>LR812524.1:12336779-12759279 GCA_903798195.1 Danio kyathit
GACGCTAATGTTTAATGATTGGGTGGATAATACATGCCATACAAAACAATGGCACAGTATTTTAAAGTGTTGCATAATCAGAATGCAGAATAAATCCTCAGTCACCACAACTAGAAGGCTAGCAAAACACAGAATAAAACTAGTGAAAAAAGGTGAATTTTTCAGATCATATTACCTTTAGAATTTATAAGAAAAAGATTTTCCACTTATTTTAAAAGTCAGTAGCGTGTTTATATGTAAAACTCACTGTGATGATGCTTGGGTTCTGATTTGCTGAATAGCTTTTATTGTGTCATTATGGATGTTGTGATACTGCTGTTGGCTTCTAGTTTGCTGAAGACGTACTGGTAGTTTTTAGTGCATTACTTTGCTGTTTCTAAGTTGTTGCTAAGGTAATTTTATTTATTTATAAGTTTTGTTAACTCAATCATGCATTCCAGTTACTTTTACTTAAATGGCCAACTTTCAGAACACCTTGACAAAAAAACACCAGTAATTAGAAGCTTTCACACCTGATAGTTATAAGAACTCAGTTATAAAAACTAGCCACCAAGCCGGTGCACGGAGAACTAAATTTCCCCCTGGACCATTTTCCTAGTTATATTTCTTCCATCACTAAGGACTAACGGCAGCAGCATCAAGCATGATATTCAGCAAAATCAACAATTGGTGGATTGCAACAGAGTTGAAGAAAGCTAAAAGTTGTAATACCTGCCTTATTGGTAACAATTTTATCTGTAGAGCCCAAATTTAGAAACTTTACTGAAGCCTAATTCAGAGAAGAGGCTAATACTGCACAATAGGAACTTTAGTGATGCTAATGTTTAATGACTATAATACATGCCATACAAAACACTAAGACAGTATTTTAAAGTGTTGCATATTCAGATTGCTAATGTTAGCTGCATTCACCTGTCAACTTGGTATGCTGTGTTATGTATTTTTTTCCTGGATGATACATAATAATGGAAGTTGTTGTTGTTATAAGTGATTTTGTTGTTCTTTTTTGCTTTTTCCATTGTGCAACACATCAAACATTGAAAACACAATTTCGATCAACATTCAACAACCTGTGTCTGATGTTGACATTGGTCATTAAAAGTGCTGTATGTAAGTTGACTCTTCTAAAGCATAAAAATACCATAATATGTTTGCAGATATTTAAGAAACATGTCAAGTGAACATTCTTGTTTATCTGAAAAACAATGCTGAAGTCAGATATTTTGCTTTGAAAATGTGTTTTCTGTGCTGGAACGCTGTCTTTGTTTATGTTCTTTTAACCTGTCCAATGCCAGTTAGGCCAATTATATTTCAGCACTCCATTCACACGGGGCTTCAGCGTCAACGCTTGACAGAGGGCCTGTCTGAAGTTGGGGCTGACGCGATCGTCATAGCAGCGTCAGCCAATGAAATTAGTCAGCAATAGGCCACTGTCTGAGCTGGTGTATTTGCATACAGCGATCTGATTGGCTGACGCTTCTGTTGGCGCTTGAAAAGTTGAGCAAGTCCCAGCTTCTGCAGCGAGCAACGCCTCTGAAGCTGAAGCGGATCCACAATGCAGTTCGGCAACGCATGACGTCACCCATTCAAAGTGAATGGGAAGCGCTGAAGCTGACGCCCCGTGTGAATGGGGCGTGAAAGCATGCGTCCGTGAGCGAAATGCGAACTCCGGTGGACAGTATCATATGAACTCCGAAATGAGACAGATTCAGTTCCACATGAGGCTATAAATTAGCAAATAATATAAATATTACAAACGTAAACATTAGGTGAGCAGGTTACATTGCAACCGCGTGTCCCAACAACACGCTTCATGACGAGATTTGCAGTGATAAGCAATTTGGCAGTTTGCACCAGACGAAACACGACAGAAATTGAAATACAGCCATTCAGAAAGACAGAATATGCACTTATCATGAAATGGTAAGGTTTATAATCTATTTAATACATATTAAACCTCTTTAACATTATTAAATGTAGATGTGTTTAGTTCTAAAGTTCAATTTCAAGATCTGAGGTAAACTATATGCTGCTGCTTTCAGTATATGGCAATAAATGTCATGTAAAATGGCATTCAAACTTACATTGTTAGCATTTAACACTGAATAAAGCACACGAGGTTTACCTGAGGTGATCATTGTCCTAGTTAGTTAAACAAAAATTCCTTTTAAAATGGAAAATATTCCTTCTATCCCGTGCTGCTGCTTTTATTTAGACACAGTTTAACACTCGCTCCTGTACTCAATCTGGCAACCTGTGCTTCGGTTTGTTTTGATCCAGGAATGCAATACATAGTTCAACCACTGGGTGTCAAACTTACATACTGCACTTTTAATTAATGGTCAGAGGGAGTTTAGTTCTCATGGAACCGGGCCTATGCTATACTTTTAGTAGTATAACAAAAATCATTCCTTATTGTGTGAAATGTCATAAAGCCGGTCATTCAGCCAATGGTTCTAGGAACTATGAAAAAGTTCCTCTGGTGCG
Organism: Danio kyathit; assembly: GCA_903798195.1. Lineage (NCBI taxonomy): Eukaryota > Metazoa > Chordata > Actinopteri > Cypriniformes > Danionidae > Danio > Danio kyathit. Next base: position 12,339,267 of record LR812524.1, read on the forward strand.
AAACTCACTTTTAGCAGTATAACTGAGCTATTACGTGCTTCTGTTGAAAGGACTAAAGTGGTTTCCATGATCATAGCTCCTGTCATTCTGAGCAAGCACATTAGCTGTGCAAGTCATGACACCTAATACCAGAAAAAGATCAAGACAGTTTATCTGCAGGCTTCTGTCTAGACAGGGCCACAGCAGGCATGTCTGTTGGTGGTGTCTCACCCCGGGTGCATATTATTCTGCAAGGTCTGTAGTCTGGTCTTCACCAGATCCAGCGGCTGGAAGAGCAGAGTGGAGCAGGTGCCGCTGAGAGAGCCGCACATGAAGGCCTTCAGGGCCGGATGAGCCTGAGAGAACAAACCGAAAAGACAGAAACTGAGAAAACAAAGATTGATGGGGAAGGCAAAGGTTAACAGGAGCAAACAGTATGAATGGATAGATACAAAATATGGAGTGACAGCAGAGGAGAAGACAAATTACTGTGAGAAGAATAAGGAGATGATGAAACTACAGTGCAAAACAGCACCTTAAAGGGGTCATACTAAAAACAGATGTATCAATTATAAGTCCACTTATAATTCTAGCACCAAAATAGGTTAAAGATTTCCACACTTACTCTCTGAGCCATTGAACCAAACAGGCTGTTTTTGCCACTGCAAATATAGAGACGAAGTGTCTAATTTCTAAACAATATGGCTGGGATATTCTGTACAAATTTTGATCCTTATTTACAAGCTTAATTTGAGTGTAGCTCATTTGTATGGTCCAATTTTTGGCCCAGGTATACTTCCATTTCCACGTTCTGCTGTCTCACGTAAAACTGTACCCATGCAGCTTTCATAACGTACTCAATGGGGGAATTTGACACACGTGCAGTGCCACCAAGTGAACGTGTTCTGTTTGAACTTTCACCTCGCTTCTGCACATGCGTCGCCTGCATTGACAGAAAAACTGCATGTACATGAATGGTCACAGAATGTGGACAGCTGAAGCATACTTTGGACTTTATAATGTCCATTTTGCTCACTTATGAAAGAAATCTCAAACCTAAATCTGTAAATCATACACTCTGAACAATTGTGGGTTGTTATAACACACAGTTGGGTCAAATATGGACAAACCCATGGTATTTGTTTTTCAATTAAAGGGGTGGTTCACTACAAAATCATAATTTAAACTTTAGTTCTCAAAGTTCAATGCAAAGTGAGACATTGGCTTTTACAGAGTTAGCTTAGCAAAGCCTACAGCGAACGAAGTTTGGGGACTACAAAAAAATACATCCGGGTTGGTGAGACCACAAACGCTTCAGGTTAAGCGCATTCACCATGCACATACACTCCGCACAACAAAGGGGCATGGCCAGAGGCGCTGTAGTGCTGTAATGTAGCAGAGAAAGCTAAAATGGCGTCCAAATGCTGCTATTTCCACAGAGCTTCTTCTGTTTCTGTATTTGGACTTTCAAAAGACAACACAAAGAGAGAAATGCTTACAGTTTAATTATAATTATGTTACAGAGAATTATAAAAAAAAATATAGCTAGCATTTGACAAAGGACAGCTTCCAGAATCTCTCCCAGTTTAGTGCTGGATTCGTCTAAAACCTCCTCCAACCGATGAAGTTGTGGATTGTGAGCCACAACCTGTAAGTATCTTTATTTGTTAAAATTGATCTATTACATGCAAATTTTCTAGCATTAAAAGTATGTTGTAGCAAGGATGTAAACAACGGGAAATACTGTTTGGCACCGCTAACAATTTAGCTACAAATTCATATACATGTTAGCGGAGTAGCTTATATATATATATATATATATATATATATATATATATATATATATATATATATATATATATATAAAATCAAAGTAAGATATATGAAAAAATAACATGATTTTTTTTTTTTTTACAAATGAAGCATGAGTACATATTATTTTGCATCTTATAAATACAACCAAGCCTTAAAAATACACTGTGGACCACCCCTTTAAATTTAAACGACACTTTTTAACTCAGTGGTTGGGTTTGTTCGTATTTGATCCAAAGAAGGGTTATGACAACCCAGCATTTCTTTAGAGTGTGCAGAACAGTGTTTCAGATTGATCCAAACCAGTAACTCATCTTTACAGACTAAAGCCTGGTTTATACTTCTGCGTCAAGTGATCGCCGTAACCCACGGCGCAAGCCTCACGCGTAGCCGTGCATTTATACTTCTGCGCGCTGTTTCCGTTTCTCTGCAATACACTTCCGAAACGCTAGCTGGCAGTAGGTGTTTATGTTTCTCTGTGTCGAGTTTCTTCGCTGGTTTTTTTGTTTTTCCTGAACACTTCCTTAATGTACAAGTGGCTCAAACTCGCTCATTTTGAGGCGGGAACCGTCGGACGTGGAACAACTTTAATCATGAGGTAAACACAAAACACCAGTTTCCATCCGGAGCTCCTTCACGGGACTCCACACTTGTAAACACTCGCTGCATCGGGCGCGCGGCTCTCACCTCCGCCCACACTCGTCAGCGCTACCAAGCCGACCAATCACAGAGCTTACGCTACGCGTACGCGTTACATTTTTTGAGAGGTGCACGTCAACGACGCCGACGGCCACGGCGAGGGGCTATGCGTCCACGCGTAGGCTGCACCGTAGCATACGCGTGCGCTTGACGCAGAAGTATAAATCGGCCATAACAGTCTATAATTTAATTTACAAAATAAATGCAAACATTCATATTGCATTTTACAGTTGAGGACTAAGTACATATTCAAATGAATGCAGCTCTATTATTAGAATAATATGCAATATTATATATATATATATATATATATATATATATATATATATATACATATATAGAATTAATCTATCTAGTCATAAAAAAGTAGTATAACCATTCTAAAATAAATAAAGTTTAAAAATAAACCAAAACTTATAGGGCTGAAACATAGCACATTAGCTATGTCCACTTTCATGAATAAATGATGTTTTCAGCAATGCTCTAAATGGGGCACTTTGTTCTGTGAAAAGTTTTATTTCAAAACGACAAAGAAGAATCCTGTTTTTTACATTATGCCCCCTTTAACAGGCTCGGCCACAAAACTGCTTTCAATTTCCAACACAACAGTCACCATCAACTGCAGAAACACTGTAAATAAATACCACAGTGACCAACACTGACACCCCAGAAAAAAGGATATTCCATATTGTCACACACTGAATATCCATCCCACATTTGGTGCTCTGTATGAACACCAAACCTTACAACACACTGTCATTTGCATGTGTGCATATATGCAAACGGATAACAATAAAATAATTTTGAATGACCACTCAAACATTATTACATCAACACAGATTGACCATAATAGAGAATCACACACTCAACACACACTGACACTGTCAGCACCGTCTCACACACTCGCTGACATGCACATCAACGCTGCCAAAAGGCTCCTTAGAGCACAGAGATTCATTTAGAAGCATGAAAACAGCAAGACAAGTGATGGGCAGACACACAAATCACATAAACATATACACATACAAGAGGAAACATAGAGTAAGCCACTGACTAATCTGCCCTACCTTTCCCAGGCTGCTGGCAGATTTGGGCTGATGGTCCTTTTTCTCTTGCATCTCTCTCTCTCACTATTTCTGCTGCCGCTAACAGCACATGACAGTGTAAGCCCCCATTTCTCCCATCTCAAACACAATGCCCAGATATCTCTCCTTTCCCCCCACCACCCCCAGTAGGAGATTCAGTGGCTTAATCCACAAGCTTCCATGCTTGGCGATCTCAGCGCTGCTTTTCCACACTCCTTATCACCGCTTTAAACCTAAACGCACATCCGTGGTCTCACTCCACCGGATCAAGTGCTTTCAGCACAGCGTGACTCATACAGTCGCCAAAGGCATATGTATATGTGCGTGAGCGTGTGCTTGTGTGGATGTGACAGAGGAAATGTGGGTCATTCATTGGATGCGTGTTTCCTAATATTTCAGCATAGGTTGAGCAGGGTTATACAACAAAGAAAGACTTTCAGATAATATATGCCCTTGTTAAAAATGGGTTATGTGCTGGGAAAAGTGACATCATGATGTATACACAATGTCTCAGACTTATCATCAAAACTAAAACAAATGAGACAAAAATGATGAGCTTTTGTTTTCAACTTAAAATGTAAGACTTTTTATGCACTTTAGCTGTTTATTTACTACACCCCAGCGATTTAGGGGCTGTAAATGCAAACGTTCGAAACCGGTTTCTAAATGCATGCATGATGCAGTGTTTTAAGTCATTTTTCTAAATCTGTAAATGTAGATCACTTTAACAACACTGTTTGCAATAATGCATCAATGTAAAAAAAATAAATAAACAAGTCGCTGAATTCTGAATTAGTAGATTGTAAACGAGTGCTATTTTCATATCAGCATTACTGTGTATGAATTATATTGCAATATATATGTACCTCAGCCAAAACAACACTGACAGCCAGCCATGTTTCTTTTCACAAATACAAGCATATGTAATGTTTTACATTCAATCTCAGTGTAGATTTTATTAGAATAAGCATGACATTTAACTACTTATCCTGACAAGCCTGTTGAAACAACCTTCAATAAAGCAAACAGAAAGAGCACAGACTCACCAGGGCAACTTCCATTGCAGATGCAGAGGATGATGATGATGATGAAGTTTGCACAGAGGAAGAGCTCAACTCCCTCCTTGTTATCTCCTCTATGGCCGTTGTGATGTCTGAAACGTGAAAGCGAAATTAACACAAACCTGATTAAATCATTACATATCTCGCAAAACTATCCACAAAAACTAGTCGTGTATTAAAACTATGAAACAAAAGAGTCTGTCAGACTGACTTCAGTTAAATATGAAGTTTACCTGTTTGTTAAGGACCGAAGAGAAAGAGTGAATAAGGACTGATCTTCATCATGATTCTGGCTCTTTCTGTGACTCCACACGCAGCTGTCAAATGTACAAAGGAGAACGGCGACTTATTTAGATACAGTAACAGCCGATTTAATTAAACCTTGTATAAAAATGTGCAGCACTGCACCTCAAAACGTCAAAAGAAAACACTAAAGCTGATCTGAGTAAAAGCTAATGCTAATTTCTCTAGCCCAGCACACCGCGTTTTTAATATCCTACAAAGACCACTAACTGATTTTGTATTGATTTTTGCTCAAATACAAAACTGTCAACAAACACATTGAAAACTTGAAAATGAGGCGATGCAACACGCGTCAGCTGATTTCTGTCAGTTTTAGCCGGTAAGGCTAACCGTCACCGTGACACCAACATAACCAACAAACATAAACTTACAAACAATTGTTTCGTTTTCCGGTGTCTGAAACGGCGTATTGACGTTTCAAGCAATAATATATGTTGAAGGCGCTGGAAAAAATGCTGGTAAAAAGCAGGTGTACGCTACACCAGTTTCAATATCACATTGCTCTGCGGAGAAGACCGTCACCGTGAGCTGTGAGTTTGGAGTTACGCTTGCGCAGAAAAGTTCTGCGTAGTTTGCGTAACTACAGTCTACTTTTTGCGTAGTCTCCAAACCAACGGGAAAGAACCGGTTTGAACTCGATTATTCCAGCGGTGCCGGTGACACGTGCTCCCGGGAAAGCCACTTGATGCGCGAGGCCCGGTGCCCCCCACTGGAACACTGAGGTAAACGTGTTTCCAACCCAGAAAACGACACTATCTTGTTTTTAATAAATCTTAACTATACATTCCTGACATAAAATATGATGTATAAATGTGCACCTTCTAATGCACATATAACTAAGGACTAGACTTATTTGACGTCACTTGCCATTCATTGCGTCTATAAATATTATAAACATACAATTTGATCACTATATATATTAAGAAAATAAGTTTGAACCAGTTAAACAGCTAGTCTTTAATAAAACACTGCAGTAATCTGGAGAAATAATTAAGTAAAACAACTCGTGGGGGCAAAGCAGTGGCTCAGTGGTTATCAGAGTCACCTCACAGCATAAAGGTTACTGGTTTGAGTCCCAGCTGTCATTGCCGTGTGGAGTGTGCATGTTCTTCCTGTGTTAGTGGGTTTTCTCTGGGTGCTCCAGTTTCCCCCACAGCCCAAAGACATGCAGTATGGGTAAATTGAATAAACTAAATTGGCGTAGTGCATTGGTCTCAAACTAGATTCCCAGAGGGCCGCAGCTCTGCACAGTTTTGAGTCAACCCTAATCGAACACAGCTGATCCAACTAATCAAGGGGTTCAAGACTACAGACTATTAAGCAGGTGTAAGTTGGAGGTGGTTGGAGCTAAAATCTGCAGAGCTGTGGCCCTCCAGGAATTGAGTTTGAGAAAACTGGCTTAGTGCATGTGTGTGAATGAGTGTGTGTGGATGTTTCCCAGTACTGGGTGCCAGCTGGAAGGGCATCCACTGTGTATGCTTGATAGGTTGGCGATTCATTCCACCATGGTGAAATGAATGAATGAGTGAATGAATAAAACAACTGGGTACAAAAGACAAAGCTTTAATCAGATGCGATGGAACATGTAAAGTGAGAAAATACATTTTCAATTGTTCCAAATACAGTAATTCCACTACCAATGCACAGGAAGTTTGACAATTTATAGGCATATCATGATTTTTTTCCCCTCAAAATAAAGTGTTATACAGAAGAAGAATTGCATATCATGCAGCAAATACTAGTGAGAAAGCAGCACATAAGTAAATACGCTGAAAAGAACCAACAATAACAGTTTGAGTATAAATGTAAAAACCACAACCCACCACCTAAAGTGTGAACTTCCAAACATCATGAATGGAGTAAAAACGGTTTGCTGTAATACATGGTACACAAGTCCTGAGTGAGAACTCAATTTCATTAAAGGTATTGTTAATGATTTGTAAGGCAAACGGTCCTAAATCACTTTCAAAAGTGCAGTGAAACTATCAGGAAAAGGCTTATTGGTGCTGAAGTGCTCTGAAAACAAAACGGCTGCAAGATAACTCTTTGGCTGATGGTTAATGTTATTTCTGCAAATCCTGGATCATGCAGTACTATCTCAAAAAAGGAACGTCTTTCCATTATAAAAATTTCACAAAATTATTTATTTTGAAAATGTATAAATACTTTGTCTCATGTAAAATATAAATAGCCAATATTTATTGAATGCATTCTAAGGCAGCGGTCAACAGGGTAAGAACAGATTAGGCCGAATGAAACATTTCAGCATCATTGCAGAGATAATTCTACACTGTAAAAAAAAAAAAAAAAAATCTCTGTTATTTTACGTTTTTTTTTCAGTAGCTGGGGTGCTGGAAAAAAAATAAAATCTTAAAATAACTGCTGTTAAATTACAGACATTTACCATAAAATAACAGTGAATTACAGAAATTTACTTAAATTTAAGTTTCTGTAATTTACGGTGTTATTTTACGGTAAATGTTTGTAATTTAACAGCAGTTTTCCTTTTTTTTCCCCCTGCACCCCAACTGTAAAATAGTAAACAGTAAAACAATGGATTTTTTTTTTTTTTTACTAGGTAAGTGGCAAGATTTTTACATCCTTATATATTTATTAAATCTTGGACACCAAGTGATCCAAGTAATAGTTTGGCTCATAATAGACTTTAAAACATTGCAGGGAAAACCCCATTAAGTATACAGTTGCCTTTAAAGCATAAAAAAAGACAAGCACGATGGCTGATAGCAGGTCCTCATCTGGTATACTCAAGGGCACTGAAGTTTACTCAGGAGTTGGCTCAGATCCCTCACTTTTCAGATCGTTCTCATCATCACTTTCCACACCAGGGCGTCCAACGGCACGACGCACATTAACAGTGAAATCTCCACGCCTGGAACACAAACAACAGATCTATATATACCACTAGATGTGTGGACATTTATGAAATAAGACTGGGCCTAGTGGAGTGCATCATTTTCAATAGATGAGAAATAAAAGATGGTTGTGGGCACCCCCTGCTGCCGACAACTAGAATATGACTACTTACAATCACCAGCCACTTTATTAGGTACACCTTACTAGTACCAGGTTGGACCCCCTTTTGCCTTCAGAACTGCCTTAATCCTTTGTGGCACAGATTCAACAAGGTACTGAAAATATTCCTCAGAGATTTACTGACAGGATAGCATCATGCATTTGCTGCACATCCATGATGCGAATCTCCCGTTTCACCACATCCCAAAGGTGCTCTATTGGATTGAGCTCTGGTGACTGAGGCCATTTGAGTACACAAGGCCATTTGAGTACAGTGAACTCATAGTCATGTTCAAGAAACCAGTCTGAGATGATTCACGCTTTATATGGCGTGTTATTCTGCTGGAAGTAGCCATCAGAAGATGGGTACACTGTGGTCATAAAGGGATGGACATGGTCAGCAACAATACTCAGGTAGGCTGTGGCGTTGACACGATGCTCAATTGGTACTAATGGCCCCAAAGTGTGCCAAGAAAATATCCCCCACACCATTACACCACCACCACCAGCCTGAACAGTTGATACAAAGGCAGGATGGATCCATGCTCTCATGTTGTTGAGGCCAAATTCTGACCCTACCATCTGAATGCTGCAGCAGAAATAGAGACTCATCAGACCAGGCAACGTTTCTCCAAACTTCTATTGTCCAATTTTGGTGAGCCTGTGCGAATTGTAGCCCGTTTCCTGTTCTTAGCTGACACCTGGTGTGGTCTTCTGCTGCTGTAGCCCATCTGCCTGAAGGCTGGACATGTTGTGCATTCAGAGATGCTCTTCTGCATACCTCAGTTGTAACGAGTGGTTATTTGAGTTACTGTTGCCTTTCTATTATCTCGAACCAGTCTGGCCATTCTCCTCTGACCTCAACAAGGCATTTACACCCACAGAACTGCTGCTCACTGGATATTTTCTCTCTTTTTTTTTGGACCATTCTCTGTAAACCCTACAGATGGTTGTGCGTGAAAATACCAGTAAATAAGTTTTTCAAATACTCACACCAGCTTATCTGGCACAAACACCCTTTGCCATGTTCAAAATCACTAAAATCACCTCTCTTATCCATCCTGATGCTCTGTTCGAACTGCAGCAGATTGTCTTGACTATGTCTACATGCCTAAATGCATTGAGTTGCTGCCATGTCATTGGCCGAGTAGAAATTTGTGTTAACAAGCAGTTGGACAGGTGTACCTAATAAAGTGGCCAGTGAGTGTATACACATTTTTAAAAACATCCATCTAAATGCTCAGTATAAAAATCTTTTCTAGGAGTCTTTAAAATTTTACATTCGAATAAAACACGTTTTATGGTGCGAGGCTTGATAGTGGTTACACACTGGACTTAAATCTTCAATAAATATGAATAAATCAGCCTAAAGTGATTAATTCGGCATGTTTAGACTGAATAAAACAAAAATATCATACATAATTGTTTCCGGAAGAAAATACAAAATATTTTAGACTAATTTGTTGCTAATAATTGCAAATTTTCTAGTGATATTTCCTGAAGGATGATCATCTGAGTGTCCCAGTACCTGAGTTTGTTCTTGAGGGTGCTGACCTCTCGGTTCATGGCATTAGCAGATTCAGTGGCGTCCTCCAGCTCTCTCTGCAGTTTCCTGCGGGAGGCGTTTGCTCGAGCCGCTTCCTCCTCAGTCTCCTCCAGCTGCCTCTTCAGCTGCTTCAGACGAATGTTCGCCTTCTCAGTCTGACCAAGAACAACAGTTCATTAGGAAAGAAACTCAAAACACAGGGTTATTAATAATATGAAAAAAATCAATTCCCAGACCTCTTAAATATATGACTATTATATTTAAATAAAATTGCCAAGAATAAAGACTAAGCAATTTCAATTAGTTGCCTTTTTTCACCCCATCAAATCATTGATAAGATGATTAACACTGGACAATTTAAAAATATATAAAAAAATAGATAAATAAAAAATAAAAAGCTACAAAAAATAGCTTTCTAAGGTAATATTTTAATCCAATATAAAATTTAGGCTAAAATGACTGTCGTCTTCTTTCCCAGAGGTAGAAGACATCAGGATTGATTTCAAACACTGACTTAAATTTTTTAAACGCTGACAGAAACCACTCCAACTGCTACAAGATTACTATTTTTATTATTATTATTATTATTATTATTATTATTATTATTATTATTATTATCATCATCATCATCTTTTTTTTTTTTTTTTTAACTTCGAAATTACTTTAACCAGATGGCTTTAAATTTCAAGTGCACCACACTGGCTTAAATATTTTCCAGAAAGATGTTTGCAATGAAGGCAAATATTGTAAAAACTTGTCATTTTATATTACTTACAAAAATTTAATTGGACAAGCGTTTAAATATTTATTAGCTAACATGTCAATTACACTATTTCTCCCCATAAAATACAGTATATGGTAAACATTTACTTGGTACATTTAGTGAGTCAAGTATCTTTTCAACATCAAAGTTTTCCCCAAATCAACTTTAATTCAACAAAAATATATATTAGGCAAAATATTACATTCAAAATGAAGAACATCTGAAAAATGACCAAGCCCTAATATCCAGTAATGATGATCAAGTTCATTTCATTATAAACCAATTGCTCACCTCATTTTTGAATTGGTCAGCATTGCGCCTCTCATCGTCCACCTGCAGTAACACCTCTTTGAGTTTCTTCTCTACACGCCGCACCTGTTTAGTGGACTGCTGTCTCTCCCTAAGGAGATTTAAATACAGAGACAGTGTAAATGTCAACCTTTTAACTAAAAGGTTAAATATATATTTTGCATGCAATGATGCCAAGTCTATAAAAGACTTTCATATATTCTACCACATAGGTCTGTGAAATATATCAAAATATCACAAATGTGCATATCACATGTTCTCACCCCTGGATAGACACACAGCAATTGTTTTCGATATGAGTGATTTAATATAAAAGTAACTTAATGAATGCTGAAAAGTGAATAAGCAATCAAACCATGTTAAAGGGACAGTTCACCCAAAAATAAAAATTCCCCTCATTTACTCACTTTAAACTTTTTTTGTTTTTGTTTTTACACTTAATTTAACATGTACAGACATCATTTAAAATATTTTAAATAAGTTATTTTAAAATAACTTTAACTGTTAAAAGCTGTTAGTTACTAGTTAAAGTTACTAGTAACAAATAAAGTGATGGTAACCAATAACCTCAGCTTTTCTGATTTTGATTATAATGCAATAATGTGCTAAGCTAATGATTAGATTAGATTCAACTTTGTCATTACACATGTACAAGGCAACGCAATCTAGTTTAGGTTTAAGCAGGAGTGCAATAGCAGCAAGTGTAGGATATAGATATATTATTAAGTGCAATTATGGAAAAAAACTATGGGTGATATTTACAGATGGATGTACTATGAGCATATACAGGTTGTATTAACTATAAACAGATTTACAATAGAGGAATATATGTACAGACTAGGGCTGGGCCGATAAACGATTTATCGAATCGCGTTAAAATTTGTCAATAACAATGATGAGCTCTGGATTTTTTACTCTATATTGATCTAAAAGCCAATCACACAGCAGAAATGTGCAACAACGGGAATCTAAAAGTGTGTTGATATTAAAGATGTACTGATTTCCATCCACCGAAAATGTTATGCTATTTAAATGGACCCTCTAATTTTTGTGGCTTCAGTCATTGTTGGGATACTCTTAAATGTGGAAGCATTAACACTTCTAATCGAAATGCATATAGTTATCATTCAATATGGAAAATGATTATCGAGATTGCAATCTCAGGCAATCCATCTCATGAACACTTGATAATAGTAATTGTGAAACAAACATCACTACTTGCTATACACTTGTCAATTTGTATATTTGCATTCACTACCTACTTCTATTTTTAAAATATATTATCAGTTTTTTTTGTCCTGTCTTTGTAATTCTGTTGCATTGTAGAAGCTCTGTCACGAAAACAAATTCCTCGTATGTGTGAACATTCCAGTCAATAAAGCTCTCCGATTCAGATTTTTGCCATATTTCCCAGCCCTAGTACAGGTTGCTATTAATAATCAGAAGTATGCAGATAGATATGAACATAATTACAAATGTATACGTGCAGTGGATATGTACAATTCAAGATGTATTAGTGCAACGTAGTGCAATTTTAATTGTGCAAATATTAAATATTAACATTAAATAAATGTGTAAAGCTTAGAAACAATTACTGTGAAAAGTGATATTTAAAAAACTTAAATTGAATGTTTTCTTCTATTAATCAAAACAATATTCTAGATAAGAATTATGATGTTCTGAAGAATGTTGGGAAAAAAAGCCATTGACATGCTCAGCAGGAACAAAAAAAATAAAAAACGACTAATGCTAAATGGCCGTTTTTTCCCCAACATCCTTCATTACATCTTTCCTTGTGTTCAACAGAAGGAAAACAATTCCATAATTTCTGTCTTTTTAAAACAAATGCATTTAACTATCCCTTTAAGAAAGCAATAAGACATAATTTCCCTCTGTTTTTGTTGACAACTATACCAGTAATCTAGTTGGCATGCTACCAGACAATTCTGCAATATTGCACAGCCCTAATGACCAGGTTTGTAATTTCCTGCCAATAACCTACACAACTCCTCTTAACCAAAACTCACTTCATCTCACTATCCATCTGTTCTTCGAGCTGCTGAATCTTGGTCTCCAGCGCAGTAATGGTGGACTTGTACTTGCTCTTCACAGCTCCTTCCAGCTCCTGTAGTTTCTGCTTCATGTCCTTGTTCTGGCGGTCCAGCTGAGAACGCAAACCCTCCAGGCGCTGACTATTACTACGCTCTGCAGTCAGCTCCACGGTCACCTGCTCAGCCTGACGGTCAATGAACAGCATCATAATGAGCATAACACGCATCTCACATCTAAAGTACTTAAATCATGATGCTCTCTGTACCTGGAGTGATGCTTTCTTCAGTCGATCATTGACCAGCTCCACACTGAGATGTTCTTCCTCCAGTTCCTCCTCAAGCTGAGCAATACGTGCCTCCAGTCTCCTCTTCTCGTCGCTGCTCAGTGAACTTGGAGGTAAAAAAAAAAACAACAACATTATAGTAGTCAACAGGGTAAGATGCACTTTGATTTTGTAGGACTGATGCAGGACACCCTACCAGACAATACATCACAATAACAGCAGGTAAACTCACTTCTTGGCATTCTGGCTATTGATCTCATCCTGTAACTCATCTCGCTCTTGCTGGATTTGTCTCTTTGCTCTGTCAGCAGCAGCCAGATCCTACAGAGACGGAAAAGGAAACCTTTTACACATGGCTGATTTTTCTAGAAAGACTCCCTTTAAACTAGGAGTGCTGAAATCAGTTTCTTATGGATTCTGAAGCTAAACTGTAAAGTATGATGACCTTCCAGGAGCAGAATAGGACACTGATATCCTTAAAGTACTTTAGGGTCAATTCAATTTTAGTTTAAGCTGCAGTGTAATTCAGATACATCCTAAAACAAATCCAAGACAAACCTCATGTAGCTGCATGATCTCGGCTTCCATGCTCTTGATCTTACGCTCGTTTTCTTTGGCCTGGTTGAGAGACTCGTCTCTGGACAGACGAAGATCCTCAAACTCTCTTATCTGTTCTTTCATCTGGGCCTGAAACACAAGAGAGGGAATTGCAATGTTAGATCTCTGCGTAAAAGACGGTTAACCCTCCTATTATTCAAATGGTCAATTTTTCAATGTCTGTAAATACATGATTTATTTTAGGAGTTCACACTTAGCTCATGATTGATAATAAAGAGTGTTTGGCATGCTGTCCTGGGAGAGAGCCCTGAGCTCATAAGATCCTTGAGCCCGGGGCTACCTCTCATTTGCAAGGCGAGAGGGGAGTTTGAGCTCAGGTAGGTCTCGGGAACTCCCCTGCTTTTTCATGGCTAATGACAAATTAGGGATTGCTATGGAGAGATATACTGCCGATTAAGAGCTCATCTATGGTGCCAATTTGGTTTGGTCAAATCACCTATGTCGCGTGTCTTTGGACTGTGGGAGGAAACTGGAGAACCCGACGGAAACCCACACAAGCTTGGGGAGAACATGTAAACTCAGCACAGAAACGACAACTAGCCTGTTAAGGAACCAGTGACGTTCTTGCTGTAAGGCAACAGTGCTAACCACTGGGCCGCCATGCAACCCAATCAAGGAAAAGGGAGGAGGAGTACAGGTGGAAGGGGGGATTCTTCAAGACTAAAGGCCGGCCCACACTGTGAGATTTTTTAGAATCCTGAATGATTGTAGCATGTCAGACTGCAGGAACATGGCTCTCATGTCACACTGTATGATCTCAGCTGTCATAAAGTCAGACTGAACGTCAGTGAAGACGCGCCAAACACGGAAGAAAACACCCCCGGAGTTTGATGTCATCCACCCGCGACACTTTCACTATCCCGCATTCTGAAACTATTCCTCACAGCAAACGTAAACAATCTATAGCGGCAATTTTGCACACAGCGCGTTTCAATAATAAACCAGAAAGAGAAGAGAAAAAAAAAAAAAAAAAAAAAGAGTTGACATTTCCCCACGGTCATTTGAATTGACGCATGAATCGCGTCATATTCAGAGCTCCTATTGGATTGACGCTCATCACAACTGTTGTCACACTGCAGGAAAGTGTCTGAAATCTTCTGACACTGCCAGAACTTCATCGGAGAGAAAATCTGATCACAACAGGCACTAAGCAGCTGTCAGTGAACATGTCAAACAAACAATCAAAGATCACAGATTTTAGCCTAGGATTTCAGGAATCTTTTAGGATTTCCCAAATTTGTCTCAGATGACAAAATCGCAGCTGAAATCTCACAGTGTGAGCAGGGCTTAAGATAAGGTAGGAATCTCTGGTTATTGCTAGCGAGTTAGGAATTATCCGGTTGGTGAATCATGCATTAGCTTACGTGGGACGTGATCCTCTCGAAATTAGTTTACTAACAAACTTCACTTAAAGGGATAATTTAAGATGACAACAATGACAAATTACTTGATAATCCTTTAAAAAAAATAAAACATTATTCTAGAGGTTTTAAGTGGTGAGGTCAAATTGTCCCCAGTGGGGAAATGTTATAATCAGATTTCAGGTTAATAAAAATGCATCTTATTAAATAATAAAAAATTAAGTTGATCTATTTAAACTAGGACACTTACAAAACATCTTTATGGAATATGATTTACTTATTATTGTAATGATTTTTGCTATAAAATAAAAGAATTTGAACGTATACAATGTATTTTTTAGCAATTTCCATAAGTCAAAATCCAATTTTATTTGTCACACACAGTACGATATGCTGTGTAATTCTTATGCAACCATCTGAGACCTTAGTCAATAAGAATATAAATTATGGAATATAATTAGTAAACACACAATTTCAGATCTCAAAAGTAAATAAATAAATAAATAAATAAATAAATAAATAAATAAATAAATAAATAAATAAATAAAACAACATATGGAGAATATGGGGTACCCTATGTCACGGAGTATCAGAGTGCAATGAGATCCAAACATTTTGGAAAGAGGTTCTTATGATTGGTAAATTAATTGAAGTAAATATACCTCTGGTTCCCAAATTATGTTTACTTCATATACATGCTGTAAATCTAGATGTAAACTTGTGCAAACTAATAGATTTTAGCTTACTCCAAGCTCAAAGGCCATCCTGTAGCCAGTGGATTAAAGAAATGACTAGCAATCTTGCTCTGGAGAAGCTCATACAATAAGAGGAACAATTACAAGATTTATTTTTTTTTAAACAAATATGGACCCCTTTTTCAGCACTAACCAGGTGGACCATGCAACATTTTGGGATGTTTTAGCTTTCAATCCCTTATCAGAGTCTATTGTATCGTCTTATATTCCAGAAAAAGGTGTATTGAACATTATTATTTATATATTTCTTAAATTATGTATTTGAATTTATGCAATTCAATGTATTTGTCACCTTTATAATAATTTGCTTGATTCCTGATGGTTCAATATTTCAGAATAAGTTTTTATTTTATTTTTTTCTCCATATTGTGTTCTGAATTTCAAACAAAAACCAATAAATATATTTAGGAAAAAAGAAAAGAAAATTCCCTTGAAATAAAAAACTTCTCACCACTTAAGACACATTCTGCATTGGCATCACTTTTTGTGTCCTCATGATTACCTGTAGTTTCTTGAGCTGTTTCAGGGCCTCATCTCGAGCCTTGTTGGCCAAATCAATCTGAGCAGCCAACTCCGACAGATCAAGCTCCAGCTTCTTGCGCACCGATACAGCCTGAGCCCGCTGTTTCCTCTCATCCTCCAGCTCCATCTCCATCTCACGCACCTGACATGTTCACACAGCATCAGTATAACATCTCCATTGTTCTGCAGAGTAAAACAGGAGAGAGCATACCTGTTTGACGAGCTGCTTCCGCTTCTCCTCACCCTGCTCATCTCTGCTCTGCAGGTCTCTCTCGAACTGGGCCTTCAGGGCCTGCATGTTGACCTCCAGGCGCAGCTTAGCATCTTCTGTGAGCTGCAGTTCATCCTCCAGCTCCTCCAGCTGAGTCTTCATCTCTTCTAACTGCTGCTCCATTCCTCTCTTGGCTCGCTCAAGCTCGTGCACCTTAAAAGAAAAAGAACAGATGCAATTAAGATGAATCTAAACAGTGTCCTCAATTGAATTTAAATTGCGGCTGAAGCACACCAGATGAGTTTGGTACATTTCCCAACCAGTAGAACTTATTATTTTACAATATGTATAAATGATACGGTAGGTTCATATTGATTTACAATAGCTTGATATGAGCACTTTTGGGAAAATAGCAGAAGACCGAGAGTGAGCTGCTGCAGATAATGTGCACAAATCGAATTTGTTCTAAACATGCTTTGTATTAGGAGCGCAAAATAAATCATAAGTTATAGTTATCATGTAGCTTATAGTTTGAAGATAAGTGTTGACCGGGCAAACAGATAAGTGTGCTGTTGACAGATTGGCTACTTGCACAGTTTAAATGCAATTCAAATGTGGTGTTTTCTTTGCAACTCATAATTTACAAGTTAAAGGGCACCTATGATGCAAAATCAACTTTTGTAAGCTGTTTGGACAGCTGTGTGTAGGTATAGTGCGTTCACTGTCATATTGGAGATATAGAAACACAAACAAAGTGTCTTTTTAAAAATTTGCTGACGTTTAAATAGGATCCAAATCCCAGTGATTTTGCGGTCCACCAAAACGTGATGCAAGTGTAGTTTTCCCCCGCCCACCAAATTGATTGACAGATGCCATGTTTCTATAATAACAACGTCTACACAGGTCCACAAAACATTTTTTGAATAGGAAATGGAATTAAAACATTCTACAACTCCGTGATCAGCTGCAGCTCAATAATTAATTTTATAAGTTTAAAACGTTTTTAAACCATAGCATGTTTGCAATAAAGAGTAAAAATCTCCAACCGCTATCATCACCATGGCCACATGGTGTCAGTAAACATGCATATATGAGTGTGTACTGCAAACAGCATTTGTGTTTGACTTATTGTTTCATAAAGGCTTGAATAAACTCCACCACATCAAATAAACTTGGTATTTTTGACTGGTGGCATTATGTCAGCTTCATCCCTGTCTCGGTCACTGACGGCTGTTTATCTGACATAATGCAGGAGAAGCCAAGTAGGTATCGCTGCAGCCCGGAGACCCCCAAGTGGGAGGGATTTTACTTGGGACTTATGCCGCAAGTGGGCTGGGTTGCTGTAGGTGTAGTAGACATTAATAAAACACAACAGTTTACTGTGAGAATGGGTTTAGGGTTGCGGTAGGTGTAGACATTCATAAAAAGACAATAGGTTGGACCATGCGTCATATAAAAAGACATTAATAACATGAAAACTCCAGGTTTGTACAGCCTACTTGGAGCTCAAATCCCACCCACTTGGAGCTGGTTCCGACCTCAGTTTATACCTTTTTCGGAGAAGCAGACACGCACGTGGGAGCGGTGGGCGGGGAGAGGCAGCTCATTTAGATTTAAAGCCACAGGCTACTAAATCAGCTACACTACATTCAGACACTAAAACTTTACAGACACATTCTGGAGACACCAAAGGCTTGTCTTACAACTTGTAAAAAGAGTAAAATAGGTGCCCTTTAAACAGATTTTTTATAAAAAAAAATAAAATAAAAGTAGAAAATTCTGATGCAAAAATGCAGAGATGATTTTGTGGCCATATCGCCCTTTTTTTTTTTTAAAGGTACAGTTCTCACCATTAATAAACCATTAGGCATTTTAGCTCAAACTAATACTTTGCTGCTTACTAACAGTTAGTAAGGTAGTAGTATGGTTAGAATTAGGGGTGTACTTAAACCTTGTTTGTGAAACCGGGGGATAAAGGATAGTCTTGGATTAAATTGCATGTTTGAGCTGTCTTAACTGAAAATAACTTGCAGTGAGATGTCTTAAAATATGGCAGTGCCATTTTTCTGTCTCCAGGTGCACACCATTAATGTATTTTTCTAAGGACGTTTTTATAAATGTGGCTTAAATAGCCTAATTTAACTTGGGTCTAGTCCTGGCTTAAGCGAAGCCCTGTTTGTGAAACTGGGCCTATAAGTACTTAAAAAAAAAAAAAAAAAAAAAAAAAAAACACCCATATTGTAATAAACAGCAGGTAATAAGCCAGTAGTTAATAGTGGGAATTGGAACTTAAAGTTTTACCAAGAATAAATTACATCTTTACACATTAAACTAACTAATCGTTTTCATTATATCTAGGCTGTAGACATAATTATGATGCAGTCCAAATGATAACAGTTAGCATATCTTCTCAAATTCCTTAAAATACCCATTTGTTTCACTTACACTCTTGCCAGCATCATCCTTAGATGAGACCAGGTCCTCCATCTCGGTTTTGAGCTGCTTGTTGATCCGCTCCAGTTCATTCTTCAGGTCAGTCATGGCCTCTAGCTCTCGGGCCAGAGTCAGGGATTTGGTCTCTTTCTCACGGGCCTCTGCTTCGGCACGATCCCTCTCCTCAGCGTACTTTGTGGAGATGCCCTTCTCCTCTGCTAGCATCTGAACAAATTTGAGCATTAAAACGGTAAGGGCAATCAAACCAATTTTTTAAAACACTAAGAATAGTGTTCGAAATGTCCATGTAGACGTATGCCCGTGATGAACATCCACAATATTTGACATCACGGGTATTTCAAAATACTGCAAATAATTACTTGTTTTTTTTTTTAAACGGTTAACAGTTCTTAGTTTAAGAATATTAATATACTCAATTATAAAATCAATTCCAGTTACCCCTGAAATACGTACTTTGGGTTTATTTCCTTCAAGTTTGTCATTACCAGGTTATCAAACTAAAAAGATTGCCATCAAACGTCTTGCAATAACAAGACAAGTCACTCCATTGGAAAAACATAGAAAGTCCATCCACTGACCACTGGCTGAAAGATTTGACAATAATTTCCCTCTTATACTGTAGGTAATTCGCTCCAGTGCAATGTAAAGAAGCATCATAAAATTTAGCATCCGTTTATAGTTTCTGGAACAAAACCATACACTGGCACAAGCAAATACCTCTCACTCTACTGACTGATTGATGCGTGTACATGTGTATTTTTGTATGTGGAATACAATATATGGTTTTATTTGCCCATGTATTACAATATATTTACCGGTTTAAATGAATTTGGATACTTTGGAGGAAGGAGGGGAGAGTTAAAAACTAATAAAAAGAAAATTGTAATGTCACATTTAATTTCATGTGCTTCTTTACAATAAAAAAAAAAAAAAAAAAGAATATTACGATAGTTGTATTAGCAGTGGTTGCTAATACACCAATAAATGCTTAAAGTTTAGGCTGTTTATTTTTAAACATAAAATTGAAATGGCGTTAACTAATAAAATTCAGTTGTATATTTTTAACTAATTTACAAATATTAAAGAAAATTGGCCATTTCTCAATGTTGATTTCAATGCATTAACCAACGTTTGCTAATGGGACTATTGCAAAGGGTTACTTTTTATACTTTATAATCTCTTATAAATTTATTATTAATATGTATAGACAAAATACACCAAGTACTTTTTGGTAATTTAAGTAACCTTTATGCAGGTTAGGTGAATGTCATAATACCGTATATCATGATGAAAAGGCAATGGACGTTTATTTATATAGCTCATTTCATACACAATTCAAAGTGTATGTGTGCAACACCATCAGAAGCCTACTTCTATGCTTTTTCACTCTTAGAAAAGCAACTTACTGCTGTTTACAAAGGAAAACAGTCCTGTACCTGGTCAAACTTCTTCTGTTTGCGCTCGAGCTCCTGCACGGTCTGCCGCAGGTGACCCTGATCAACCAGGGCATCATCAAGCTCCCGCTGCAGACGTGTCTTGGTCTTATCAAGTTTATCATAGCTGGAATTTCTCTCCTCCAACTGCTGCAGGACACTTTCCACCTCCCTCTGCAATTTCTTCTTCCCGTCCTCCATGCTCTCCAGGCTCTGTGCCTCTTGCTCAATCCTTTTCTTCATCTCAGCCAACTGAAAAAAAACCAAAAGAAAGCAGATTAGGAAATCTCTCAAAGACACAACTGCTTTTAGAGGAGCATTATAAGGACCAAAAAAAAAAAAAAAAAAAGCACACACACCTGAGCTTGAGCGGTGTGCAGCTGCTTTTCAACATTTTTCTTGCTCTCCTCTTCCTCCTCCAGCATCTCTTTCAGATTGTTCTGTTCATCCTCCAGTTGCCGAAGACGAGTGGAGATGGCCAGCTTCTGCCTGGTCTCTTCCTCTAGTAACGCCTAAACAATACACAGTGGCAATGTCACAATATTGCAGTTTCTAACTTCTATACAATGCCTTCGACACACAGACACACAAAAGGCATTAAGACAATAAACCCATAATTACCTTAAATATAAATAAATAAACTTTGCATTACATTATTACTTGCCCTGAAAGCACTGCTGGTATCAGGGTATTGATGATCAAATATAAATAAGTAAACGTATCCTTAGATAGATTTTGGCATCTATACAAAAATTCAATCAATGACAAGACTAATATACTACGAAAAAAAAAAAAACACGCTCAGCTTTAGCCTCCAAAAGGTTAAGACAATCTTATTTATTTATTTTACTTATGCGCAAAGCTCTCATGATTTGTGCGAAAACGACAGAATGCTGTGGCCTCACCGAGCTTGTAAAATGTATGGTCAATACCACTACTGCCTGAACAATGTTTGTTTGTTCAAAATCATTCACACTATTTTATAAAATTAAGTAATCAACAATAAAGTCCCTCAGCGACACCTAATGATATGAATGCATGCTCAATGGTTCATAAAAGATGTACCTGTGCGTCTTTGAGCTGGGATTCAACAGCAGAGCAGTCTTTTGCAGCTTTGATGGATTTGCTCTCCACCTTAGTCACCGTGCCTTGAAGAGATTCAAGCTCCGCCTACATTTATTCACACAATATAATGTTATTACAGTAAACACACATCTGACACAAGTGTAAAAACCTTTGAGATCTTTCATATCAATACCTGCATTTTTGACACTTTATCGAGCAGTTCGTGTTTCTGTCTCTCACTCTCTCCGTGTTTGACCTGGAGCTCCTGCAGCTGAGATTCTGCTTTCTTCCTGCGGTTCTCTGAATCATTTTTACTTTGCGACACTGACTTGAGTTCAATCTGAAGCTCATTGCGCTCGCTTTCCAGAGCCTGTTTAGCTTTGTCCACAGATGCTTTACTCTGAGGGATGCAAGAGTGAAAATAAGTGAACGCTTTTAAGTTAGTTTTTGTGACTTAAAAACCACATCTCAGACACAAACCTGGCAAAAAGTAGTCAAGTGAAAAAACAAGGTAATTCTTTTTCTAAAATTAGTGTCAATATACACGGTTAACATTTGAGGATCATTTAGAAAAACTTTTCCATCCCTTTCAGACAAGAATAGGTGATGTTCTATAGTTTTAGGACAACTTTGATAGGTTTTATTCCATTTCAAATGTTGCCTACTCTATACAATATGCAATTATGGCGGCTTACTGGAAAACTGTCAAAGGATCAGAACTACAAATGGGTAATGAGTTTGGCATCTTGGTCTCACCCTCTTGGACTGCTCGAGTTGTTCATTGAGCTCTTCAAAGGCCTGGTTGTGTTTCTGCCGCACTTCACTGAGCATCTGTTCATGTGATCGAGCCTCATCCTCCAGAGTCTTCTTCAGCTGAGTCACTTCAGTCTCTCTCTTTGTCCTTCAGATGGGAAGAAAAGAATCATGACGATGACGTATGATACTGCCACACCTTCATTTTCCTTTAAAGGTCCCGTGAAATTAAAAAACTTTTTTGGATGTTAGTTTGTCTGTTAGTTAAGGGTATCAGTCACAGAAAAGGGTATCTATTAGCTAGTTTGCTCAAAAACAATGACAAATTCTGCGTTTAGAAAATATAAAAACTGATATAAATATCTAAAAGCTTGCAGTTTGTCACTTCCACCTAAAATCTTTCAACGATTACACATCACCTCATACTGTACTTCAGTTTCTCAACAAATTTTCACCAATCAAATGCTCTCCAGTATCTGACATGCCCCGCCCTCTTCAAGACACTTTTTATTAGATGTGCTTGATCTCAACTACTTGCACTGGCAGAGCAGTGATAAAAAACAAAACACTATTGGCCGTTTTTAAAAGAGGAGGAGCCACTATGTGCTGCCCTCTTCATGTTTCAGTTGAGATTACATCAAACATCCAAAACAACCTTGTGGAATTACTAATGACAGACAATTCTGTAATTACCACCAGAAGTTGAATAGCTTGTATAGATATACATTAACAATAACGTTTAAGAAAGCAGTTGAGATATTCAAATAAATTTTCCTCATGGCTGACCTGAGCTCTTGCTGAGCGGCTGTAGAATCCAGCGTGTCCTCCAGTTCTGTCTTCAGAGCCTCCAGCTCTTCTCCCAAGTCTCTGCGTTGTTTCTCGGCTTTGTTGCGAGCAGCTTTCTCCAGCTCCAGATCTTCCTGCAACTCTGAGATCTGAGCATCCATTTCTCGAATGCTCTTCTGGGCAGCATTCTTCAGTGCAGCTTCTTCCTCAATCCTACAGTAAATTGAAAACAGATTTACCAAATGTAGCTAGATGAAGGACAATCTATAGAGTTAGACAAATTAATTTATGAAAAACCAATAATTTTAAATAATTATTCAAATTAATTGCCATTTAGTTTCCTGTGACAATTAGAGTATAATTCTAATATGCAACCTCAATTACACAATTCCTCCTACTCTTACAAATAAATGACAGTTGGTGAGACACTTGTATCAAATGTACTATAAAAAAGGCTGGTGCACTATTCTGACTATCATTAATACCCACGGAGCAAAATAAAGGAAAGTAACTTTTTGGAAAAATGTTTTCCTCCTCCATATTATAATATACCTTTATGGAATTACAACAAATCAAAATGCATTGGTTTATTGGCATTTACTAAATAACAAAAAACATTTGGATAAAAGAAAGGATTTATGGAAGAAATAATGGATGGGTGGAAAGAAGGAAGGATGGAAGGAATGAAGGCTGGATGGATAAAAGGAATTATGAATTTATGGAAGAAAGGATTTATGGAAGGAGTAATGTATGGATGGAAGGAAGGGTGGCTGGCTGGATGGATGGATGAATGGAAATGAGGAAGGAAGGAAGGAAGGAATGAAGGCTGGATGGATGGATAAAAGGAATTATAAAGGTGGAAGAAAGAAAAAAGGACTTATGGAAAAAATAATGAATAGATGGATTGAATTATTGGTGGATGGAAATATGTGATTAATTGATGGATAAATGGAGGGAATTATGGATGGAAAGGTGGATGGATGAAGAATGAAAATAATGAATTATGGGTGGATTATGGATAAACGTGCATACTTTCTATTGCTGATGCGGACTAATCCTTTACCAAGGTAGGATTGAAATGATTAGTTGAATATGAAGTTTAAAGGAACTCATTACATGGTAAAAATTGAAGTGACGGACACAGATATGTAGTAATACTCCCAATGTTGCAACCAACATCACTAAAGTTTGTCACCTTGCTAATGCAGCTTGGAGCTCTTCCTCTTTCTTGGCCAGCTGGGCCCGGAGCTCTGCAATCTGAGCCTGCAGCTCTGCGATTTGATCATGCAGCTCTGTAGAGTCGCCCTCCAACTTCCTTCGGTTCTTCTCCAACTCCTGCCTCATTTTCTCTTCCTTTCTTAAACGATCTGAGAGCAAGGACAACAAAGGATGACATGCAAGGTAACAAAACCTAAAAGATGTATGAACATATAGCAAAGTTTATTCCTAGGATTCTTGGGCTGTCTTTAAGTGAAAGAGCGTTTCCAAAAAAGTGCTGCATTAACTCAGGAATGCAAATATACTTACCCTCTAGGTCAGTAATCATAGTCTCATGTTTGGTCTTCAGTTTCTGCAGACTCTTTGATTTTTCCTCCTCTTCAGCCAGGTTAGTGGTGAATTCAGAGATTCTCTCCTCCATCTGCTTTTTCTCCTGTTAATACAGATACCCACAAACAAACATCACCATCAAGAGGAAGCCTGCTGAAATCATTAAAAGCAGGACAGTAGCAGATAAGAAAATGTTGTGCATCTACAACAAGTAGGCAGAAGAAGTGGTTATTTTGGAGTATTAGAATGATACTTTTAAACAATTATTTTTTCCCAAATGGTGGAATCAGAACCAGGATAAATTCCCAGAGTCCCAAATTACTTAAAGGACCATGAAAACCCCCTCTTTCAGTTCAAGTCTACCTCAGAAATTGGGAAAAAAAAAAAAAAAAAAAAAAAAAAAAAAAAATTGCTCCGAGATGGGCATGGAGCTCTGTGAGCAGAGGGAGGAGTGGGCGTGGCCGGCAGAGCAGGAGACCGATGACTATAGTTTACAAAAGTTAAAATGCAAAGAAATGAACAGCAAGTAATTTAATGTCCTGCTACATTTGTTTTGTAATTTTATATACACAACCACAATATCATTATAAAGATAATCATGTTCATAGAAACACTATAAATGAGCACTTCTCTTCTCCTCAATCCCCCGGTTTAAATGCAGACACAGTGGATAGCTGTGCAGCAGGTCTCTTGCCCCGTCTATTCCAACCATTAGCCCTGCCGGTAATCTGGAGGATTTTAAAAATAGGCAAACACAGCAGCACAGCGATGTGTCTGAATGGTAACAATCTCAACTGATGAAACACAAAGTCCGCCATTCTACTAATTCTCGTACAGCTCTCTTGACAAAAATGCTTGCTGCAAACCAACAGCTTTGCTGTAACGGCCCTGACAGCATTGCGGGGAAAACCATGCAACAAACACTGTGGATCATGGAAACAAACACATACGACCCATGCACAGATGCGGTCTCACCCAGTCATTGGGTCTCACAGTTCTGCCTTGCCTTCAGAAAGCGCGTGCTCTCATGAATAATTAAGAAGCAGGGTCTTCTCATAGGATAAGAAAACTTCGCTATGAATAATAATGATAAACCGACGCATCATCACTTCACTAGCAGTTTCGCACAAGGTCACCAATTTTGATCCCGCCCCTAAAATTATTTTAAACCTGGAAGATGAAATTAGCTGACAAAAGCTCAAAATTTTCCAGTTTTCCCCACAATTAAAGTTAACAGGTGCTAATGTTTTCTTAAATGATGCTCAACACACACAAATCTGTTAAAATTTCAAAAAATGTAAAACACGCGTCACACCTTGGAAAGTTTGGCATTTTGGTCCTCAATGACCATAAGGTCCTCCTCAATCTTCTTCAGCTTTGCATCCATTGTGACCTTCTCCAACTGCAGCTTCTGTCTGGCAGCTTCCTCCTCGTCCAGTTGCTGCTCCAGATCCTGAAGAATGAGTCGTCAAAATCAATGTACAGGCATTCCAAATGCAAACACTGAATTTCCATTCGATTCCTCAGACTTCCTCCCTCACCCCGATGTTTTGTTGCATCTTCTTTTTCTCGGATTGAAACTGTGCGACTCTCTCCTCCTCTTCCTCCAAGCGGGACTCCAGTTCATGCAGGACTTCTTCCATCTCCTGCATGCGTCCAGTAAGACGTGACCTCATCTCTTCAGCCTCTTGACATAGCTCGGTCTCAGCTTGCAACTGCTCCTGTAGCGCAATCTTCTCTGCATTTAACTATAAAAAAGGAAACATGGAAAAAAAGTTAAACAACAATCTTCAGCATATTGATGTGATCAATGCAAATTCTCCCCAGCCTCCCATGCACACTTTCTGGTTCTGTCCTAAGCTCAGGAATTTGTGGGCCACCATTTGAGACAGTCTATGGTTTTAAAGGGAAAATAATTTTCCCTTGCCCTCGATTGACATTTTTGGGATTATTCCTAGTTCATTCAACCTAACAAAACTACAAACTGACTGCACTGCTTTTATTATGCTCTTAAAGCAGTTGATCTTGAGGTGGATAGATGAAAAGCTTCCAAATTTTACACAATGGGTTCAATATGCATTATTTCCTAAAAGTTGTTTGTTCATTTCTTTAAGAGGCTCAAACTGTGTAGTTGAATACATGTTACTATCATAAGCCAATTAACTCCCATCTCCAGCATTAATCTCTAGGTAAAACCTTTTTTTGGTCATGTGTACTGTGTATTTAATTATTCCAATTTGGCCACTATGTGTCAGTAAGCTTATTTGAAGATCTCCTTTTTATTTTATCATCATTTTTATTATTACAAGTACTATTGCTACCATTATTATCATCATTATTATTAATTACTATTACCATCAACCTCATGTAATTTTAAAATTTATAGTTAGGTAATAAAACAAAAATAATCTTGAAGTGGAGACGACGACAACAACAGACCTGCTTTTGTTTGGCCTCAGACTCTTTGAGCTGGTCTTCAGCCTGTTGCTGTCTCTCCTTAATCTTGACCAACTCTTCCTCTTTAGCAACCATTTCCTCCTCCTGTCTGGTCACTTGCAGCAAAGGCTTCACCTAAAGAGAGAAAAGTGGAGACACCGCTTTTAGACCGCTGGCTGACCTTTAAACGACATACAGGTATATAAACCTGGACGTGTACCTTGGTGAAGAGTCTCCACCACTGCCAATTCCTGAGTTTCAAGTAGGCTGCACAGTTTCTTTGAATCACCCTCATGGCAGTCAGCTGCTGCTGCCTCTTGGCAAAGGCTCTGTATTAAACAAAACCCAAGATGCGGTTTAGTTATCTCCTCAAAAAGATAGCATTTCAAATTAAATAAAGCCTTCAGTTATTTGGATCAAACACAGTTTTAAAATGCAGGTTCAACCATAAAATTGTTCAGCTAAGGTCATCTGTAATGTACAAAGTCTAAATATTTAGGAAATGTATACCTCCTAGCAACGTAGCCTCTACACCAGGCCTGGAAGTTGATGATGACATCGGTGATCTTCATATCTCGCTCCTCCTCAAGGTGGGCAAGAACTCCAGCCCTGAAGAACACTTTACTCTGACCGATACGGTACAAGTTGGAATCTAGCTCCAGGGCCTTGACCTGCGAGAGGCAATAATTTTATCAATATATAAGACATGTTTACATTTAATACTAAAGCATCAATTAAAAGCTGAGATGCAGCATAACTTTGCAAATAATCTCTTACCATGAGGACACAGGCCTGCTTTCCATCCATAAACCCTTTGGGAATGGCATTGGGAGTGAGGATCTCGTATCTGAAATTACATTAGAGAAGTAAAATGAGACTAAAAAGGATAATTTAAGAAGTCTTCAGATAATTAAAATCAAATCCTGTATTCTTGATGTGCACTAATGGCTGCTAAAAAGCAGTTAAGCCAAAATACTTGTGATAATCTAGATACCTTTGTCTGAACTCCTGGAAGACAATACGGTTGGGGAACCCTTGTCTACAGATGCGAATTCCTTCTAGAACTCCATTACACTTTAGCTGGTCTAGAACCAGGTGATGTGCCAATTTACCAGCCTACAAGAGAAGAGCAGAGCAGTGGCTTAATTGTGGGAGGCATCAAAAAGGTACATGAGATATTAAGGTGAAAAAATAAGCTGAGGACTGGAGAGGGTGGAAATTTATTCTTCACACCTTTTTCTCATGGTTGGGGATTATGCATCGGACAAAGTTTGGGTTGGTATTTTTGAGGGTGGTCATCAGATTAGTCAGCTGCTCCTTGTACAGTTGTCCAACGGTACGGAACATTCCCTTACGAGTTTTGACTGCTCCATGCAGGGATTCGCCCATTCCGGCAACTTTGTCCAATCCCACAATTCTGTCCACTGATGAAAACGGAAAATAAAATTTATTACACAAACAAATGCAAGAGTTGACTTTAAAATGTCAACTGTGGAGTCTTTAGGTGTCCAGGATGAACAGCAAGCAGACCACCTGCAAATTTACACACTGGCAAAACCAGACTCGCTTTACTCTCTGACGACCTGAACGCCTTACACACAAAAGCTCAATGTAGCAGGTGGATTGTTGTCAAAATTTTGTGGCATCCAAATAACTAAGCATTAAATCAATCTACTGGTTAAATCAGTTCTAATACTGAAGTCTCGTACCATCTTTCCAGAGCTCAGACACAAACTTGTCCACAGATTGGTTGAGCAGAGTGGCCACATTGTCATTCAGAGGATCCATGTTTTTCATTAGCCATTCATTTGCCTTGTAATCGACCTGTTAAACACATGGTTACAGCAGAAGGATTGCAAATGTAAAATAGTCATTCTTATACTGCACATTATAACATTGTGAAGATTGAATTCACTTGCCCTTTGCAATTTCCAAAAGACATTGCTTAACCTGACAGCAAATATTACATGCATTTCAAATGACTTCATTAAACTAGTATTTAAGACATCTAAAAACTCACTTTTCCAGCATAGTGAATGATGCAGAAGTCAGCATCATCTTTGAGTTTCTTGGGTTTTTGGAATTTTGGGTTGTTGCCCAATTCTTGCACCACTTTCTCCACAAAGGATTTATCTGTGGCTTTGGGGAACCAGCACTCCTCATCCAACAGAGCCAAGATTCCTGGTGGACCATTCTGGGGACAAGGAGAGGAAATAAAAGGAGACCAAGGTATCAAGAACAGACAAAAGACAACGAAGGACATTTTAACTTTGACTAAAATTGTAGCGCACTTTTCTAGACTCAATAATAAACCTACAGGCTTCTCGATGAGTTCAATGCAGGGTTGCAGGTCGAGGCCGAAGTCGATGAAGCTCCATTCTATGCCTTCCCGCTGATACTCCTCCTGCTCCAGGATGAACATGGTGTGGTTGAAGAGCTGCTGGAGCTTCTCATTGGTGTAGTTGATGCAGAGCTGCTCGAATGAGTTCAGCTACAGAGAGAAAGTTTCAGAAATCAAGATAGAACGGAGCTACTCAAACGTATTTCTTCCCCATGACCCTTTCACACCTCAAAGATCTCAAATCCAGCAATGTCCAAGATTCCAATGAAAGAAGCTCCCTGACGCTTGGTTTTATCTAAAGCTTTGTTGATGCGCATAACCAACCAGCGAAACAGTCTTTCGTATGTGGCTTTGGCCAAGGCCTCAACCGCAAACTCGGCTTGTTCTTGAGTCTGAGCCTTCTGAACAAAATCACGACCCACTTTGATGCGTGGCGAGAGAATGGCACGAGTGAAATCAGTCACATTCATCCCCAAGAGGTGGGACACCTTCTGGGCAGCTGATAAAATGAAAGGGAAAAGGGGGAAAAAAAATAAAATACTGCATTTGCATTATTACTGATTCTGGTCTATAATAATTGAAAAACCAAATCAGAGAATGTAGAACTGCAGAATACATGTAGTTGTAAGTACAGATGCACAGATACGTTCTCGCATGATCGGCCTGACTGGTGACTGGCTGGTCACCTGTCTGATTCCAGCCAGCCATTTTTTTTGCTGTGGAATTTCTCTTAAGCTAAAACACATTTTGCTGTGAGAGTTTAAAAAATATATATAAAAAAAATCTGCTAGAGACAGTCAGAGCTTTCAGAGAGAGAGAAATCATTAATCATGGTTAAGTTTTACCAGAACCAGATTAAAAATATCAGGAAAAAAATAAAATAATCTATAAAATAATAGAACAAAACTATAACAAATGTTAAAATTCAAATATAAATGACAATTTAAGCATATATAATCATTGTGAATGTAATTAATCATTTATTTTAACAGTGCAACAAAATAAAGTTTTTGTATGTATACGCTGTCAATTCGAGTTCTTAGAAAAAAAAGAAGAAGATAGGAATCAGTAAAAACCAGCATCAACAGGTCCAAAAAAAAAAAAAAAAAAAAAAAAAAAAAAAAAAAAAAAAATCAAATAGGCAATCAGTCCATCTTTAGTTGTAACGAAGTTCAATTGGGATTAGTAGTGCATGTTAATAAGAAAAAAGAAACCTGTATCATCGGGCATGGAGGCTTGGTCAGAGTTGCGTTCCTTTTTAAAGCTCATGTTTCCCAGCTGTAGTACAGCAGACACCACCTTCAGAAGTCCTGGGACACGATAACACAACACATTTCCTCTTACATAAGAGCCAGTAACCAACACATCAGCCACAAGTAAGTGAAAATCTTATCTTCAGGTTCAGTTAGTATAAAGCCAATACAGTTCTCAGTAGAATTTTTTTAGAATCGTGCCTTTAGGTGATTACAAACACTGTAGACTACAGATGAAAAAAAAAAAAAAAGTGCTTTGTTTGAATCTCTATACCTGTCTGCTCATCCTCCGGGATGCCCATAATCCTGAAGGCATCTATGGTTTCGGCAAACAATTCTCTATCCTGTTGTCCTGGGATAGTTACATTTCCATTTGACAGGAAACGGTACTTATTGTAATCCTCTAGGCACAGCTCAGCTGTAGAGTACAAAACAAACATTAAAACTTTCTGTATAGATTAGCCTTAGAGTACAGAGTGAATTGTCTGTTTAATTTTTCCTATGGCCATCATAAATTTATAAGAAAACCTGCAAGCTATGATTAGTGAAGTTGTCAGGAAAATTGTGAGCTCAGCCCACAAAAAATGTTTACTAAACTAATAAAAAGCTCAGCAGCTAAACAAGCTTTTCAGGATTTTTCCTGACAACTTCACTAATCCTAGCTTGCAGGTTCTTTTAGGTTTTTCTTAGCTAAACTTCCCACAGTTGAAGACCTCTGCCTTTAATGCTGAATGCCCGTGCTAGTTAGGATTAAAGTACACAACTTAAAAAAAAAACAAAACACGTGCTCACAGCGCAATTTGTCTCCTGCTCCTGTTAGCAAGTAATAGAAAATATGGAAAGCCCGCTCATCTTTGGCCTGCCTGATCGCACGAGACTTCTCCAAGAGATCTGAAACATTTATGTTAAGGAAATAAAGGGAAGGTAGATGCTTTCTGCATGACAATTTATTTTAAAGTAAAAACTAGGAATGTGCCAGAAATTTGACTAAACAATAGAGTTGATGCTAACTGATACTAATTATTATTTTCATATTTTAGCATTATTGGTTTACAAAGGCCACATTCAAATTACTGTGGTATGAGCAAACACTTAACAACAGTCACTATATCAGTCATTACAATAAATAATGGCCTTAAATAAATGGCTGATTGCAAACCTACCTTTTATCATAGGATTTTGCCAAACTAACAAACATTATTTACGTGATGACTTTTGTTACTCTTAAATTTCAAGATTGTCTTTACAATATTGAGTTTGTACTTACTCATCCTGCAGCGTCTATTGATTTAGCTGTTATGTCAATATTGGCTAACACTTAACACAGTGTATGCAATATTCTGGGTTGTGCTATGATCATAGTATTTTTGAGGGCATGTTTTGACATTTCAGTTTCTTAAATGATGGCCCAGTCAATGAAAAGGATACAAGTTTCAATATTGGCTCCAACGATGTAACCATTGACATCGAAGTTTATCCTGATAAACTTTCCCTGTGAACAAAAAGAACTTTGATTCATATTGAAACATTATGGGAGACTGTAAGATTTGTTTTTGTCTGTGCACACTTACAAATCGAGAAGAATTATCATTCTTCACAGTCTTGGCATTGCCGAAGGCCTCCAGAATTGGATTAGCCTGGAGTAACTGTTTCTCCAACTCACCCTGGCAGACAAAGAATTGATAAGAGAGGAAATTAAGTGCATTTAAATGCTACAATTCACCACTGCAGGAAATGAAAGGCAATTAGGTGTAACAGACAACATCTTAAAGCTCCAACACCATCAATATACAGCAGACACAACTCAAAGATTTCCAAATTAAAGCTTTACTGCAAAAAGGAGCATCAGTTGGCAGTTTCAAGCAGAGTACATTCTTCTGCTAAACATGCATGATAAAAAATACAACATTGGCAATACTTTACAGTACAAGACACATAGTTAATGTTAGTTAAATGCATTTACTAACATGAATACAATACATTACTTATTCATCATTAACGTTAGTAAATAAACAGTTGTTCATTGTTAGTCCACATCATCTAAAGTGCATTCATGTTAACAAGCATTTAATAGGATTTGTTGCATTAGTAAATGTTAAACCAGAATAGGGTATATGCGGAAGGACTTTGTCAGTAACCGGAGTCAAACGATTCAGGCGAACTGCATGCCATTACAAAATCGGCGCGTTTAAGGTCGGTTTTCTTTAAAAATCAGTGATCTTCGCTGGCTGAGTGATATCCGATGTAAAGTGGGTCTCAGATTGTACAAGAATCACTGCATTAAATGATGAATATGAACATTTATTTTACCCCAGTATATTTAATGGAACTCATGCGCTAACCTTCTAATACTGACAGGCGCGTGCATGTAAACGGGTTTTCAACTTGTTTTACGCTTGAGCAATTAAATGAATGCCAAAGTCTATTTAACTGATTATATTTTAATTACATTACAGCATCGATGCTGCAAAAGGAACCGTATAAAATGGAAAGTCACATTAACCATTCACCGGAGGTTTAACAGTATGGGAAGAAACAAGAACTCTGCATATACCCTATTAATCAATGCTGTACAAGTGTTGTTCATTGACTACGTTTACACGGACATCAGTAATCGAATTATTTGCTGTAATCTGAATATAATATTATGATTAAGGTGTTTACATGAGTTGCTTTTTGAATGTCCTTTCATGATCCCTTTTTACATGTTATAGCACATAGATCGATTAACATCATTGCAGTGCCATCCAAATTTCATGTAATTTCTGGCGTTTCATTTATAATTTTTCGCGTGACGAACACTTAAGTGTTCACTGATGAACACTTAACACATCCCACACAAACTCTTCCATACCCCGCACTGCACACCACCAAGATGTAGCATGCACTGCACTTTAACCAATTCATACTTAAAACAATACTGCCTACAACTATGTGTACACCTATCCATCGTATGCATCGCTGTCAACATTGGCAATTTTACATTGTCTTGTTTTTTTGTGAGTATGTTGTTGTATTTTGCACTGTCGTTGTATTTGCACTATCTGTATTTTGCACTGTCTGGAGCCAGCACCTAAGCTTTTCACTCATCATAGCACACGTGCTGCTGATGACGTGACCATAAAAGTAATATGACTGCAGTTTGGCACTTACACTTTCATTCGGGAACATTTCATGCATTCCCTCTGTGACAAACTTGGGTATTGATGAGAGTATGAAGTAAAGACTGGTGGAAGAGTGTTGTTTTAATGGAATTTGAGAACGCACGGCGATTGGTTAATAATAATAAAAAAAAAATAAATAAATAAAAAAAAAACCTTGGCATTTCGTGATGCAGGTGTCTGTGGTCCTTCACTGACTCGATAGGTGCAGAGAACGGTGTCAAACAGCCATGTGTGTATAGACTATCCGGTCCATACAAAAACACACCAAAAATCCTACACAATGGTAATAGTTGGATTGCGGTGTTTACATGTCTGTACTGCGCTTTAATAATGCCATTAAAATTGGCATACTCTACATGTCTTAATCTGATTTCTATTTAGTTTGATTACGACTTTAGTCAGATTAAGGTAATCCAAAAATCACTGTTTACATGGTAGACTCTAAGACCCAATCCCAATTCTACCCCTTAGCCCTTCCCCTACCCCTACCCCTCGTTTTGCGCGTTCACGTAAAGGGGTAGGGGTGTCCTAATTCTCTTTAGCGTGAAGGCCTAGGGCTAAGGGGAAGGGGTGAATACCCCTTCGAACGAAGATTTTTCAGGATCACACTCGAAACCAAGGGGTAAGAAAATTTCCCAGAAAACACCAGCCACAGCGGCAGTATTGCTGAACCCGGAAGTAAGGAGATCCACAAATGTGTATTTTTTGTCATCATTACAAATTTTTATGACAAACAAACATGTTGTAATATATTCATAAGAGTGTTAGTGTTTTACCGTCATGCTTTTTATATACATAATAAAATTAAAAAATATATAAATAAAACAAAAAAGCAAAATTTTGCGATCTATAATCCATAACTCCTGTACAGCAGTCCCACAACATTCTGACACTTGAATACCCTGTCAGCAAAGTCTAGTGGCTGGGAATGGGCTTTTTACAGTGTCTACTATAATGTTAGTGTTGTTTTCGTGTGTTTACATAGATGAATATGGCCACTGTGTAAATACACAGTACAGTTTCAATCTTATTGCAACATTAGATCGTTATGATAACATAATCTATGCCTTCAGTGATTTCCTGAAGATAAATACCAAAAAAAATAGCACAACTGAAATCACTACAGCAGTCATCATCGTCTGATCTCATATGAAGCAAGAGATCGTGATGACATACGATGACGTGTGCAGGTGCTGTAGTGCTGTGCCAATTCTTAGGGGTAAATTTTGAAGCCCTTTCCCTTAACCCTCGGTTGTAAGGGCCAAGGGGAAGGGGTACAAAAATAGAATTGGGATTGGGCCTTAATCAGAGTATTGTCTTAATGGTTATTGGTGTCCATGTAAACATACTCATTGCTTGTTCATGTTAGTAAATACATCAACTATGTGCTGCATATTGTAATGTTACCAGAACATTCATGCATTAGAAAGTTCCACAACAGTGTTAGTATTTGCATTAACCAAAGCAGGAGATTTTCCAACAACACCATATAATACGGCCTTTAAGAAAAACATTTTCATATGACCAGAAAAGCAGAGCGTGCATACAGCAAGTGAAGGATTGGTATGGTCAGATAGAGTAAAGAAATGAGGGAGGTGTACAACTCACATGTGACAGGGCGATACTGCTCTGGAAGATGAAAACAGAGAGAAAGTCTCAAAATACAGGCACAAAAATTAAGTGGGCTCCAGCTTTTTTTAATGCTGGTGTGACATTGAACAGCGGAAGGCTTTTACAGTAAAAAGGCTTAGTATATTATCAACCATGAGCAAATATACAGGTATTCACAAAATGATTAGAGATTCAGTGGGAACAGGTCTAGACCTGATAGAGGAATGTGAAAATAATTCTGACTTCCTGGTCTGAACAGTAGAGAGGGGAATTTTAAACTCAAAGAATGAGGGAGGAAAACAAATGGACAGAAAACAGGAAAAGATAAGTCTGACATCAACTGTGGGGCTGGAGACAGGATAGGCGATATTAAAAATGAATGTGGTTTATTATTTATAAGCAGCTCCATCATGACGATCAGCTTTATCTGTCAGTTGTGCACAAATCAACATTGGCTTTCTGTGACTGAATCCACTATGCACACTACAGCATGACAGATTCAAAACTGAAATCCTGTGAATATACTACTCTCCTACTGCATGTCATGTGTACACGATCGATCCAACTCACAAGGAAAAAAAGTCTGTACTCACTTGATCTTTTTTTGGTTTGAAGGATGATGCAACAAAAGCGAGGTACTGAATGACTTTTTTGGTGTTTTCGGTTTTTCCAGCACCAGATTCACCCCTGAGGAAAAATAGAAAGGTTTGAAAGTTACATTTTAATGCTTGAGTGCCATGCCAAGCTTGAACCCATTCACTTTATATGGATTTTATAATCACCAGTAACTCCTAACATAAACACTATGCAGACCCCAGGATTTCCCATTTCACTTTTTTGCAAACCCTTGTAGCTCAAAATGAATATTAAATTTTTATATTTAAATGTACTTTAAGATATGATTTTTTTTTATTAAACAAATAACAAAAAAAGGAACGTCAAGCTTACGTGCACAATATGGACTGATCCTCACGATCTAAAAATGAAGAAAAATATATTTAAATAAATGCATCACATGAACAGAAGTGTCTCATTATGTCATGGTTCATGTCCTCACCCTGCATCATGCTTCTGTAGGCCGTGTCTGTGATGGCGTAGATATGAGGGGGCATCTCATGCCTCTTTTTGCCTTTGTACATCTCCACGATCTCTTCTGTGTAAATGGGCAGATACTTGTATGGGTTTATTACCACACAGAAGAGCCCAGAATATGTCTGAAACAAATCATGTACGCACCCATTAGACACAAAAAGCACATTTGTATGAAGCCAGCTGCCTGATATTCACTCTTCTCGAACACAAACCTCAAGTTTACATGATTCTCGGTTTAATGATGTGACTAATGAAGAAACATGCACTGTGTATATACGTGTGTGTGTGTGTGTGTGTGTGTGTGTGTGTGTGTGTGTGTGTGTGTGTGTGTGTGTGTGTGTATATATATATATATATATATATATATATATATATATATATATATATATATATATATATATATATATATATATATATATATATATATATATATATATATATATATATATATATATATATATATATATATATATATATATATATATATATATATATATATATATATATATATATATAATTGCTGCCTTAAAATGTGGCCGAATCAAATTTACATTTCTAGTCATCACAACCTACATTTAGCATTATTACAGGTTTATACTGAGACGATCATGAAAATTTAATGTCAAATACATTTGATTTCTTATTTGAGAATGAATTTTGATTTATTTGGGTAGTTATTTTTAGTATTTATTATTATTATTATTATAAAAAAATATGGCATTTGAATTTTCATTTTGTTAAGAAAAAAAAAACAACAACAAAAGACATCCATAACTTACATCAATCAAGCGGACTAAAAATATTAAAGTTAAACTTTGGACAACTTGATTATTTGAAACCTGATTAACTTATTAAAAAAGCAACAAAAATAGGTCCGACTTAATTATATATTTTTTACAGTGCGTGTTAAAAAAACTGCAGCCAATGAAGAGTGCAGTTTATATTTGTCAACCTACACTGAAAAAATTTATTAAAAAACAACAAAACAAAAGCATTTACTGTACGTGTACTTTAGTGTTTCACTTATCATTTCTCAATAATTACTTGTGAAATCATAGTCATTTCTCAGTGAAACATGCTAATCACCCCCATGTTCTAACCACACATGATTTGAGCGACAAGAAATTTGTTTGTCCACACACTAAGGGACTCAAAAAAAAAATCCAATCAGAGAACTTTGAGTCTCTGCAAATGCACTCCACTAGCAATAAAACATAGATTTCATATAAATTCATACATGAGCATTTTAACTCTATTAAAAGTGCATGGCAAGTGATTAACACCATCTTGGTCATGGAATTTCCCCCATTTAATTCTTATTTGTGCGACTTAGTTTACTTTCCTTGCATCTTAGCCCCCCCCAGGATGCAAGGGAAGGATGCAAGGAAATGAGGGCAAAGGAACTACCCTCCCTTCCTTTAGTTTAGCATCACTTCAAAGCTCTGACAATTTCGATAAACAAATACTCTACACCACTGGTTTTGATCATGTCAGGATTCTTGAATATTAGAGAGAATATTTTTTTTATACTGTAACAATTTTAACCTCCACAAAACCATTTTATTTAACCATTTACTAATAATGAATTAGTCAGTTATTAACTTGCGCTTTTTATTTGTTGAAGTATGCTACATCGAAATTAAACTATAAAAAAAACATTAACTGTCTTAACATGTTTAATATTTACATTGTGTTTGTGGGCTGTAGATGACAATTATTGGTGTAGATGTGAAGAGGAAATATTTGCAATGTGTCTCACATCAAGTCATTAAAATACTTCTGCAAAGGATACTACTACTGCCAGCTTTAATAGCCATTTTCATGGCAGGGGGGGGGGGGGTATAATTAATTGCAATATAAATTGTGATAAACTCTATTAGGTTTAACAATGTTAATTTCCTCAAAGAATTACCTGTATAGAAGAAGAAAAAACCTTGCAGAATTAAAGCTGGCAGAATCTAAGAGCATGCTTCATAGATAATGTTTCAGGGTTGTAAGACAGAAGGTGCGTCCCAAATCACATAGTTATGCACTAATCTACACCATTTTGTAGTATAAATAGTGCGTTCACACTAAAAACTCTAAAATTAATAAGTGTACTTCAATTACCCAAATGATGCACTTATTCAACCATTAAAATGAAGTGTGCAATGTTGGACACTTCACACACTTAACGGCCGCTGCTTTGTTCACGTATCGGAAGGGGCGGAGCTATCGGCTCTGATGTTGGATTACTTTATTTTGGATTGTGAAAGCAGTATTCTCCTACGAGAGTGATTATAACACCTCCTGATGGTGAATGCGGTTATACTCATGGCAGGTATTATTTAATAGTTTGGTCGTTTATTTGACTTATTAGGCAACTGTCAAACGTCATCAGGGAAACAGCTTGAATTTCCACTTGGTTAAAAAAAAAAATAAAAAAAATTGCATTTTATTTGGGACGACACTACATACATATACACTTACACACTCAACAGCATAGTATAAGTACATAGTGCATAGTGTGCCATTTGAGACGCAGCTAGAGAACGCAGGAGCGAGGAAGGATCTTTAGAAGCACTTTGGTTGTTTACCCGGAGTTCATGTTTTCTTTAACGTCTGTTCAAGATCTAAGGTAAATAACCCATTGTTGCTTTACTGCTATTGAAGTCATGTAAAAATTTATTCAAACCTACAATAGGCATTTAACTTCAAAAGTACATAATCAGTTCTTCACAACAGTAGTTCTCAACCACATTCCTGGAGGACCACCAAAACTGCATGTTTTGGATGTCTCCTTTGTCTGTTACACCCATTACCGTTCTTTCAGTCTCTGCTAATGAGATCAGGTGTGTTTGGTTAAGGAGACATGGAAAATGTGCAGAGCTGGTGCTCCTCCAGGAATATGGTTAAGAAACACTGCTTTAGAATAATGATGGTGTCAATACGAATCTTATTATTCCAAACCTGATGGTGCTTAAATGGAAACAAATAAACAGAAAAAAAACCTTTATTCCATAATACGTCTGGTTAGAACATGGTGTTATGATATGCATATTTCTCTCTGAACATACAAACAGACGCATTTCAGTCAGACTTACATAGATGAGTCCTGAGTAGTATCGTTCCCTTAGATTGTGGAGAACAGATGCTTCATTCAGGCAAGTGAGTTCGGCCATATCCTCCACCTTGCTGAATTTGGGTGGGTTCATCTTCTGGATGTCATCCTTGTTCACCTTGATCTTCTTGCCAGAGTCAGCCAGTTCCACGAGACACTCATCTCCAGTCTCCTCTTTGATGGATCCAGCCTCAAAACCCAGCTTCTCTGAAGGAACCCATACTAGCTTCTTAGTGGCCCAGTCTGCCTGAGCCAAAGGGTCGTTGATAGTGTTGCGGTCGGCATAGAGGAACTTCTCTGCGTCTGACATTTCGGCTGAGAGAGAAAGAGAAGCATTTAGAGTTTAATGGTTTAGTGGTTTTAAAATAAATCCCAATTATTGGACTAACATCTACAGAAGGGGATCTGAGAATTAAAGCAGCATGCCATGACAACAGTTTATACATTTATAAAAAAAAAAAAAAAAAAAAAAAAGCTTTTGCTCAACCATCATACATGGTGACCGGTTGAGGCATCTGACTACTGCATGCGTCAATATTGTCCTAGAAATCTGACAACCACTCCTTCTCAGACATCTGACTGATCAAGCAACACTTCTGCTTACAATTCTGCTTCCCTTTCCCCCATTTGTTCCCTACATGCACTAAAATTCGAATTGCTTCAACGACCCCTAATTATAGGAATTCCACAAATTCCCAAACTCATTTGAGAATAACAGCAACTCCATATTAGTACACATTTTGTGTGTATGCCTAGAAACAAAGTCTGACTAACCTGTAAAAAGGTAAAAGGGGTGTGTGCGCATGTTCATGTAGATTAGAAATTATGATTCAGCATAAAAGGTTCACACAGCAAGATAAAACCTACAGACAGCTGAAACGCCACTTTCCAAGGTCATTTTTATTAGAAATGAGTATTACATTTTACATGTAAAGCTATTTTTATATTGCAAGTAATATGGTTACATTTTATAAAATTCATTCATTCATTTTCTTTTCGGCTTAGTACCTTTATTAACCAGGAGTCGCCACAGCGGAATGAACCGCCAACTTATCCAGCATATGTTTTACGCAGTGGATGCCCTTCCAGGTGCAACACATCACTGGGAAACACCCGTTCACTCATGCACATACATGCACTATGGACAATTTAGCTTACCCAATTCACCTATAGCGCATGTCTTTGGACTGTGGGGGAAACCAGAGCAATTTTATACAATATACATATTTATTATATCGATGGGGTTAAAAAGAGACAGAGTTTTGAGAGTTTAAAATTGTTGTCTGATAACATTTGTTGTCTGTTGACATTTTAGGGGAACTTCTCCTTTTAGTAAATGTCCATGAGTGAGTCTTGTGCGTCCAATACGGCATCTTGTCTAAACCTAGTCATGAATTTAAAAAAAAGTTAGATTTTCTTCCTACTGCTGAATTTCAAAAAGTGTATTTTTTTTTAAGCACTGATCGCATTCTGCTTACCATTTGTATAGAGTATAGCCTTTTATTAGTGGCTTTAAATCTGAAGGTGGGATTTTGCACTGCTTTATTCTTCCTGTTGGAGTTAAATGTCCACACAGTTTGCACAAGCACTTATTCAGAATTCATAAGTGTGTGCATAAAACTTTGCATCTAGAATGCATTTATAGTGTCATTCCTACATTTAGCTACACTACAGCGCAGTAACCAGACTTGAAATATATTTCTACCTTAGGCAAGATCACATGGTAAAGTGCTCTCAGTAAAGATCTACTGTGTGCTGATGTAAATGTACACAAGACACAAGCTACAACAGTTTTGAAGTGGAGGGAACATCTGCACTGAAGGAGTAATTCCTAAACAAGTTTGGACAGAGACAATTTCATTATGTGCCACACCCTGTGGAAGACTTCAGTACTCAGAAGAAGAAAAAAAAAAAAAAAAAAAAAAAGGCTAACACCTTCACTTTTGTTGAACAGAGCGAAAAATGTAACCTAATAAGGCTTACATGGCTTGGAGCGCTATGCATGTTAAATTAATCACCTGCAGGGCAATATAGAGACAGAATGCATACATCTTTAGCAAAGTTCCTTTGGAGAAACAATGAAGTCTAACATACAGAACATGAATAACACGCCAAATGTTGCTCAATAAGACCCATTTAAATGCAAAACGCTGCAAAAGAATGCAAGAGCCTTACTATTTTGGAGGTATATCAGTGTTACGATTAAGCATGGGACGATAACCGCTTTCAAGGTACTGTATACCGCGTTTTGGAAGTGTCGAGGTTTTAAAACCACCAAAATTTTTCTGCCAAGTTACAGTATGTGTAAGACATTTTATGTTTTTTTGTTTTTGTTTTTTAGGACAACAGTATCTCCAGCTAGGCTTGGACCAGTATAAGATTCTGACACCATGATAACCTTGAATAAAAATATCACAATTTCACAGTAGTGATCACTGCTCTAAAATAACCGTTTTCAAGGTATTTGGAAAAGTCTATCTTCCCATTCCCATCTCCAACACAAAGATATCCAAAGATGCCATTTTAAATCAAAGAAATCTATGTTTTTGAAGCAAATGGAGACAGAAGTCAATGATTCATTTGAATTATTTAGCCCAACACGTTTACTGCTCCAAAATATTCTAAATATTTCTCAAAATAAAATATTTTGTGTTCAAAAGGGAAAGTTTTTTTTTTTTTTTTTTTTTAACCCAGACATTAAAAAAAAAAATGTTTTAGAGCAGCTTCACAAAACCGTGATATTTTTATTCAAGGTTATCATACACAGTCAGAATCTAATAACAGACCATGCCCAGTTACAATATATGAAGAGTTTAGATTACATCTGTAGCTAGAGATTGATCAAATTTTGAATTTGTCATTAATTAAACAAGCTGACAACGTTAGCGAGAAAAAAAATCATATTAAAGCAAAAAATTGTAATAGAATCATGCAATTCTACACAGTCTGCATAAAATGTATTATTTGAACAGAATAATGTTTTTATATTTATAAATCTGAAACTAGGCATGGGCTGGAATAAGATTCTGACACTATGATAACCTTGAATAAAAATGTCACAGTTTCACTGTATTGCGATTACTGCTCTAAAATATGCTCTTTTTTTAATGTCTGGGTAAAAAAACTGAAACTTTTTCCCCTTTGAACAATACATCTTATGTTGAGAAACATTTAAAATATTTCAGAACAGTAAACATGTCAGGCGAAATAATTAAAATGAATCATTGACTTCTGCTGTCTTCACTAGATTCAAAAACAGATTTCTTCACAATTTAAAACAGCAAAAACACCTAAAAAACAACAAAACAAAAATAAGTTTACATATACCTTAGGAACGGTATAGCAGAAAATTTGGGCAGTTTTAAAACACTGACTTTTCCAAACCGAGGTATACGGTTATCGTCCTAGGCCTATCTGATACATCTATTAGCAGATCTCGAAGTGCTCGAAGATTCTCTGAAAATCAAATTTGGTGGCAAAACAAAATCATAGCAAATGAGTAGGTGTAATAATAATAATAAGAAGAAATAATTAATAAAAATAAAATGTCCTTAAATTGAGCTTTCTGTACTCTGGTATGAGAGGCTGTATTTATTGCCAGTGGCTACTTAATTTAAAATTAGAACCACACAAAGTACTACACTGGGAAAAAAAATGTTATTTGGATTTACTAAATTTAAGGTAAACGGTTGCAAACTATTTACACAGGCTAAATTTAAACAAATTAAATTGAATATGATCAACTTAATGTATTTAAATTCAGCCCATATCACTTGTTTGCAACCACTTACCTTAAAAGAAACTTAGTAAATCCAAAATTTTCTTTTTGTGTAGTAGAAAATAAGTGCCAAATTATGCAAGGTCAGGATACCAGTGGCAGCACTTACAGTATGCACAAAGCGGAAAGAGATGACAACAGCACAGCTTTAGCGCTCTGTTGTGACACTGAGTGTGAGAGGGATAAGGAGATTAGCAGGGTGTCATCTCTGTCTACAAGTTCATTAGCAGCTCCAATACAGTCGCTGTGATTAAATGCAGATGACAGCGTGTACACATGACGTCCACTTTTGTTGGGCTGGCCCTCGATGCTTTGATATGCGATTACCAGAACAAAAACAGGAACAAACTATGAGTGCATAAATGCGTGACAAGTGTTGGACAACTGTAGTTGAGCAAAAAGGAAGAGGACAGTGAAATGGGACATGATGATATTGAAAAATTGCTTCACCGCACTGAAACACTTCCTCTAGAGGCTTAATAAGGCAACATGTTACAGCCTGTTGTCTGAAATTAAGAGTAACAGAGGTATTACAGTTAATCTTTTAGACCTGGGGTTAAAATGGTGTTTATATAAGAAGAAATGTGACCGTTTTACATGATTACAAGTACAGTATTTATTGTCCTGACATGTTTAAGGTAAAAAATTTTTAAATACAATGTCATCCTAAATTAGGCTTTAAAAAAGGGATAGTTCCCCCAAAACTGAAATTGAATCCATTTTAATCACCAAATAAGTTATTTTATAAGCATGTTGGACACCAATATCCATTGACTACTATAGTATTTATTTTGTACCATGTTATATGGGTATCAATTGCTACTGCGGACTAAGATTTTTCAAAATATCTTGTGTTAATGGTGAGAATAAGTTTTTTTGGGTGTACTATCCCTTTAAGCAAAACATACCTTAATCTGGGAGCCGAATATAATAATATTAAGCAATGCAATTTTAACAAAGCATTTAAGTATTTTTAAATGTGAATCTTTCACAAAAGCTAGAATTATCAAAAGTAAACGTTAAACCTGTACACAAACCACTGATACCCAAACCTGTTGTAGTTTGGGTGTCGGTGGTTACTGGTGTACGTTCTTAAAAATATCTTGTTAATGGTGAAAATGAATTTTGTGGGTGTATTATCCCTTTAAGCAAAACATACCTTAATCTGGGAGGCAACTATAATCATATTAAGCTTATAGTGCAATGCAATTTTAACTTAAAGCATTTGATTTTTAAATATTTTTGATTGTGAATCTTTCACAAATGCTAGAATTATCAAAAGTAAACCTTAAACTGTTTTAGATTTTTATCTTATGTATTCTTTATGGCGGATGTAATTTTATTGTTATTTTTTATTGAAAAATGACATTTATACTAATGTAATCTGGTATCGCCATGAAACATCCAGAAAAGCTGATAAGAAAATATCAAAACTCCATAGTTTTTAACCCCACAGATATAATACATTTGTTATTATTTTTTGGTGTAGTGTGAAATGATTTGACAAATGCACCCATAAATACAGTCAGGGTGTCTGTCCAGCCATTGCTGTGGTCACCTGCAGTGCCATGCCTTATTTTATCCCTCAATCAGCACGTTCTCTCATCCCACTGATCTTAGTTGGCTTAGTTGGTTCAATCCTTGCTTATAGTTCAAATGCCAACAGCTCTGAG
Source organism: Danio kyathit (assembly GCA_903798195.1). Classification (NCBI taxonomy): domain Eukaryota; kingdom Metazoa; phylum Chordata; class Actinopteri; order Cypriniformes; family Danionidae; genus Danio; species Danio kyathit. Next base: position 12,384,146 of record LR812524.1, read on the forward strand.
ATGAAGTCAACAACACATTAGACGCCAGTGCTCACAGTCAACACGCAGCATTTTATGCAAGTGGACGGTGAAGGAGCTGTGGGACAAGTCTTCACAATGAAATTAAGACAAGTCAGTGAAACATTGTAACTTGAATCGTTACATAAGACTTGAGGCCTCCTGTTCTTAATGTGTGTCCTGAGGGCTAAGCAAATCAGGTCGAGTCTGCTGCAAGAAACTGGTCTCAAAGCAACTGGGCGTGTTAGTCACACACATAGAGGTAAAGTTGGTTTTATATTCGCACATTCGTTCATTTAGAAGTCTCTATATTGTTTACCATGTTACTTTGAATATTCGATTGGAATTATCATGCAAGTATGACTTCAAAACAACATTAACAGTATGTAATTGACTGTGAACAATGTTGTACTTTGATAGTCATTGGCTGCTTATATGATTTCCCCATTTAGAATTTGCAAAGAATACTTTTGTGAAATTATATTATTAAGGAGAATGTCTGAATATCCGAATATAAAACCAACTTTACCTCTGTGTCACACACACACACACACACACACACACACACACACCTGATATGTTACAGATAGCGAGTTTCTCTGGAATTTGACTACCGAAATTAATTTGGGTAACTTAGCACAAAAATTAAACTGAAAACTAACAACATACCACAATATTGTGTTTTTATTATGGGTTTCTCGAAGTCAAGATTCAATTATAGCTTAACTCTCTTTATATTTCCACGAAATTGTTTTATTTATCACTTATATTGAGGAAGCATAGTTCCACGCGCGTGCACTGGATGATTGTGCATAACAGGTTCAGGTGCGCGCTTGCGCTCTCAGGTGAGATTGTAACAGTTAAAAGTTTCCTCACCTGTTTTTCCCGGCGCCGTTCGTCGAGAACTTTCCTCAAATCTTCAACCTTTCACGGAGAATGACACGAATGCGACCAAACTGTCCGACAGGCTCTTGAGTTTGTGCTACTTTCCTGCTTTCTCATCGGCGGTCTGCTCTCTAGTTTCCTCTCACTTCTCTCAGCAAACTCCCTCTGACTCTTAAATCAGCTGTGTGGGCGTGGCTATGCAACGTCGACAACCTCAATGTCCCGCCTCTTTGGTGATGTGATTATACGCTTTTCTAAAGTGTCAATCAAGCGTTTAGATTTCATTGATTGGTCGATTCTTTTTGTATTTTATCCTGTAGAGCAGCGGTGCCCAAACCTTTTTCTATAAAGGGCCAAAAAGCAAACTCGATTGAGGGCTGTGGACCTAAACCGTGAATATATATATATATATATATATATATATATATATATATATATATATATATATATATATATATATATATATATATATATATATATATATATATATATATATATATATTAACTTTACCATGGGTGATTTTCTAATTTATTCAGTAATATTTAAAAATAACTAGAAAACGTTGCTTTAAACTAATGCTTTAACTAATGCAGTATCATTTTTAACATTTTATGATGAACTTATTACAGTAAAATCCCATTTATAACACAAGTTCAATGCACTAGTCAAGATTACTTTGATTTGCTCACAGATGTCTTGTGCATCTATCAAGTGACAGTATTTACATTTTAAAAGGCAGATTCATTTACAGTATTTAATTGAATCATTTAATTTCAGTTGCCTTTTTTGTAGCTAATAAAACAAAGCAAAAGGTTACGTTAAATTTGAAATGATGGTCTCTGTCAAAGGCATTCGCCCCAACCACCTCTCCATCATTCTCCCTCTCTTTTCAGATGGAATGGCGGGCTAAATCAAGGTTAGTGTGGGCCAACTTTGGTCATCTCTGCTGTAGAGCAACACACATTTAGTTTTTATAAAGCTGTGTTTAAAATGTTACTTATTAAATGCTTATTTATTAAAATGCACATATTTCACATAATAATGATCACATTTAATAAGTATAAGTATACATTTATAAGTACATTTATAATTTCATATTATATTCATATTATATATATATTTACAGTTGAAGTCAGAATTATTAGCCCCCCTTTGAATTTTTTTTCTTTTTTAAATATTTCCCAAATGATGTTTAACAGAGCAAGGAAATTTTCACAGTATGTCTGATAATATTTTTTCTTCTGGAGAAAGTCTTGTTTGTTTTATTTCAGCTAGAATAAAAGCAGTTTTTAATTTTTTAAAAGCCATTTTAGGGACAAAATTATTAGCCTATATTATTAGCTATATTTTTGTTTAATAGTCTACAGAACAAACCATCATTATTCAATAACTTGCCTAATTACCCTAACCTGCCTAGTTAACCTAATGAACCTAGTTAAGCCTTTAAATGTCACTTTAAGCTGTATAGAAGTGTCTTGAAAAATATCTAGTAAAATATTATGTACTCTCATCATGGCAAAGATAAAATAAATCTGTTATTAGAAATGAGTTATTAAAACTATTATGTTCAGAAATGTGTTGAAAAAATCTTCTCTCCGTTAAACAGAAATTGGGGAAAAAATTAAGCAGGGGGGCTAATAATTCTGACTTTAACTGTATATATACAATATATATATATATATGCGCTGTCTAAACCTTTCTTCTAAAATAATTTTTTTTAGACCTCCTATATTTATGTTCAGTTATTTCACATTAAAGGCAATGAAAATAACCTATTCGTTGCTAATAAACATTTTAAAAGTTAAACACAGCAAAAGAAAACTGAGAAACCGAGAAAAATGCTATATGCTATATGCTATATGTACACTACCGGTCAAAAGTTTGGGATCAGTTTTTTTTCAGGTTTTTTTTTTAAAGAAAATGATTTTGTTCATCAAGGCGGCACTTTTTAAATGCAAAAAAAATGGCTAAATTGTTAAATATTTATTAAATATATATTTATTACTTATTGTATGAAGTTTCAAATGAAATTATTGCTCCAGTCATTATTGCTTTTATTACTATTACCATTAATAATATTAATAATAATAGTAATAATAATAATAACAATAATTAGAGTGATTTCTGAAGGATGTGACTCTGAAAAATGGAGTAATGAAGCTAAAAATTCATCTTTAAAATCACTGGAATAAGTGATTAAATTGAATTATAAACTACTTTTGAAAAGTTATTTTATAGTGCAATAACATTTCACAATTGTACAATTTGTGCTGTATTTTTGATTAAATAAATGCAGGTGAGCAGGAGAAGCTTATTTTAAAACATTTAAAATAAGACCCCAAACTTTTGACCGGTAGTGTATATATATATATATGATGAACTTTTAATGAAGTGATTGAGTGAATCAAATCAGATTTAACATGCACACATTGTAATGCACACATAGAATCACTATTGCACTAAAGCTTTTCAGTCCAACTGAGCCATCAATCTGATTACTGATAGATTATTTGGTTGTCTGAATGCACAGCATGAACTCAGTGTGACATAACTGGCCACAATCATTGGTTAACAGTGCAAAAAAAAGAGAAGCTTTTATTTACCAATACTGATTATAAAGTTTATCAGTGCATGTCCACTTTGTGTTCAGCAGAATTGGTTGCGGAAATATTTTTCAATTTATTTTACCTGTGGGGATATTTTATAAAGTCTATGTTAAAGAGTTACAAGAAGCAGACCAACCAGCTATGAGAAGAAAATCAACTTTGATCTGAAACAAAGAAAAATTTAAAGACTTTGAACGTAATGGCAGGAAACAACACATCACTGGTTTTATATGTAGAAAAAAATATGAAAAATGTGTGATTCTAGCACTGCAGGTACATTTTTTGTCTCCAAGATAAACCTTCTATTATTTTTCATAGCCAAATCTGTAATGAAAGTTCAGAATAATAACACAGATTATTTCAAGTTATCACCAAAAGGAATGTTTGTACGTGTTCATTCATTTACCTTCCTTCGACTTAGTTCCTTTATTCATCAGGGGTCACCACAGCGCAATAAACCGCCAACTTATCCAGCATATGTTTTACACAGCGGATGCCCTTCCAGCTGCAACCCAGTACTGGGAAACATTCATACACTCTCACATTCACTCACATACACTACCGCCAATTTAGTTGACCAAATTCACATATAGCGCATGTGTTTGGACTGTGGGGGAAACCGGAGCACCCGGGGAGAACATGCAAACTCCACACAGAAATGCCAACTGACCCAATCAGGACTCAAACCAGCGACCTTCTTGCTGTGAGGCAACAGTGCTAACCACTGAGCCACCGTGTCACAATTTGTACATGTATTTAGGTATATTTTTCTACAAAATATGAACTTAAAGACTCCCACTAACTGTCTCTGCCTCCTAAATAATACATTCAGTTTGAATTATGATGAATTAATTACGTCTAATTTTCATCTTTTTCGTGTGTTTACTCTAGAAAGTTAAATAAACTATTGTATTTTTTTTATATAAACTGTATTATTTGTATACAAATAATAAGACATGTCATCCTTTTTCTCTCATTAATTTGAACAAAATGTGGAGCGACACGGTGGCTCAGTGGGTAGCGCTGTCGCCTCACAGCAAGAAGGTCGCTGGTTTGAGTCCCGGCTGGACCAGTTGGCATTTCTGTGTGGAGTTTGCATGTTCTCCTCGTGTTGGCGTGGGTTTCCTCTGGGTGCAGTCCAAAGACATGCGCTAAAGGTGAATTGAATAAACTAAATTGGCGGTAGTGTATGTGTGTGAATGTGAGAGTGTATGGGTGTTTCCCAGTACTGGGTTGCAGCTGGAAGGGCATCCGTTGTATAAAACATATGCTGGATAAGTTGGTGGTTCATTCCACTGTGGCGACCCCTAATGAATAGAGGGACTAAGCTGAAGGAAAATGAATGAGTGAATGAATGATTAATTTGTACAAAATGTTCAGGATACACCAACAGTAGATTATTTGTCAACACTTATATTGTGATGATTCACTGAATTTCCCATTCACTCTTTAAAAACAATAATACACGCCATGCCATGTGGTTTGAGTAAAGCACAAATGGCAGAAATGTCCACTCTTAAGTTAACAATAAGTTAAACAACAATCCCCTATCCCATTTAGCATTATTTTACATTTAATAATGGAGTCAGTTTACTGTAAGTGATACACTTGGTGTAGTCATTCCACGTTAAGGAATGAATAAATTAAAAACGAATGTAAAATGCTTGAAATGTACCTGAAATTATGGAATGAGTCATATACAGTGGTGGAAAGGGTACTGAAAAATCGTACTCAAGTACCATTACTGGCCTAAAAATGTAGCGCAAGTAGAGTAAAAGTCTCTGCTGTAAATATTACTCATAGTATGTGTAAAAAGTAGCCCTTTTAAAAGTACTCAAGAGTAATGAGTAGTGAGTATTATGCTGTTAAAGCTGATGTGTTTACATGTAATTTGTGCATCTGTGTGTAAACGTAACATTCTGTAGTGCATTTAGTTATTGCCCAGAAGGCACACAACATCATGAGACATTAATATTAGGTTAGATTTAGGTTGTAATTTTAATGACCAAAATTAATTGTCAAGCCAGCAGCTAAGGACAACGTTATTTTGATTTCCAATAACGATGTCAAATGACGTTGATACTTGGTTGATGTTAGGTTGTTAGAAAGTGACCAAAATCCAACGTTGAGCCAACATCTTAAACCATTGTCATATACAGTATGACGTCATCATGTACGGCAACCAAAATCCAACGTCTAACAGACGTCATAGGGGTAACGTTTACACAATGTCAAGCTGTAACATCATTAGACGTTGATATTACTGTAGATTGGTTTTAGGTTAAACATTGGACATTGACATTAGCCTGACGTTGAGTTCTGACGTCAACCCGATTTTCATTTCCTAACAAAATGCAAAGTCGCCATGACGATAGGGTTCAACGTCAATCAGACGTCATGTTGACGTCTTGTGCCTGCTGGGTGTTTAAGGCCATTTCGGTCATCATACAGTAAACATCCGTCATCTTCTCATCAGTGACATGCATCTAAACAGTCTCTGGGTCAATGTGTGTAAAGATTTTGAACATCTTCATGGACACTTTTAATACTTCAAAACAGTTTGCTGCAATTGTAAAGTGCACACGTCGTGAGGTAGTTCATTATGATGCGATTTACCTTCTACGGTATGTGCGATTTGATTGGACAGGAATCTCAGGACTGATTTTTCTAATTCCCATGGACAAGAAAAATAAAGTTACTGCAGGTTGAAAGAAAGTAGTGGAGTACAAGTACAGATACCGCACTAAAAATGTACTCAAGGAAAAGTAAAAGTACCCATTTATAAAACTACTCAGTAAATTACAATTCCTGAAAAAAACTACTTAATTACAGTAATTTCAGTATTTGTAATTAGTTACTTTACACCTCTGGTCATATACCAAATATTAAAGTATTTTGAGAGAAAGATATGGAGATAATCCAATAATAACCACATTTAAATAACCATTATTTGTGGTGTTCTTTGATAGTGGGAGGAGCCAAATATCTCATTTGGTGAACTTTACTCACCCCCTGATCTCTGATTGGTGAAATGTTTCAATGCGGGATCAAGGGTACACAGTAAAAAATAAATCCGTAAAATTTAAACGGCAGCTGTGGTTGCCAGTATTTCACCGTTAAAATACAATATAACCGTAAAAGTAATTTCTCATTTTGACAGTAAACTACCGTATTTCATTTATTTATAGAGGTAATATGTCTGTTTTTTGAATTACCATTATCTACACATCACATCTTTTGTTACAGATAAACACATTAACACAGCCATATATATGCAGGTGGTGATGAGAAAGTTACATAATGAACCAATGCTCATCACAAACAACTTTTCCCACAAGCAGAAAAGTGTATCAGTGTATTGAAGGTGCTCAGTGTCATTCACACAGCTACTAAACACCAGTACGGTAACACGCATTAAATTAAAGTCATGAAATAAACATTGTTTATCAACATTAGATGTAACATAAATCTCTAATGTACATAACTGATGGCGAAACAACTAAAAGATCCATAAAAATGTCAACAAAAAGCATAAAAAGTGATGTGCCATGCAGGGAATTGTGGGAGAGTCAATTTACGGTTATTCGCCGTATATAATAATGAAACATACTGTTAATCAGGTTACAGATTTTTACTGTAGCATTTTTACAGTTTTTTACAGTGTAAATCACGGCCATTTTTTACAGCGTAGTGCAGTTTTTCTGACTGAACTCCACAGTTTTAAACATAGACCTTAATGCAAACATGTCCAACAAAAGTGCATACTGTAAAGTAAATAGCACACCACAAATATTTCCACTTACCTTTTTATTAAATTTATTATGATAAATGTGTAGTTTGTGGTGACACGATGCAGCAGTGGGCAGCATTGTCACCTCACAGTAAGAAGGTCGCTGGTTCGAGCCCCAGCTGGGTCAATTGGCATTTCAGGTGGAGTTTGCATGTTCTTCCCGTGCTGGCGTGGGTTTCCTCTGGGTGCTCCGGTTTCCCCAACAGTTCAAAGACATGTGCTGTCGGTAAATTGGGTAAGTTAATTGTCCGTAGTGTATGTGTGAATATCCTGGTTCTCCAGGTTGGAGTTTGAGCGTTGGGCAAACAACCCACCTCATAAAAACTAGATGTTACACAGCAAAATTCTCTGAGTAAAATTGACTCAGTTCAGAGAGTATTTGGTCCCTCTTTAAATAAGGGCAAACAGGTTGGTACACTGAAAAAAATCATTCTGAGATGATTCCTTGGATTTACTAAATTTTTTTACGTTAAGCGGCTGTAAACAATTTATTTGGGCTGAATTTAAACAAACAAATTAAGCAGAATTTTATTAAATGTAATTTGTTTGTTTAAATTCAACACAAATAAATTGTTTGCAACAGTTTTGCAGACATCATATTTTTCAGTGTAATAAGTAAAGCTGCTGTTTGTGGAGTTGCCTAATGATCCTCTGCTGAGATTTTGAGAGATTCAATGTACACTCAAAAAATGTCCACATAAATTTGTTAAAAATGTTAAGTTAACTTAATCAATTTGTGTTGGGACAACATGAATGAATTGTGTGGAGCCCTGGATTTTTTGCAGTGTATTATATTACAGCTGATTCCATCTAAGGCTTTGGCTGTTTCTCAATATGCGATCTTGCATCCTCGTGTTCCGTGTAACGTCATCATCATCCGCCGAAGTTCAGTTCCAATACTCAACGTACGGAGGACACGTGAAACTTCCCGGATGTGTTCTTGATATCGAGGACGCATGGATGCAGACTTGAACACCAAACTCGCTCCAGAAGTCCCAGAAGTCATTGCGACTGGAGGTGGGAAGCGCAGCATTTTATACTTATTAAAATTCAGAGAAATAACTTATTTACTTCAGGAGTTTCCCTAAATGAGACAGCAAAGTAAACATTACCATGAAAATCTTAATGAAGGAATAAACACATTAAGGGTAATTATTTGCTAAAATTCGTATTAAAATCTGTTTTATTTGTGTTGTGCAACGTATATTTGTAAAGTCTTTATGCACAGTATATATTGTGAAACGGGGGAGAACAATAAATCGCTGTAAACACAATAAATAGTGTCATGAATGCTGTAATGTTTAAATAATTTTTGGTTAAAGATGTGTGAAGGTCATGTGACCATCAGGAAGAACGCAGCATCTCATTTCTCAGAGGACGCGGTCTCTGTTCTTGTAGTCTCCCTAGTTCGTTCTTCCGATGTGACCTGGCAAGACCGGTCTCCACAAGAACACAAGTCCGTTCTCTGCGTTCTTGGAATTGAGAAACAGCCTTTGACTTAAGTCAGTTGTAGTTTTGTGTTTCTCTTCTGTCATTCATTGTCTTATTAACTTTTACTCAATTTAGAGAGGGACCAAATACTGTCTGAGCTGAGTAAATGTTACTCAGAGGATTTTGCTGTGTACGAAACACCAATATTGTGCGGCTAAATATCAACTTCGATATAAATGGCCCTGGGAGTAAGTAGCTCAATAAATGTGTAGTTTGTATTGAATACAAATGCCTATAGACATGTTTTTTTTCTAGAAGTAGACCTGCTTATGATGACATCATTACACTGACTCATGTTTAATTACTTAAATGACCTCTGTAATTACTCCATTGTCCTTTTGTAGTTATAGGAAGTTTGTGGAATATTAGCCGTAATGCAGGAGTGCTGGAGGTGCCGGTGGAGGGTGAAGGAATGCAGAGCTCTGTCTGTACCTGCAGGCCTGCAGTTATTTTCTCCTGTGTATTTAAAGAGTCCAGCTGAGGAGGTGGAGACCCACAGACAGAGAGAGTCCAAAGTGAAGCTTTCAGCAGGCCTGAGTCACTTATACTGTAGGATATCATAAAACCGTGATCACTGTGATAAGCTGGTCTGTAAACTACTGATGCGTTATCTTCATGGGCGTTTATAGATGTTGGATATTCTCTGTGTCAGTCTGGGTTTGCCAGATATGAGCACTGATTACTGTAAATGATGCTGTCAACTGAGAAAATAAGCCTCTCCTAAAATGATGAAAGGGTGACAGAAAAGGGCATCAAATCTTTCGGCAGACTGAACAACATAGAATAGAATTAGAAAGGGAAGTCATTTTAATATAAAAATATATTTGAAAAAGAATAGAGAATGTATAAAAGAGTGTTGGTATTAGTTTATTTATGTACAGTTAAAGTCAGAATTATTAGCCCCCCTGAATTACTAACCCCCCGTTTATTTATTTTTCCCAATTTCTGTTTAACGGAGAGGAGATTTTTTCAACACATTTCTAAACATAATAGTTTTAATAACGCATCTCTAATAACTGATTTATTTTATCTTTGCCATGATGACAGTAAATAATATTTTACTAGATATTTTTCAAGACACTTCTATACAGCTTAAAGTGACATTTAAAGGCTTAACTAGGTTAATTAGGTTAACTAGGAAGGTTATGGTAATTAGGCAAGTTATTGTATGATGATGGTTTGTTCTGTAGACTATCTAAAAAATGTATAGCTTAAAGGGGCTGATAATATTTGCCTTAAAATGTTTTTAAAAAAATTCAAAACTGCTTTTATTCTAGCCTAAATAACACACATAAGACTTTTTCCAGAAGAAAAAATATTATCAGACATACTGTGAAAATTTCCTTGCTCTGTTAAACATCATTTGGAAAATATTTAAAAAAGAAAAAAAATTCAAAGGGGGGGCTAATAATTCTGACTTTAACTGTATATAAATACACTGTACTGTCACGACCACTGGCTGTAGATCGCTGGTAAACACACACAGTGACAAGGACTACAAATCTGCTGGTTCATATGGACTACATATTCAGTCATGCCACACGCACACACCTGATCCAAGTCACCTTTGATTGCACTCTCACAGCTGAAGCCACTCATGCACTGATTACATGGACTTTAAGAACACCTCTCAAACATACAGTTGTTGCTGAGTCTTGTATCCTGAATAAGTGAACATTATGACGCGTTTCTCCTTGCCTTGCTTTTCTGTGTTTAGACCTTTGTTTTGTTTTGTTTAGTTATTCCCTATATGCCGCCTGCCTTTTGACCTTCTGCCTGCTATCACGACTATGACTCTGGATTGCCCTAATACATCTGTTTGTTCCTGTTTTGACCACTGCTTGCCTGACCATCCTAATAAAGACCTGCATACGGATCCACGCTACATTGTAGTGTCCATCCTTATTACAGTACACACTTGCTCTTTTGCTTCCTAAACCATAACAATGTCTCTCAACGTGTCATTTATGAAAGTCTGGATGCTCTTTTTAGACTTTGAGACTAAGAAACAAGCCGAACCCAGCACACATTTCCACTGTCTTTTTGATCATCTGATGTGAACTCTAGCCTGGAGAATCTGAAGGAATCACTGGACAGAACAGATGCACAGCTCTCTCATCGAGTAACTAAATTTAAGTTGCGTTTCTTGATACAGCAGCAGACTGCGTTAGTCCACCCTAAAATGAACATTACCCCATAATTTACTCACCCCCAAGCCGTCCTCTGTGTATATAAATGTATATCACATGCCTCTGGGGCGTGCATAAATCTCTCCTGTAGCAAATCCATTCATTTTTGTAAGATAAATATCCATATTTCAAACGTTATAAAGAGATTTGTGTAATTTCCAGCGAGTAGCAGCTGTTGTAGTTTTCTTCTTTTTTTGAGATATATACAGTTGAAGTCAGAATTATTAGACCCCCGGTTTATTTTTTCCCACAATTTCTGTTTAATGGAGAGAAGATTTTTTTATCACATTTCTAAACATAATAGTTTTAATAACTCATTTCTAATAACTGATTTATTTTATCTTTTCCATGATGACAGTAAATAATATTTGACTAGATATTTTTCAAGACACTTCTATACAGCTAAAAGTAACATTTAAAGGCTTAACTAGGTTAATTAGATTAACTAGGCAGGTTAGGGTAATTCGGCAAGTTATTGTATAACGATGGATTGTTCTGTAGACTATCGAAAAAAAATAGATTGAAAAAAAATTTGCTTAAAGGGGCTAATAATTTTGACCTTAAAATAGTTCATAGAACTGCTTTTATTTTAGCCGAAATAAAACAAATAAGCATTATTGAAGTAAACGCCGCTGTCTTTAGGACCTTTCGCCATATTTTCCGACAAGATCCGCACGTGGCTGTCAGTAAAGAACCGCACACACACACACATTGCGAAATGTGGAAGTTTTTTTCTTTCCATTCAGTGTGCGTTATTAAATTCCATAACACTCTCACCAGTCCTTACTCCTTATTTGCGTCTAATACCCCAGTTTGTCACGGGGGCATGAATGAAATGTTCATGAGTAAATGTGAAACTGCCGAACTGCAGTTAAAGTCACCCAAAATTACAGGAAACTCTTACATGAAAGCGCTTCACGTGAACACCTTAATTAAATTATTGTCTCTTAAGGCAAATAACTAGATTACAGATGTCCATGTAAGCGTAGTCAGTAGTGTCTTTGAAGTGAGTGAAAGATCCAGAAGGGCATCCTGCTGATTTGATTCAGAAGGGCACTGTTTTGTCAGACGGCTCACCGGCCAGGTATACATCCACGCTAAAATATCAAGGTGAAAGTCATCATAGCTTGCGTAGAATAGACCCAGCTCCCTACCCAACTGCAAGAATAGATTAACGCCGATCATTTTTTTAATCGCGCGATAAGAGTCTCGTGTTAACGCAGCACATTAACGCTGATAACGGCCCACCACTAATATATATATATATATATATATATATACATCTTCAATGTGAACAAAACACACTTCTGTCCAGCTGAGGCCTGTTGCACAAAGCCAGTTTGGGGTATTCACCCAGGTAAGTTTGCCTTTAGTTTGCGCAAACTGAGTTTTCAGGCTGAAGAAGGCAGGTTGGTTTTGATCAGGTTTCATTGCCATGGTAACTTACACAGCTAACCTGCTCTGGAACAGGTTTTATTCTGATTTACAGATTTAGAAACCCAAACTGGACCAATCAGCTGTGAGTAAAGTGACCATTATCTGATGCCATAACGCCACTCCCAGTCCCTGTGTGTCTTTTTTTTTATCCAAATTTAAGTCTTTTACACTAAAAAGACACTTTTTTTTGTTTAATATGTTTATATTTTATAAATTCTAATTATTTATTTCATATATTCAAATACTTTCGAATTGTCAGTGAATATTACTAATGCCTTTAAATATCATTTAAATGAATATAAAAGCTTTTTAAATGACTGTCTTTTGAGTTTGTCAACCTACCGACATTATTAAAATAATATTAACATTCTTAAACTTTCAAATTCAAACTTTCACGGCATCAACAGTGTTTATTTCAGCCTTATGTTGAAACTCATTCCATTTCTGATAATGATATCTCTTAACCTGATCGTAACCAGCTTGCATTTGGATTTGTCAACTCAAAACTTACTCTGAAAACCCGGAGTTTGTTCAACTCACTTTGTGCAACAGGCCTATGATGCCACTAAATGCACCAAAACAAACAAACAAACAAAACAAAACAGCCGCCCTTTGTTACACTCTCAAAAATAAAGGTACACAAGCTGTCTCTGGGGTGGTACCTTTTCAAAGGGAACACGTTTGTACTTAAAATGTTCATATTGGTACCTCAAAAGTGTATATTAGTACCTAAAGTTTTTAAGAGGAACACTTTTGTAATTTTTAGGTACTAATATGTACCCTTGAGGTATTAATATGGACTTTTTAGGTACAAATTTGTACCTTTTAAAAAGGTACCGCCCCAGTGACAGCTTGCATACCTTTATTTCTGAGAGTGTACAGCTGCAAAAGCCAAATACAATTTTCAAAGTAACTTCCACTTCAAGTAGAAAATCATATGGGATCATATTCATTTTTGGGTAAACTTTGCTAACCCTTTAAGGAAGAACATTTAACTTCATAGAAAGTAACAGAAGTCACAGCAGAACATTTGCGAGGCCTGCTGTCAGCACATTGACAGGCGTTGAGTTTTCTAAGTCTGCCTGTCCTCAGGTGAGTCGATTCTTCCTTATATGGTCTGAGAGCTCAGCAAACACATGGCTGTGCAGGTTTTGTATTACCGACATGCCCACCCTCTTCTCCAGCTTCCTTCTTCCTGGTCTTCCTCTGAAATACTCAGTGGCATGAAAGTTGAAGAGATGGTTTTGAGGAGAAGGCCTGTTGCTACATGACCGCACAGATAAGCAGACAGCAAATGAGATTTCTGAACGCTGCTTGGGTTTGCGCATGCTTTAGTTGAGTTCTGGTTCATATACACTCTGGCATCTGTAATCTTAGTATTAGTACCAATGCCAAGTGTGTGTAGTGTGTGTAGTTTGACATTATAATCAAGTGAATGAGGTGTCTTAGCCAGGTTATTGTCTTATAGATCCTTCACAGACTGTTTCAGTGGAGAGAAGATTTATTTAGCAAGGATGCTTTAAAAGAGCATTAAAATGACAGTAACAATAATGTTACAAAAAACATCTTTCATATTTATTTCAAATAAATAGTGTGCTTCTGATCAAAAATCTAAATTAAAAATGTAGTTCAAAATATATTAGTTTGCACTAAATTTAGAGAACTCATAAATATGAAACAACTTTTATTTTGAAGTGGCTTAATGCTGAAAACATGCACTTAATATTTTTGAGTTTTTAGTTTTTTTTACAATATTTGTTCAAAAATGTTACATTTTTTATTTGATATAAACAGACCAAATAAAAATGTCTTAATGTTTAAAATATGCACTTAATATTTGATTGAATTTTCAAATATTCTTTCAAAAATGTTAAAAATGTAACAAACAATCTTTCAAAACTGTTAAATCTTAAACTCTTTTGATTTATATAAACAGGTCCGATTAAAACATGTAAAATGTCTTAATGTTGAAAATATGCACTTACTATTTTTGTGACTTTTAAAAATATATTTTCAATAAATTTGCAAGATTTTTATTCTTTCAAAAATGATCAATCTTAAAATCTTTTATTTTATATAAACAGGTCAGATAAAAAAGGTAAATGTCTTAATGTTTAAAATATGCGTTTAAAATTTTTGAGATTTTTAAATATTCGTTTACAAAATGTAAATTAAAAAATGGTATTCTTTCAAAAATGTTCAATCTTAAAATATTTAGTTTGATATAAACAGACCAGTAAATAAATGTTTTAATGTTGAAACTATGCACTTGATATTTTGGTGATTTTATAAAATATTCTTTCAATAAAAAAAAAAATGTTATTCTTTCAAAAATATTTAATCTTAAAATCTTTTGTTTCATATGAACAGGTCAGATTAAAACATGTAAAATGATTTAATGTTGAAAATATGCACTTTATGCTTTTGTTATTTTTAAAAATATTCTTTCAATAAATTTGTAAATTGTTATCCTTTCAAAAATGTTCAATCGTAAAATCTTTTATTTGATATAAACAGATCAGATTAAAATGTTTTAATGTTGAAACTATGCACTTAATATTTTTGTGATTTTATAAAATATTCTTTCAATAAATAAAAAAAATGTTATTCTTTCAAAAATGTTCAATCTTAAAATCCTTTATGTTATATGAACAGGTCCGATTAAAAATGTCTTCATGTTTAAAATATGCATTTAATATTTTAGTGATTTTTAAAAATATTCTTTTAAATATGTTAAAATTGTGATTCTTTCAAAAAGGTTAAATCTTAAAATCTTAAACTCTTTTCTTTTATATGAACAGGTCAGATTAAAAAAATGTAAAATGTCTTAATGTTGAAAATATGCACTTAATATTGAGATTTTTTAATTTTCTTAAAAAATGTGATTTTAAAAAAATGTTATTCTTTTTTTAAAATGTTAAATCTTAAAATGTTTTATTTTATATAAACAAATCAGATGAAAAAAAAATGTCTTAATGTTGAAAATATGCACTATATATTTTTGTGATTTTAAAATATTCTTTCAATAAACTTGTAAAATTGTAATTCTTTCAAAAATGTTAAATCTTAAAATCTTTTCTTTTATATACACAAATCAGATTAAAATGTCTTAATGTTGAAAACATGCACTTAATATTTTGGTGATTTTATAAAATGTTCTTTCAATAAATGTTAAAAATTGTTATTCTATCAAAATCTTTTCTTTTATATAAACAGGTCATATTAAAACATGCAAAATATCTTAATGTTTAAAATATGCACCTAATATTTTAGTGATTTAAAAAAATATTCTTTTAAATATGTTAAAGTTGTTAATCTTTCAAGAATGTTCATCTTAAAATCTTTGATTTGATATAAACAGATCAGATTAAAACATGACTTAATGTTGAAAATATGCAATATTTTTGTGACTTTTAAAAAAATTCTTTCAATAAATTTGTAAAATTGTTATTTTTTTCAAAAAGGTTAAATCTTAAAATCTTTTCTTTTCAGGTCAGATTGAAATGTTTAAAAATGTCCTAATGTGGAAAATATGCACTTAATATTTTAATCAATATATTTAAAATATCAATGTCAGGAAATTATTCACAATCTATTAATTCCTCCAGATTATTATTTCCTGTTTATAGTTTTGAATATTCACAATACAGAATGTAAACAATTTTACCATGCATAATACAAGTATGCAACGTTCTAAACATTTGCCTAAACATAACTAACAAATATTTAGAAACCCGGACAACCCGTTTATTAATGTGTGCTCATTTGATGCAAGCATTTATCAACGTTTAACCAATATTGTTAATATATCAGTAATTCAACAACACATTTGAATGTCATTTAAATGCCCCATTGACATGCAGGTAAAGAAATAAAGGATTTCCTTAATTATGAAACCTTGTAACAAGCTCATAAACCCCAGTTTCAGCTCATTAATATACAATTTTGGAAGCTCTAGTCTAATGTAATGTCAAACGCATGACAATTCTTCAAAAATGAACATTTTCTGGCTTTTTTTCTGTCAGCATGGTGCAAATCAATCCCATTCAATTCTGTCATAGACAAGCTGAATCTGAATTAGTCTAAAAGTAATCACGTGGTCTAATTACTGTACATTACCTAACATGAGTAATATAATAGACTACATTGGATTACATTAGACCACATTACATTAGATTGTTATACATTACTAAAAACAATTTTCACCATTTCATTTGTAATTATCAACTACAAATATGTATTATACCCACCACTGTACAAACAAATACAGACATTATATGTGATATTGTTGACAACACCTTTTTAAACGATATTAAAACATATTATATAACATATTTACTTTTTTGTCGGTCT
Source organism: Danio kyathit (assembly GCA_903798195.1). Classification (NCBI taxonomy): domain Eukaryota; kingdom Metazoa; phylum Chordata; class Actinopteri; order Cypriniformes; family Danionidae; genus Danio; species Danio kyathit. The sequence continues at coordinate 12,400,895 of LR812524.1, forward strand.
AAAGTTTCATCAAGCACCAGCAGGGGGCGATCTGAAATCAAAACTTCAAGCCACTTCCTTCTATTGAAATCTTTATTAACAACGAGTCTGTCATTTATTTATTTATTTGTACAAAATGAAAGGGGAGCTATACCTGAACAGTCACATTCAAGCACCATGTTTACACAGAGATTTTATCCCATTCCTCCAGCGGACAAACTATGTAAAAAATGCTGGCTTACAAAATAGCCAATTACATCAATAGATAAAACGCCTGATAACAGCTTTACAGAATGTTTCTCTCAGTACGGTTTCACAATGGCGGCTGTCACAATCTCTCTCGAAGAAGAAGAAAACAAACGAGTGTTTCACAAGTCTCTGTAAATGTTCAGTAAATTCTACAGACTGTTCCATGATAACGTTAGCAATGCTATTTGTATGTAAAATACCAAAAATATGAAGTGAAAAAGTTATTTACACACAAAAACAAACCAAAACATGATATAATCGTATGACGAGACATATGGACGGTTAACCTTAGGGTGAAACCTGAGGTAATTTCTCTTAAAGTCTCTGTGTTTTTGGTTCTGGATTATATCACTCAGCTGACTCAATAATTCTAACAGGAATATTCCAAAGGGAAAACATTTATACAGTGTAAGATATAAAACATTTTGCTACATCCTGTACATATGTGACTCCTTTACATTATCAGGCTGAATGTCATTTCTTAAATATATTCTGTACAGTTCTATAGTTTTGATTCTCTATCATCAGAATTCTCAATAATGAAATACTTTCCTGTGGATACTTAATTGAAATACTTAGCCATAAAAATAGTGCTGATAATCTATTTCATTTCTTTCACTAGTAGTGTCGCTACATCCTACCAATCAATATTTCCAAAAATAGAGTTGCTTTTCCTCTTTTCGCTCTTAAATGTTGATATAAATGTTAAATTTCACAGTTGATTTTCAGTTCCTGTATGGCTGTTGGATGGGGGAATATAAAATATGTATATAATGTTCACAGAATGTTCATATGGGCGATTCTACAATTGGAGATACATTTAACATAAAACAAAATTAGGGAAAAAACTAAAAGAAAATTATAATTTTCTAAAATAAACTCAGGTTTTCTATTGGGAACATTTTAATAGTTTAAATTAAACAATTAAAATAATTCAGTAACTTCACAGAATTATGTCAACTACACGCAGGGGCAGATTCAACCAACAAGCAAGGTAAAGGTCCCAGGAAATCTGAGGGCCTCCAAATAAATACCTACACTGTAAAACCCCAAAAGTTAAGGTAACTCAAACCGTTTGAGGAAACCGATTGCAGCAAACCATTTAAGTTCAAAAACTAATCCTAATGAGTACTGTGAACTTACTCCATTTGAGTAAACGAAGAAGTTTGACCACAGTAAAACCCAATAAATGAAGAGAACTCAAACCATCTGAGTACTGTAAAACCCAATAAGTTAAGGCAACTCAAACCGTTTGAGGAACCGATTGCAAACCAAAAAAGCTAATCTATATGCTGTGAACTTACTCCATTTAAGTTGAAGTAATGAGGTATTTAAATAACCCATTACCTTCAACACTGAGTTCAAAACTCTTTTCAAATGAGTCGAATTAACTTTTAGTAAATTTTGAGTTGACTACACTCATTTCATTTGATAAAGTTGACTGTTTGGTTTTACACTGTAGACGTATAAATTATACCTATAGATTAAATATAACATTGTTTTTTATCACATTTTGTAAGGTGAGGGTCTAAAATTTTTCATTTGAACATAATTTCTGCACAAATTTGTCCCCCACCTTCAATTATGGACCAGTGCTGGACTGTTAAATCAGTAAAGATTTAGTTTTAAAAACAAAATAGTTCATTTATTATGATTAGTTGTGAATTTATTTTAAGAAAAAAAATTGTTTTACAAGGTGCTTTACATGTTATTATTATTATTTTGCATAAAGGTAAAATGTAGAAAAGGAGATCGATACATGATATGATACAAGAAAAAAAACAGCAAAATATTAATAAAACTTTTGGGCTCCTTGGCTGGAATTGCTTAGGGCCCCAAAATCACTAAATCTGCCCCTGATTACAAGACATTTGGAAAAAAAACACTACTTATTCAGACAGGAAATCATAATTTTCATGTATATAATTATACTTTTGCATCAAATATAATGTTTTGGCCTGTAACATCATCTGAGGCATGATAATGAGTGAGCAATTATTGAAATAATTAAAATATAACCATTTAAGGTTTATAATTTATAATTTAATTATAATGTATTTATTATGATTATTTGTTGATTGATTCTTTAATAAATATTATTATTTTAATATTTTACTGATTGACAAGCACGTACTTTACAGAATCATTATATTAACTCTGTTACATTAGAAGAGAAGTAAAATCCAACATTTTTAGTACACAATAATATATAATAGAAAAAAACACTGACTAATTCAGACAATAATAAATCATGATTTTCAGCGATTTTTGTAGAAATTATATTGCTATGGCCAGGGGCGTGAAAGTGTAGGGGACAGCTGAAAAGATCCAAAAGTTTACATTCATATAAATATAATCACCTGTTTCTAAATGGTCTGGCTCTAAAGGTGAGGGGGACATATGCCCCCCGTCCCCCCGCTTGCTACGCCCCTGGCTATGGCCTGCAACAACATCTGATGCATGATAATCGGTAACCAATTATTAAAATAATAAAAAAAAATACAACCATTTAATTTGAATTATTATTACCTTTTAAAATCTATATTTATTTATTAAGTATTTATTAACTAACTATTATCATTTTACTAACCCACTGATTGGCAAACATGTCACTTAAAAGAATTAGGTTAATTTTGTTACATTATGAAAGAAAATTAAATTCAAATATGTAAATTCATAATATTGTGATTATACAAGAGTATAAGATTATATTAGAGTAATGTTTCTAAAATTATTTGTTAAAAGCTGAAAGAAATAATGACTCTGGACACTAAAAGTACAGTAACTGCAATTGTAAAATCACCCATACATCAGCATCTTTCATTAGTCAATGTTAGTTGATGTATTTCTTAACATTACCTAATAATAAACAATACTTGTGCAGCATTTATTAATCATAGTTTAACATTAACTAATGTGTTATAAAAATCCAAATTCACATCACTTAATACACTGTGAGTTAAGTTTATTTCCATTATCTAACGTTAACTAAGATGAATAAATACTGTACTGTTCATTGTTTGTTTGTGTGAGTCAGAATTAAAACACCTCCCCAAAAGGCAAGGGAAGATTGAGACATGGACATGGAGCGCTCTCAACTAAACACAGTAATGTGGACGAGACGAGTGGCTATTGCTGTGTGGTCAGAGGGTCTAGACTCTAGACCTGCGTGGAGTATGATCTGGTGAGCGAGGGTCGAGGACGAGCGCAGGTCCAGGACTCTGAAGGACCGTCTAGACTGCGCTGGAGATGGAGCGACGCGAGTGGATGAGCACATCTGGAGGGACGGGGGCCAGGTATGGCTGATGGTCATGTGATGCCTGTGTATAAAACCCCTGGAACCTGCTGAGGACACAAAACACAGAGTTTCTGAAAGGGTGCAAAAAAAGCAGAGCACTGGGTCAAGGGGATGTTTTAGTATTGAGGGATGCAGCGCTTGTTAAGAATCTCAGTCATTCAAGGTTACTATATAGGGCTATTCACAGTGATTTCATTTATTTCAGACTTTTATTTCAGTAGGAAAAAAGAAAGCCCCCCCCCCACTCAATATTCAGTAACAGTTTGAAGTACATCAAGTACTTCTAACCAGCGTGCAAATTATACACTCTCAAAAATAAAGGTACGAGAGCTGTCACTGGGGTGGTACCTTTTCAAAAGGTACACGTTTGTAAACATTTGTACACGTCTAAAGGGTCCTTATTAATACCTCAAGGGTACGCACTAGTACCTAAAAAGTACAAATATGTACCTCTTGAAAATTGTAGGTACTAATATACACCTTTGAGGTACCAATATGGACTCTTTAAGTACAAATGTGTACCTTTTGAAAAGGTACCACCCCAGTGACAGCTCTCGTACCTTTATTTCTGACAGCGTGTGTTGACAATCGAGGGGGTCAACTTTTTCGGTAGTAGTTTGGTAATACATGCTTCAGAGAATCAAATTTATGAATGCATTTAAATTGCATCTCATTTATTAATAAAATGTATATGTTTTCAGTGTTTTGAAGAATATTTAGTGACTATTTGTTAATAGAGGTTGTTGTAGGTCAAACTACACAAATTCTGTGTCAAATTATGTCAAATTTTTCTTTTTTTTAGGCTACATGCAGATATAAACACCTATTTTACAAGAAAATATTTTTACTAGCATTGATTGGCGTGATTATGCATTCACAATGGTATGAACTGTTATGGGGGGATGGGGGGGTCAAATGTATATTTATATTATACATTTTTTAATTATTAACAATTAAAATACAGATCAGAGATCAGAGATCAGAGACAGCTATTTCTTACTAGAGCTGACCCCCTATACATCTTGTTTTGATGTCTTTCAGGGGTGATCAAGCTTTAATTATTGGGGACAATCCTGCTCAAACTCCCCTGTAATTTGCACTTTGATTCTAACTGAAACGGAATATTGAGTAGGGGGCGGGACTTTCTTTTTGCACATCATTCCCTCATAGCAAACTAACGGTAAGAGGGACGTAGTTAAGAATATTGTGGCTGAAGCCATCAAACAGACGTCAACAGAAAAGGACTGCCACTCCAAACAAAGAAGTAAATGGTCAGATTTTGACTGAAGATTACCAAAACATTTTTTTTCACAGAATTAACTTGAATTCCAGCACTTCAATAATATCAATGTGTGCTAGCAAAAAACACACAGTACATTTTTGATTTGAATAGAGTGAATTGGGTGGTCAGGGTACTAAAGTGAGCAGTATGCACAAAAGAACAGGGCCCAAATGGAATATTTTATAACCAGCAGCCATTGAGAACCTAGTAGGAACAAAAATACTACGGAAGTCAATGGCTGCTGCTTTCAAACATTCTTCAAAATATCTTCTTTTTTGTGTTTAGCAGAAGAGAGAAATTCAAATAGATTTTGAGCAAGTGGTGACAGATGACAATGATGACAGAATTTTCTTTTTTTGGGTGAACGATCTGCTTTAATTCTGATACAGGTCAGATCAACCCAGGCTCATTCTGAAACGTACCTCTATATACATTTCTAAAGAGCGCGAAATATGTCCCAGGAGCTACGTTTTTTTGCAGTTTTTGTTTTCGCAAATCCACTAGAGGCCGCGGTGTACGCTTTTCCGCTTTTTTACACTTCTCTTGCGAGTGCCATTCGCGCCTGCTCTTCTCGCTTAAATCTACTGGCTGTCGACTGACTGACTGACCGATCGACTGACCCACCCTCCTTTCCTAAACCTAACTGATAGTGTTTTTAAAAGCACAGATTGACCCGCCCACTTACTTCCCTAAACCCAACCGACAGTGTTTTAAAAAGCAATCCAGAAAAAGAAAAAGCCCTCGCCTGATTTTTACCACATTTTTCAGATTATACCACATTCTCACTCTGTTATTTACTTGTTTATTTTATTTTTTGGCTTTTGTTTTTGTCTTACCTGCTTTCTGGAACCGTTCCACACTGGAATCGAACTCCATCGTCATGGTCAACTCCTGTCTGCGTGTCAAGTCTGCTGACGTACATGGCGAGCTAACTGGACAAACTGGTAATCGCAGAAAAGCCATTCATTCGTAGGTAAGTGGTCAGCTGGTAAGGAAAAGGAACGGCATCATACCGCCTTGTAGCGTTCGTTTTAAAGACGGAATGCAGCCATATGTACCTTTGCCTATTTAATTTGCGATCTCCAGAAATGTACATAGGGCTACGTTTTCAGAATGAGCCTATATGTTGGGTCAGATTTTTTTTAAATGTGATCTCAGTCTGAGGAGTGATGTGGAATTAGTTCCACTTTAACCTCAGTCTACTCTAGACAAAACATTTGTCACAATTCTGCATCCGTAGAAGTCTGAACTTTACCTAAAAGGTAGTCAGGGGATGGTCAAGTTTTGGTTCTGAGAATTTTTGGTTTTGGAAACATTAGTTTCTTGTTCCCAGAACATTCTCTGTTGGTTAGTCAGGTTATTTTTCATTACATAAATAAAACATTCACATTAGGTTTAATTATTAAAAAATAATAATAATAAAAAAGAAATTGCCAATGTTCTGGAAAGCTTAGATTGTAGTTTCTGGAAAAACATACAGAAAATACTCAAAACAAAAACAACGGTCAAGCTCAAACATGCTGCAAATCAAGAAAGCACATACAAACAGAAAAAAACTAACAAGTGCAGAAAACATCATCAGTTTGACAACATAGACGCAAATTCTCACAACACTTGCAAATCCAGAAACATATTACAAATAGAGCTATTGCAGCGTGTTTCTGTATTTGCATGTGTTGTTAAACTAATAAAGATGTTTTCTCAGTTTTTTAGTGTTGTTCTATTTTCAGTGACAGCTTAAAGTGACATTTAAAGGCTTAACTAGGTTAATTAGGTTAACTAGGCAGGTTAGGGTAATTAGGCAAGTTATTGTATAATGATGGTTTGTAGACTATTGAAAAAATATACAGCTTAAAGGGGCTCATAATATTGACCTTAAACTGGGTTTTAAAAAATTAAAAACTGCTTTTATTCTAGCTGAAATAAAACAAATAAGATTTATCCAGAAGAAAAAATATTATCAGACATACTGTGAAAATTTCCCTGTTCTGTTAAACATCATTAGGGAAATATTTAAAAAAGAAAAAAATATTCAAAGGGGATTCAATAATTCTGATTGCAACTGTACATAATATCTTCATAATACATAACATCAGTTATCACATTCTGGGTTTACAATTTTATTTTTCACAGTTTAAAAAACACAGATATGTGTTTTTACATTCATACATTCAGCTTAATAAATACAGTTATTGGCAAAATGATTAGCCCTCCTGTGAAATTTGTTCAAATTTTCAAGTGCTGTTTAACAGAACAAGGATATTTTCACAGTTTTACCTATAATATTTTTTTTTCTTCTGGAGAAAGTGTTATTTCTTTTATTTTAGCTAGTAAAAAATCAGTTTTTAAAATGTTTATAAAAATGGTTAAGGTCAATATTATTAGCAACTGGCTACAGAATAAACCACTGTTGTCCAATAACCTGCCAAATTACCCTAACTTGCCTAGATAACCTAATTAACCTAGGAAAGTTAGGGTAATCATGCCAAAGACAAAAGTAATTAGTTAGTAGAAATGCTTTGTAAAAAAATGATATGTTTAGAAATGTGTTGAAAAAAAATCTCAGTTAAACAGAACTTCAAATTTAACAGGAGGGCTAATCATTTTGGCTTCATCTGTATGTTTATTATTATTATGCATCAGAGTTAGCCTTTAGCTCTGGTTTAGATATCCCATGCACTCCTCCCCTCCCTGTCCTGGTGTCCATCTACCCGTCTCCCCTTACCTGAGGGCCACTTAACTTTTCGAGTGGACTTTCCACGCAGGGCATGGCCACCATGGGCATGTTGAGCGAGGGCTCGGGCCGCGGTGGAGGTGGTGGCAGCACAGGTGGAGCTAAACGTGGCACATGAGACTGAGTCTGCTGGAAGTTATTGATCACACAGGTGACCTGCAAGTCAATGAAGAAGAATGTTAATAATCAATGATTATTGATAGACTTTTTAATTTTGTCCATATGATATACTGTACAATCAAGCCTGAAATTATTATTACCCCTGGCAAATTCTGAATTTAAAGTTACTTTTATTCAACCAGCAAGTTATTTTTTTTTTTGACCGGAAACGACACAAGCTTCTCCCAAAAGATAATAAGACGATGTACAACAGGCATTATTGTGGAAAAACTAAATTTCTCAGCTTTTATTTACATTTGAACAAAAACTTTAAGTCAGAATTTGCAGGGAGTATGAATCATTTGGGGATTGATTGTATATTGTCATATTGCACAGACCCAGCCTGGACTTGATTTAAGAGGATGAAGGATGGAGTGTAAAGCCAGTGGATTAGCTGCAGACTCACTAAGCACCTGAGGACTAGCATTAGCTGTTAAACAGGCATGTGTGACCTGTTTCACCCTCTGACGTGGTGTGAGACTTTGGCTGTGGCCCAAATTATTCTCTGTTTGTTTTAAATATAATATGCAGGAACGACAGGTGAAATTTCTGTCATTTATTTAATGAATATTTTATATAATATTATTTTTATATACTATATTTATATAATATACAGTTGAAGTCACAATTATTAGCCCTCCTGTGATTTTTTTCTTTCTTTTTCAAATATTTCCCAAATGATGTTTAACAGAGCAATACATTTTTCACAGTATTTCCTGTAATATTTTTTCTACTGGAGAAAGTTTTATTTAGTTTTATTTCAGCTAGAATAAAAGCAGTTTTTCATTTTTAAAAAACATTTTAAGGTCAATATTATTTTTACTTTAAGCAATAACTTTTTTTTTTATATCTACAGAACAAACCATCGTTATACAATGACTTGCCTAATTACACTAATTTGCCTAACTAACAGCATTTAAATGGCACTTTAAGGTGAATACTAGTACTGTAAAAAATATCTAATAAAATATTATGTACTGTCATAATGGCAAACATAAAATAAATCCGTTATTATGAATTAGTTAGTAAAACTAATATGTTTAGAAATGTGTTGACAAAAATCTTCTCTCTGTTAAACAGAAATTAGGGGAAAAAAATACATGGGGGCTAAAAATTCAGGAGGGCTAATAATTCTGACTATATATATGTACTTATGGATTTATTTTGTGTTTTTCATTTTGCATACAATTAATGTTTTAGCATTTAATCTAAAACTGACTCACAATAAAAATATTTTTAGTTTAAAGTCTAAAGTTAACAATCTTACAGTATCAGGTCGAGTTTACAGCAATGAATCATGTTATTGTTATTTATTTGATTCATAAAAAACTGATGTATATGATTAAATTGTGTAAATCCAACACAATTGTTTTTTTGTTCTCTCAACACATTTGTTGAAATTCAGTTTTATGAATGTATTTTTTCTCCTTAAAATAAATATGTGTGATTAATATTACATCAAAACAAACTAGTGCTGTTTGACAATTAATCGTGACTAAAATCCAAAATCGATCAAAAATCCAAAATAAAAGTTTGTTTTCACATAACATATGTATGTGTGTATCCTATATGGGCGGCGTGGTGGCGCAGTGGGTAGCGCTGTCGCCTCACAGCAAGAAGGTCGCTGGTTCGAGTCCCGGCTGGCTCAGTTGGCATTTCTGTATGGAGTTTGCATGTTCTCCCCATGTTGGTGTGGGTTTCCTCTGGGTGCTCTGGTTTCCCCCACAGTCCAAACACATGCGGTACAGGTAAATTGTATGAACTAAATTGGCCGTAGTGTATGAGTGTGAATGAGAGTGTATGGATGTTTCCCAGTACTGGGTTGCAGCTGGAAGGGCATCCGCTGTGTAAAACATGTGCTGGATAAGTTGGTGGTTCATTTCGCTGTGGCGACCCCAGATTAATAAAGGGACTAAGCTGAAAGAAAATGAATGAATCCTATATATTATTACGCATATATAAACACACACACACACACACACACACACACACACACACACACACACACACACACACACACACACACACACACACACACACACACACACACACACACACACACACACACACACACACACACACGAAAACAAAACTATACAAAACTGTTGTTATGTATGTTTTGTACACATACAGTATATATTTTATCTAATATTAATTTATTTCTCAAATATATGCATGCATATGTGTATTTATATATGCATAATAAATAAATAAATAAACATAAACAGTACACACAGATATTTTATCCGAAATTAATTTGATTAATCATTGCCCAGCACTAAAATAAACAATAATTGTTGTCAAATTTTAGGGGTTGGACCAGTTTTTATCAAATTATATTTATGGTTCACTGATTTTGCAGATATATAAGCATTGTAGTACAAGGCCTTACAATCATCATGCATGCTCAAAATAATAATAATAATAATAATAATAATATTTTTACAATTATGAACAATTTATTTCAACTGTACATTTTTGAATGAATTTTCCACTACAGCACAATACTATCTTACTTCAGCACATACTGTATCTAGTGGCTTTGGCATAAGTACAGTGTGCGCTAATATGAGATCCTCACCAGAAAAGCAGCGATGGCTCCTCCAGTCAGATATCCAGCTAACACATCAGACCAGTGGTTGCGATATTCAGCCACCCGCACGATGCCCACCAAAACAGCCAATGAGAGCAGAGTCAGGCAGAGAGTGGGTTTGGTCAGCCGTGTGCCTTTAGTCCTCCAGACCAGAGTCACATACATCTGCAGAGAAATACATACACAGTAGCATGCATGAGTGCATACTGTATATACAGTTGAAGTCAGAATTATTAGCCCCCCTTTGAATTTTATTTTATTTTTTTAAATATTTCCCAAATGATGTTTAACAGAGCAAGGAAATTTTCACAGTATGTCTGATAATATTTTTTCTTCTGGAGAAATCCTTATTTGTTTTATTTCGGCTAGAATAAAAGCAGTTTTTAATTTTTTAAAAACCTTTTAAGGTCAATATTATTAGCCCCTTTAAGCTATCTTTTTTTTCATTAGTCTACAGAACAAACCATCATTATACAATAACTTGCCTAATTACCCTAACCTGCCTAGTTAACCTAATTAACCTAGTTAAGCCTATAAATGTCACTTTAAGCTGTATAGAAGTGTCTTGAAAAATATCTAGTTAAATATTATTTACTGTCATCATGACAAAGATAAAATAAATCAGTTATTAGAAATGAGTTATTAAAACTATCATTTTCAGAAATGTGTTGGAAAAATCTTCTCTCCGTTAAACAGAAATTGGGGGAAAAAAAATAAACAGGGCTAATAATTCAGGGGGGCTAATAATTCTGACTTCAATATTATGTTTGAAATCGAAACATTAACTTGTATTTTAGATATATAAAATGGATTTACATGTTTAAATTAGAAATTAGATCTGCTTACTGTGCATTAGTGGAGGCTATTTGTGTCAGAAAAGCAAGTGATTAAACTATACCTGTCAACATTGGGATATAAAAATATGAGATACGCCCCCAACAACTGTTACAAATATGGAAAGGAAACTAGCTTTAAATGATACAAAACAAACATTAGAAAATTAAAAAAAATAATAAAGGTTTAGCCCATTAAAATCAGTTTACTGATCACATTGTTATCGTACGCGTCAAAGGGTTAAAAGAGTGTTAATTTTTTTACTTGAATTATTCAGTGATTCCTCCGCGTACCTCTAGAAGGAAGTCTTCATGTACATGTAACCACTGGTATATTATATGATATAATCAGTATTTTATGCCAGTGGCCAGTTCCCTGGAGCAGTTGGCCTATTGACCACCTCTGTACACCTGCTTTCCTCTCCACACAAGCCATCTCAGTCCCCAGTGAAAGAGTTTTCTCATCAGCAGGGGACATTGTAAATGTGCTAAGACCTCAGCTTATACCAGAAAACAGATATTCTGATATATTTTTAAAAAATATGTCAAATCCCAGCACAATCACAGTTTTAGGTTGTTTGTATCAAAGAGTCTTCTTTAATTTGTATTGTTTATTTTTGATTCGGAATTCGTTTTAAATCTGTAATTTAGTTGCACATCAGTCAAACTTTTAGTTTGTTTTTATTAACGAGTCTTCTTTAGTTTCTATTATTCATTTTTTTATGTGGATTTTGTGTTAAAATCCCAATTTAGTTATTGCAGAAAAGATTTTATTTTCATTGATTCCTTTTCTTTTCGGTTTAGTCCCTTTATTAATCAGGGGTCGCCACAGCAGAATGAACCGCCAACTTATCCAGCATATGTTTTATGCAGCGGATGCTCTTCCAGCTGCAACCCAGTACTGTGAAAAAGATTTTATTTTGTAAAAAAAAATTGTGTGCAGCATTTGAGAAAAAATGAAAGGGCTCTTGTTCATCTTAATTTTGTCTCAAATAATTTTGTAAACAAATTGTGACTAAATGGTGAATCGTGAGATTAGTATCGTGAATCGCATCGCATTGTGAGTCAGGTGAATCAATACATCCCTAGTTACAAAATAAAACAAAAACTATGTTTTACCCAAACAAACAACTATATTGTCATTTATATCCTTTTTTTTTCATTAAAATAAAAAGCTGCCATATTTTTAGACATGTTCACATGTACATCTCTCATATTATCCATTGCTGTGTGTTGTAGGGTGCTTATAACAGATTTTGTTCGCACATCAGCGCAACACCTCAAACGCACTGCAAATATCTGATCATTTGCCAACTTTGCTATTTCTCTCTGTGCTGGTTCAGTCTATAGTTTATAGAACAGCCTTTATCCCTAAAAACAAAACTAAGGGACTAGTATGTTTTTAGAAAAACTGGTTTGTTTCCTGATCAAAAAAATTTCATTCATTGATTTTCCTTCAGCTTAATCCCTTATTTATCAGGGGTCCCCACAGCAGAATGAACCGCCCACTATTCTAACATATGTTTTACGCAATTAATTGTCAACCAGCACTAGTTTGTGTCACGATCACCATCGATCCAGGCTTGCAGATTGCTGGTAAACATACACCATCATCCATACTACAATTCTATCACCTTATGAACTACAAATCCCGTCATGCACCTCACACACACACCTGTTTTCAGATCACCGATGACCACACACACACACACAACTGGTAGCTGATCAAAGACTGATTACACTGACGATGTACAATGCTCACAATCCCTCACACTTTGCTGAGTCCTGTTTTGCTGTAACATTATTAAACTTTCTCTGTGTCTAGTTTTTTGTGTTTCTTGACCATAGCCTTGTTTCCTCATTTACAGTTGAAGTCAGAATTATTAGCCCCCCTTTTTTTTTAAATATTTCTCAAATGATGTTTAACAGAGCAAGGAAATTTTCACAGTATATCTGATAATGTTTTTTCTTCTGGAGAAAGTCTTATTTGTTTTATTTCGGCTAGAATAAAAGCAGTTTTTATTTTTTTTAAAAACATTTTAAGGTCAAAATTATTAGCCCCTTTAAGCAACATTTGTTTTGGATAGTCTACAGAACAAACCATCATTATACAGTAACTTGCCTAATTACCCTAACCTGCCTAGTTAACCTAATTAACCTAGTTAAGCCTTTAAATGTAATTTAAGCTAAATAGAAGTGTCTTGAAAAATATCTAGTCAAATATTATTAATATTTAAAAAGAAATTGGGGAAAAAATAAACAGGGGGTCTAATAATTCTGACTTCAACTGTATGTTATTGCCACCTGTACCAACTTTATTGCCTGTGACTTGACTACGCTTCTGGATTGCCCTCATGCCACTGTTTGTACCCGTTGACCATTGCCTGTCTGACATTTCTAAATAAAACTGCATGTAGATCCTCACTCTGTTGTCACTCAGACTCCCCTGTGGTTATAGTTTGCTTTAATGTAATATGAATCACACATACTTATTTTAGTAATTCATTCATTTTCTTTCAGCTTAGTCCCTTTATTCATCAGGGGTCACCACAGCGGAATGAACCACCAACTTATCCAGCATATGTTTTACGCAGCGGATGCCCTTCCAGCTGCAACCCAGTACTGGGAAACACCCATACACTCCCACATTCACACACACTCATACACGATGGCCATTTTAGCTTACCCAATTCACTCATAGCGCATGTCTTTGGACTGTGCAGGAAACCGGAACACTCGGAGGAAACCCACACCAACACTAGGAGAACATACAAACACCCAGAATTTGATGTGAAACTTGCAATTCAGGATGTACAAGTAATCAGATGTGCTGTATCGGGGGAGGATTAGGACCATTATAAAGGTCAATTTATACTTCTGCGTCCAGTTAACGCGGTAGGTCTGGAGTAGCCTTCTCATACCCTTTGACTAGGCCCACATGGAATCTGCGTGTGCAGAATTCCGCAGATTTTTAGCCCATCATTGATTCTGTTAATTTACTTGAAAAATGTGTGTACATTTATATTTATTCTGTTTTTAAATTAATTTCATTTTATATATTGACTAACATGAAAATGTTCATATGATACATTCACAATACTGTTTGTAAAGTAATGTTTTCTGTCTTTTATAGTAGTTTTATAAGTAGATATATTATAAGAGACCTGCTTTGTTTACCAAATAAAGTGGATCTAATTGGATTTGCATTGTTAACATTAAATTAAAGTTTAAAATGGTATTATTTTTTACTTAATATATACATTTTTTAGTTATGATACTCCCAAAATCATTCCGCATAAATCCGCACATTTTTAACAAAATTCTCCGCAGAAATAGCAAAATATTTCCGCAGATTTTGTTTGGCCCTACCTTTGACCTACCAATGTAAAAATATAACCACACGTTACAATGATGCAAATTGCAAGATCTGTGATTGGCTATACTTCTGTTACAAGTATGGGTGGGCATGTCAGTTAAACAACCCTGCCAGCACCTTAAAGGGGTGATCCAATACATTATCATATTTTAAACTTTAGTTGATGTGTAATGTAGCTGTGTGAACATAAACAACATCTCTGAATGTAAGACGATCAGAGTTCAATGCAAAGGGAGACATTGAATTTTACAGAGTTAGCTTAGCAAAGCCTGCAGCGAATGAAGTTTGGGGACTACAAAAAAATACATCCGGGCTAATGAGATCACAAACGCTTCAGGTTATGTGCATTCACCATGCACATACACCTTGCGCAGCGAAGGGGCGTTGCCAGAGGCGCTGTAATGTTGTAGCAGAGAAAGCTAAAATGGCGTCCAAACGCTGCTATTTCCACAGAGCTTCTTCTGTTTCTGTATTTGGGCTTTCAAAGGACACGACACAAAGAGAGAATTGCTTACAGTTTAATTTTAATTATGCTCCAGATAATTATAAAAATATATAGCTAGTATTTGACAAAGGACAGCTTCCAGAATCTCTCCCAGTTCAGTGCTGGATTCGGCTAAAAGCTCCTCAAAGGAGGAGCAGCTCCAACCATAATAGAAGAAGCTGTAGATTGTGAGCCACAACCTGTCAGTATTTTTATTTGTTAAAACTGATTTATTACATGTACAGTTTCTAGCGTTAACGATATGTTGTAGTGAGGACGTAAACAACAGGTAATGCTGTTTGGCACAGCTAATAATTTAGCTACAAATTCATATTTATCAGTCAAACCACTGTAAACACCTACAATCTTCACCAGCGCTGCAGTGTCTCTCTATGCCGCCGCTTATGCTGCGTTCTACATCTCAAATAATGAACTCACTAAAGATATCTGAACGTTTCATATTACTTACACATGCTCTGAATATATGTGAAAGACACTTGTCGGGTTTTATTTTAGAGAGCAGATGTGAGGTTCAGCTTTGTCCTCTTCATATTCTGTCTTATTCAGGAGTAAACTGATACGGCTAACAGCTACTCTGAAAGACAGTATTTACACAACACAAAAGCGCGTTCTTGTAGAGGCGTGACACTTTTCCTAGTGACGTGGAGCCAATCCGCGAATCACAGCACATTATGTTAGCTGACCAATCAGAGCCTCTTGAGGGCGGGCCTTTCGGAGGAACTAAGAAATATGACAGTCGTTTTGATGTTAGCTGAGTAGCTGTATATAATCAAAGTAAGATATATGAAAAAATAACGTGATTTTCTACAAGTGAAGCATGAGCACACATTGCTTTGCATCTTATAAACACAACCAAGCCTTAAAAATACACTCTGGACCACCCCTTTAATGTCAAAAAGCATGTAAAAAATGCTAATCGTTTTGGTTGTCATAGACCTATAAATTTCTTTCAGAAACATAAAAAATGTCTTAGGGATATGATGAGAATCCAAGACACAGGTTATGCTGAGCAGTCAGATATGCTGGTCAGCATCAGCCGAATATTCTGAATCATCATCATTCTGCAGGATCTAGAGGAGTAAGACGCTCTGTCATCTCTCATGACTGAATCAGAGCAGAGGATGACAGTGATTTCTCTCTGAGATCTTGTCCTGGATGAACTCACCACGGTGTAGACGGCTGAGTACATGCTGAGCGCTGAGTCCTTCGATGGAAAGGATTTGCGTGCGGAGGCGATGAGGTACGGGTTGCCGGTACAGGCGCGGCGCTCTGTGATGTACTGCATTGGGGAATGACAGCCCAGTGCTGTGTAGTTCGGCCGACATGTAGATAGGAAGTGAGGCGTCTGGTTTCCTGTCACTACCTGCCCTGCGTTGGCAAAGATGGTGGTGGTGAAGAGGCCAAAGGAATAAACACCTGAGAACAGGAGGAAGAGGAGGGATTTGATTATCTCATATTAATAAAGTACTCAACTCTCTGGAATATTTGATTCTGATTGGTCAGTTGTGACATTGCAAGGTATTTTATGCCTGGATTAGAGCTGCTGAAACTAATCTTCAATCATCTTGACTGTCAGTGAATATGTTTACATCCAAAAACATACAGTTGAAGTCAAAATTATTCACCCTCCTGTAATTTTTTTTTCTTTTTCAAATATTTCCTAAATGATGTTTAACAGAGCAAGAAATTGCTGCGCTTGAATTTGTAAACATAGAAGTGTTCGGGTTTTTGTTGATGCAGGGTTTTTGCACCATTTTAAAAGTAAAATTTAATGGTTTTTAAGACGTTTTTAAGACCTCAACAAATATAATTTAAGACCCAAAAATTGCATAACTTCTTTGGAATAGGTTACTCAATTTATTGCCTCCTACAATAAAAATCAAAACTTTAAAGTTTTCCATTTGGTATCAATTATGTGCAATGTGTAGACTCGGTAAGTAAAAAATAAAAAAGCAAAACTTCTTTTCTTTGAGACCTTTTTCTTTTCTTTTTTTGTTCCTTTGTGATGTAGAACAGAGCCCACATAACATAGATAAATTGGATTACATTAAACAACACAATGCCTTGTATGAAGGAACCATATAGAATAGAATACTGAAAATAAGTCCTCAAAACAGCCTTTCACAAGCCAAAATGTCGACAAATAATCTACATAACTGTTAGAAAACGCAAATGTTATTACATGACTTTTAATTAGAGAAACCCTTTATTTTGTAACATCCCAAATTCTCCTCAAGACATGTGGCATCTCTCTTCTCATCTTCTCAATTTTATCGTCAACTCCCTTCTCTTTTCCTTGCATCTTTTTCTAATGGAATTCGATTTAGTGATAAATTCTGCCATCTTGGTCCATGCTGTATTCTCAGTGTGTGTGTGTGTGTGTGTGTGTGTGTGTGTTATATATATAAACTACATTGCTTTCACCAGCGTTGCACATAGAGAATAACATCTTTATTCTGGGATTACCAGTCTTAATAAATACACTTTGCATATGAAGTAAATTATATCTCAAAGCATTTACTGGGGCACTGGCGATTTTCAAATTGGGTCTAGTGACGCCCCTGTACGCACTTTAAACGCAGCAAGTAATATGTAAATGTTTGCACATGGATTATAATTTTGGCTCAAGGGAGAGGGGGCGCGAGTGAAATTGGCCAAACTGGGGGGGTGTGTGTCCTAAAAGTGTGAAAACCCCTGGTATGGAGAACCCATAGTACCTCTGACTTTTGGGTGTCTGGCTGTGAAGTGAAACTTCTTATAGCCGACTGTGAGGTGGCGTCTGAACTAGTAACATCGTTACGTCGAGCTGCAAACAATGCAAAGATTAACCTGGACCCGCTATGACTGGCTGCTGCAACACACCGCTGGTGCTTTTCTCCTTTCATGTGCGACTCGACGGCTTTGAGCCCCATGGTCACCTCACCAAAACAACCGCGGCGCGTAATGGCAGCACGTATGTGCAGACCAACGTCAGCGTCTGTAGATGACCTACCGTAATAAGCTAATAAATCACGGAGACTGTCATTTCACTCATGTTTCACACATACTAAATTGATCAACTATTAGATGTTTTACGGTGGACCACTGTGCTTCCCTATCGTCATTAAGCACACCGGCTAAAAATTTAATACCTACAGCAACTTTACAGTAAATTTAAGACAATTTAAGCCCTTAATTTCCCTGATTTTAATTTAAGACTTTTTAGGGACCCGCGGGAACCCTGTGATGGTTTCATTTTATTTAAAGCTTTAGCATTCATGCAGCTGCTTTTCTCCCAGAGACATCCAAGGGCAGAAGCTCGAACAGCAGCTAAATCTTTACACATTTGACTATATTAAAATTTCTGTGGATGGATAAGTATTGAGAACAACTTCGATGAAAACATATGGAGGAAGACTTCCGCATGTCAAGATGTACATAATATGTGTGTGCTGGCGCTCAGCAGAGCACTTCTTCACGTGCACACGTGTCAAGCAACTGAAGCAGAGTTTCAAGGTAAACAAACAGCGGTTTATCATAAAATTTTTAACAATAATTTTTTTTACACATTTGGCATTAATAATGAACAAAGAAATGTTATCTGACTAACATCTAGCAGCTAAATGTGTCTGGAAAAATATTCAAAGGCTTTTATTTTTGTAAACATCACGGATGTGAATGTGTCTGAATGTTCTGATTGGCTGGAGTAGACGTCTCACGTCAGCGTGTTCTAGACATGAATGCCGTCTTTCCTCTTTTGTTCACACAAAGCAGCATTCCGGCAAATTACCAGTAATGTTACAACTTTTCTTTCCAGAAAATTGCTGGAACAAGTTTACCGATATTTTCAAAAAGGGCCTGCTCACACATGATTCCTTTCTGGAAAATTGCCGGTAATTTTCCGGAAAGGTATGTATGTGTGAAAGGGGCTTGCCTAATTACTCTAACTTGCCTAATTAACTTATTGAACTCATCAATGTGTGGATGTGCTAATTCTGAATATTCTGACTTCAACTGTACATCCACATTCATATATATTTGTCTACAATAAGTTACTGTGTATAATACGTAGGTTAGTGTATGCTCCATTCAGCCATTTTCAGCCATTCTCTGCAATAATAAGCACCTGGATGTACATTATCCCTTGCATACACACTGCAGAATCGAATCTTTATTCACAAGTCTTTACTGCGAAAAAATACTTGGGTTTTTAAATTTTTTTCTAGTCCAAATATCTAAAAATTCTTAAATCAAGGAACATTTTATAGACAAGCAAAAAAAATTCAAATTTTAAGAAAGAATATGCAATAACCCTAAAGTTCTGCACAGCAGTGTACTAACATACACTCATATTTACACTGTCTGAAAAAAGTCTTGTCGCCTATCCAAGTTTTAGGAACAGCAAAAAATAACTTGACTTCTAGTTGATCATTTGGTATTAGATGTGGCTTATATGAAAGGCAAAGGCCTCTAGATTACGCTTATTTTACCAAAATAAAATATGATAATGCCTAAATTTTTAATTATTTTATTAGGACAGTAAGGTCTGATTTTGCTTAGACAAAATTCTTGTCACTTAACAGAAATAATGTACAGTATAGAATATAAAGTCATGCTGCAGTGGAAAAAGTATTAATATTGTGTTTGACTCCCATGAGCTAGAAGGACTGCATCAATACAGTACATCTCAGCAATGACTCGAATAACTTATTAAAAAAGTCATTTGGAATGGCAAAGAAAGCGTTCTTGCAGGACTCCCAGTGTTCATCAAGAATTTTCGGATTCATCCTCAATGCCTCCTTCTTCATCTTACCCCATACATGCTCAATAATGTTCATTTCAGGTGACTGGGTGGGCCAATCCCAGAGCACCTTGACCTTCTTTGTTTTCAGGAACTTTGATGTGGTGGCTGAAGTATGAGTAGGAGCACTATCCTGCTAAAGAATTTGCCCTCTCCTGTGGTTTGTAATGTAATGGGCAGCACAAGTGCCTTGATACCTCAGGCTGTTGATGTTGCCATCCACTCTGCAGATCTCTCACACGCCCCCATACTGAATGTAACCCCAAACCATGACTTTTTCTTCACCAAATTTGACTGATATCTGTGAAAATCTTGGGTTCCAATAGATCTTCTGCAGTATTTGTGATGATTGGGATGCAGTTCAACAGATGATTCATCAGAAAAATCTACCTTCTGCCACTTTTCCAACTGATCAACTAGAAGCCAAGCTATTATTTGTTGCTCTTACAACTGGGATTGACGACAAGACTTTTGTCAGGTAGTGTATAGACAGTTATTAAAATGTTATTAACACCAGTAATTAAAATGGCAAAGAATTTAAAACATAACAGGATAGCAAAAGTTGGATGCCGAGTGCCCAAAAGATCAACAGCATGAATACAAACTCTAAGAATGAAGAAGGATCGCTTACCAAGGAAGCGGACGATGCGTCTGAGCAGCGGGTTGAAATAGCAGCAGTCAGCCGTAACTATTGTCTTCTCCTGCGAGGCCTCAGGTTTAGTGAAGAAAGATGCCAGCTCTCCCAGCAAAATCTGCACACACACACACACACACACACACACACACACACACACACACACACACACACACACACACACACACACACACACACACACACACACACACACACACACACACACACACACACACACACAAATGAGATTTCTCAGGTGCATACGGCTTACTGAGAACATCGCTCTGGGGAACCGCAATATTTATTTTCCTTAAACTGATTAAACCGATTGGCAAACATATGAGGCAGCATTTGTCATTGTCAAGATTTGCTCGTGTTTCAATTCAAGAGTTTACGAGAAATTTACCATAACGATAACATCTCATTTTCAATCCCATGAATATATAAGTGACAAATTCAGCATCGCAGCTGAGACATGTTAGAAATATGTTCAATATGCACTATAATACGGCGGCATTCATAAAAGATGAATCCACACAGATGGGAAAGCAACACCACACGCTAACTGAAGGGGCAACTATTAAGAAATTATTGTTTTTATTAGAATTCTACAGTGTAAAATAAATGAATAAGCTCTGTGAAGCCATGGTTTATATGGGATTTAAATGTAATAGTGTGGTGATGTCAGAGGTGTATGTTTGTAGAGTAACAGAATGGCTCAGATTTATGGCCAGAACTATTCATTTTACAATGTGTATCAAGTTATAAGAAATGCACCATAGATTAAAGCTGGTGTACACTGTAATAATAATTTGGGTTTCACACAATCAATTTTTGTATTGAGACAACATGAAAAAATTAAGTTAAATTATTATTATTATTTACAAATTTAAGTGGATTGAACATAAAAGAATTAAGTTGTCACCCAAAAAAACTCATGAATTTTGTTGTTTCTGCTCATTTTAAATAAGTAGTTTGAACAAGCAGAAAAAATCTTTTTTTTTGAGTGTATAAGATGCTTTCCCAGAGATGGGTTGCAGCTGGAAGGGCATCCGCTGCGTAAAACATGTGCTGGATAAGTTGGCGGTTCATTCCACTGTGGCGAACCCAGATTAATAAAGGGACTAAGCCGAAAAGAAAATGAATGAATGTACAGTATAAGATGCTCCGTGACAATTATAATGACAGTTTTCAGGGATCATCTCTATGACTCTATTAATGTTTTTTCAGCATGTTTCTTGTGTCGATTGATTTTGTTTCCAATAATAATAACAATTGAAGCTATTTGTTTCTAAGACAATATTTCAAACAGGAAGACATATAAATCCTATTCAAGTTTGCATCATCATCATCATCATAATCATCAAACATAATTAAACAAATTGTTTATTACAGTTTTTCTCAGTGGCTTTGGTGCATTTCTCACAACACTATTTACATTTGCACAACAGTTCATGCATTTCTCAAAACAAATAGTCATTTGTGCACATCATAGTAGCAGTTTCTTATTCCTTCCAACAAATTGCAAATGCTTTTGGACATGCATCAATTGTTTCCATACAACTTTCTGCTGTTTATAACATTATCATTTGCTTATGTCATGTCAGTCAAAATTAACTAAATTTGTGGATGCTAAATAGTCATTCCAAATAAAACTAATAGTCCTCATTTCATTTCTTGAGTCATTACATAAAAAAATGTTGAACTAGTTGTCAAAATCTGTCAAGCAAATGTAAAAAAAAAATTTAAATATTTTTTTTTTTGAAAATGAAATCGAACAATTATATGAATGATTTGCAGACTTGTGTATGTTGTAAGTTCAGTTCTAATATGTACTGCAATATTGTTTACAGTTGTGCACAGCTCTACCCAAAGGGAGTTTATGTTTGTTGTAAATAAGGGTGTGTTTATTCTTTTGCACAACACTGTAAATAAATTAGAATTGCAAAGAGCAAATGCAGTAAAAATGTGAAACATACATATTCAGTGTCTTGTACTCAGATACCTCACTAAATGCAGTGATGTCTAACTTTACTGTAGTTTTCAAATGGCTGTGCAAATAGTATATAGTGCTGTCTTGAGCTTTTCTGGAAGTGTCACCAAAATCTGACTTTTTTTGCATTGGAAAGTAAACTGTCATAATGAAAACATGACAAAGCCATTTGACTATCTTGTTGATAAACAATGGTGTCAGGACTATTCATTTTGATTATACTGACACTTTCATTGACATGAAGACTTGCTTTTGAGGATGAATGAGCTTTCCATTTTGAGCAAGTGACGCGCTTTTGCAGGTTATCAACTAGGTTTTGCAGCTTGTACTAATTGTTTTGAGAAATGCATTACTGTCGTGCAAATGTAAATAGTGTTTTGAGAAATGCACCAAAGCCACTGAGAAAAACTGTAAGAAATAATTTTAAATTGGAATAAATTTTAAATCCTAAGCAAGTTTGATCATCACACAATTAAATAATATTAATTGTATAACAAAACGAGGCGATGCGGTGGCGCAGTGGGTAGCACAATCGCCTCACAGCAAGAAGATCGCTGGTTCGAGTCCCGGTTGGGCCAGTTGGCGTTTCTGAGTGGAGCTTGCATGTTCACCTGGTGTTGGCGTGGGTTTCCTCCGGGTGCTCCGGTTTCCAGTCCAAAGATAGGTAGTATGTGAATTGGATATGCAAAAAAATTGACCGTAGTGTATGTGTGTGAATGAGAGTGTATGAATGTTACCCAGTGATGGGTTGCAGCTGGAAGGGCATCCGCTGCGTAAAACATATGCTGGATAAGTTGGTGGTTCATTCCATTGTGGCGACCCCAGATTAATAAAGGGACTACGCCGAAAAAGAAAATGAATGAATGTATAACAAAACATATATTTATCTACTGTTGTGTTTTCAATCAACACTAATTTTCAACTTCAAGATAACTTGACACTCCTTTTTAGCTAGCTTTCTTTAATTTGATAATTGAACCATCTATTTCACTTTAAGCCCTTATAAGTTTTAATCTGAATAAGTTTTAATCTGA
This sequence comes from Danio kyathit, assembly GCA_903798195.1. Lineage (NCBI taxonomy): Eukaryota > Metazoa > Chordata > Actinopteri > Cypriniformes > Danionidae > Danio > Danio kyathit. The sequence goes on from LR812524.1 coordinate 12,424,344, forward strand.
AATGACATGCTCATCATAGGTGCTGTGATTTCAAGTTCATTACATATTGACCTTATTCTTCAATGCGGAAGTGCATGTGCTCGTTTTTGCGAATGTTTTAGAACTTCTGATTCAGGGACTATAGGAATAATAAACAGCCAAACTACTTGTTCTACAAACAAGTGTCTTCATGACTATCCATAAAAAGTAGAATAATATAATAAGAAAAGATCAGTTTGCAACATCAAGTTGTTTTTAACTTATAAATAAATGGAAGTGAATGAGACAGGAAGACTGGAAGTCTCAAGCCAAAAAGATTCAAATGGCTGCACCTGCTCGTACACAACTGCATTTAAAACAAATGATATCAATATCAAGAAACCAACATTAAAGCCTAAAGCAGAAAATGCTCTCTTCAACGCAGAAGCAGACAAGCAAAACACTACTACATTCAGTAAGGCACAGTTTGCCATGGCGTTCAGTGTCTGAGTTGGTTACACTTGTAAAAGGTTTGCGTGTTATCTCAGACAGCAGAAGTGTGGCGCTGAATCTCCCAATGAGACACCTTTTTAAGTGTTACTTAACCTAAATGAAAAGTCTTTAAACTGTTTAACCTCAACAGACATGAAGATCCAGGTCAGCGTGTGCCTGCTGTTCATCCGCTGTCTAATGCCTAATTTTTATGAGTTCACGAATGCCGCTCTCACTACAAGGGAAAAATGGAAATTACTCACAGACAAAAAAGCCTGAATTTCTGAGTAACCTTCAAATGTTTAGTGATGCCGAATGATATTTTGTGGGGCACATTGTGGCGTTTGAGGGCTCTTGTATTGCATATATAATAGAAAAGGTGAAATTAGACAGACAGAGGAAAAGAAAGAGAGAGAGAGAATGAATATTTCACTAGAACATCCTTGACATATTGGAGTGCTCTGAAGCTGCAGTGTTGAAGCCGTACTGATACTGGCATCCATTATGCTTTCAAATCCTTAACGCACATCACGATTATAACACATCTGCTCTCAAGAGTTTCAGAACTCTCGGAAAACTGTCACACGCAAATACATAAAACATTCGGAGGTCGCTGAAAGCACAAGTGTCGAACTTTACAGGAGCTTAAAAAGCACTTTTTAGAGAGTTCACATTCGCAGACATATTAGGGCTGTTTTTTTTTGCTGGCAAAACTGAGAGTAAAAACTGAGCATGAAGTGAATAAAGAATTCAGATATAGTTTGTATTTATGTCATTTATTCATCCTCATGTCGCTCCAAACTGATATGACTATCCTCATACTGATCTCAAATAGCATTATCTCTGAGTTTATTTTAGGTTTAAACATACTACATGACAAAAGTGTTCCCTAACTAAGTTTTAGAAACAGCAAATAATAACTTGACTTCTAGTTGAACATTTGGTATCAGAAGTGGCTTATATGAAAGGCAAAGGCCTCTAGATTAAGCTTATTTTACCAAAATAAAATTTTATCATGTCTTGATTTTTAATTATTTCATTAGGACAGTAAGGTCTGACTTTGCTTAGACAAAAGTCTTGTCACTTAACAGAAATAATGTACAGTATAGAATATAAAGTCATGGTGCAGTGGAAAAAGAATTAATATTATGTGTGACTCCCATGAGCTTGGAGGACTGCATCCATACATCTCTGCAATGAGTCAAATCACTTATTAATAAAGTCATCTGGAATGGCAAAGAAAGCGTTCTTGCAGGACTCCCAGAGTTCATCAGGATTATTTGGATTCATCTTCAATGCCTCCTCCATCTTACCCCAGACATGCTCAATAATGTTCATTTCTGGTGACTGGGTGGGCCAATACCAGAGCACCTTGGCCTTCTTTGTTTTCAGGAACTTTGATGTGGAGGATGAACTATCTAATCTACCTTCTGCCACTTTTCAAAATGATCACCTCGAAGTTATTATTTGTTACTCTTACTATCAACAAATGAAGCATTTCGGTCGCAAATACGCCCACAATTTTATCTATGCGACCTCAAAATATATTTGGGGGCATTTGTGCGAGTGCATAAAATTGATGTTGTGCGACCAGTTTTCACAGCAAATTGTTCACCACATGCGCAGAATTAGGAGGCATTCACGCATTAAGCATCTAAAAACACCAAACGCAGCACTCAGAAATGTTTAAAACAGTTGACATGTCAACTTTCTGCAGTAAACAAAGCCCACAATGCCCGCCCCGCCTTCAAGTTCTTCTTATTGGCCCACTGCGCTAGAAAAGCCATATCACCCTGCAGCCCAAGACTGGTTACTCACTAAAGCTAAGCAGGGCTGAGCCTGGTCAGTACCTGGATGGGAGACCACATGGGAAAACTAGGTTGCTGTTGGAAGTAGTGTTAGAGAGGCCAGCAGGGGGCGCTCAACCTGTTGTCTGTGTGAGTCCTATTGCCCCAGTAAAAGTGAAGGGGACACTACACTGTCAGTGGGCTTGTCTTTCGGATGAGATGCTAAACCGAGGTCCTGACTCTCTGTGGTCATTAAAAATCCCATGGCACTTCTCATAAAGAGTAGAGGTGTAACCCCGGTGTCCTGGCCAAAGTCCCTCAATCGACACTTACCCATCATGGCCTCCTAATCATCCCCATCTACCGAACTGGCTCTATCACTGTCTCTTCACTCGTTGTCCTGTGGCTGCCGTCGTATCATCCAAGTGGATACTACACACTGGTGGTGGTGTGGAGAGACTCCCCTCATGATTGTGAAGCGCTTTGGGTGTATGGCCATACACGATAAATGCGCTATATAAATACACATTACATTACAACAGAACGCGAATGGATTGGTTAACATCAGAAGTCAATCACTCAGTTCCGATGACAGGGAGCTACAGCCGCGAAATGTAAAGGTCTGGATACAAGAATGAAAACAACACTGGCAGATTTAGTTTTAGAAACCACCTAAAGTTACAAATAATGACACATCTGATCAGTGATCATGTGCTGAATGTCAATCCAGCATTTACACTTTTCAAAGAGTGGATAAAAGACTTCCAGTGTTTAAAGTCCGCTATGAAAATGACTAAAGCCATTCACCGTAAAGCCGGTGGGAGTTTTCAGGTAACACTGTTTGCCACTGAATCTAAACATTTTAAGCACGAGATGTTCTAACGTTATTTAATCGTCATGACACCGCGTTCACCATCGCTAAAGAGCATGCATTCACCGAGATGAAACTAATATTGCAGCTCATGAAAAGACCGTTATTGCTATTAAGATGACGTATGCAAATAATAAGTTATATGTCAATATCATCTGTGCAATATCAGACAGCACCCGTGAGAACACACAGTTATTATTGTTAATTCAGTTCATCTCATTCACGTCAAGCAGTCCGTGCAGGGCCGGTGAGCGAATGCAGATTTTTGTTTATTTATTTAGTTGTGATTAGAGTGTTAATATATAATAGAATCTGTTAATATAAAATGTGTAGTTACGGTGCTCATAAGTTTTGGTGGGTGCGACTAAATTTTGTCTGTTGCGCCTAAATTTTTGAAGTTAGAAGCACCGGTGCAACCAAGTAAAAAGGTTAAACTCGAGCCCTGAATGTACTGTAAAATGTTACTATAATATAACACAAAACTGTGATCACTGAAGAAAAAAAACTAAAAAAGAACCATAGTAATGTCAAGAAAAAGGCATTAAAAGTGAAGTGTCATGCGGGGAATTCTGGGAAAGTCAATTTTCTGTTATTAACCTTATATATCAAGGAAACGTTATGTTAAACAGGTTATGGTTGAAATTACGGTCATTTTTAAAAATATATAACTTTTTTACCCAACACTGTTCATTCATTTGATATTTATGTAAACATGGAGATTTTAATAATCATTTAGCAACTTGTAGTAGTGCCCATGGTTACAACACAAAATGCATTAGTCTCATAGAAAACCTACTTTACTTATATGTGTTAGTCTATTTTTCTGGAGATGATAATGCTATCATCTGTTCTGAAACCTGTTTTCAAAAGTTTGCATATTCAGGCCGCCAAAAGTGACAATAAACCTGCTTTCAAGAGTTTACACTTAGATATTGTTTGACAAAGGATTTCAGGTTTGGCATGCTGTCCCGGGAGAGAACCCTGAGCTCGGAGATAATTGAGCACTGGGTTCCTGCCTGGGGTGCGTTTCCCAAAACCATCGTTAGCCAACTAAGGTCGCAAGTTCCGTCGTTACAAAGATAGTTTGTTGATTTGCTGTTTCCCCAAATCCATCGCTCCAACGAACATTCGCAAACTGCGTTGCAAATTCGAACACTTGAAACAACACCTGTGGAGCTGTAGTTAGAAACATAGTTCCTGGTTGTGTGCTATTCCCACTTATCCCCCCTATGCCCTATTCATTTAGAACATTCTAACATTCAAAATTGGAATTATTAAAAGTAAAAAAGCATTAAGGTCATCTCTCTTAGGTGTAATTTGCTTTCAAAGTATTTTTACAGTTCAGTTTTAGCGATCTTCATGTTTACAATTGCGCTCCCTTCGCAGAGCACTTTGAAAACATTGATATCATTTTGAACACGGCCTCATGGCGAAAAAGCTATTATTTAAAAGCGGAACTTATGTTACGTCTCCAAAGCTTCTGAAAATAAAAAACATAGCATACGTTTATTTTATAGTGGGTTATTTATTAGGTGTCTGTATACTGTATATGAAATGGGCCTGTTGGTTAGAACTTTCTGCTGTGGTTTGCATGTGTCAAATTGTAAAAGTAGACTTTTAATTTTTTTTTAATAAATAAACAATATCCTACTTAATAATAATAATAATAATAATAATAATATTAATAATAATAATAATAATAATAATCATCATCATTAATATTATTATTAAAGTAAATATATTTATAATAAATAGCCTCATTATTTATTTATTTATTTATATGATTTATATATGATATTAGAATAGTGTTAGCTTTTGTAAGTGATTTTATGTTTTAGAATAGAATATTTAATGTTCAACGTCTCAATAATATTAGTAAAGCAAACACAGGCCCTATATATGTGCCATTTATATATATTTCAATGAATACAGAAAACGAGTGCATGTTTTTATCAAAACTAATACTGGATTTTATTTTAAATGCGTGTTTGTGTAAAACAATATAATTATATAAAATATAATTACATATAATTTGCACAAAGAAATGATGGGGTTGTTCTCTAAAGAAGTTGCTCCACATTTAGAGCATCACTATGGGCGTTTTACGTTATAACTAACGTGGTTCAAGCGATGGATCTGCGACAGAGAAACTAGGGGTTTTGGGAAACACTCGTCACTACATAGTTCTTTCCCCAAACGATGCATCAAACTATGATAGTTCAGCCACGAGTTACATCGTTGTTTGGGAAACGCACCCCTGATTGGCTAACTAATGATTGTAGATGAAAGACCAGCTGCGGTCAGTCATATCACTTGCTCCTCTTGAAATTAGTTTGTGAAACTTCACATTGTGTGAGTAAATAATGACACAACTGCTCTATTTGCTGAACTATCCTTTCAATTAATCTGAACTGAAACGGCCCAATTATATGATCAGTAACATTGCCGGCAAGCATTTTGCTACATGGAGCATTTGCTACACACTGCAAGATGTTCTCATGGTTCAGCGCTAACAGCAAACCTCCAGGGCAACATCCTCCTCGCTAAACAGACAGGAGGGAGCTGTCAGTGTCGCTTCATATGAATTAAGACACAATGTTTAACTTGTCCTTTGGAAGACGAGGCAAGAAGGGACACAAAAACATGGTCTTTAGAGTGGATTAATGGAAGCTGTTGAGGTGAAGTGTTTACATGTTTAATTGATGAAACTGCTCTGCTGACTCTGAATACTTTGAGGGAAGGACACACTGAGGAAAAGACGAGGACAAGGAGTTCAAAGCAAAAAGAGATGGAGGATGGAGAGAAAGATCGATAGAAGACAAACCACCAAAAAAAAAAAAGAGGAAAGAGAGACGATAGCTAAAGTTAATGGAAGATCTGTCTGTTTTCTGAGGAAATCATATAGCGCATGACCATTGTTGACAGAGATGTTTGTGATGGCTGGAAATGCTGTCAAATCAAGAACATGTAGCTGAAAAGAAAAGTACCAAAAATGCAGGCACTTAGCATTGTTGAAACCTTCAGGTGTACACATTAGGAGTCAGACGGTTGAAGAACATACAAATACAATTATCCCATGATTCCAAGGCACAGCAAATCATATAATCAAATTAATATTATAATTAGTGCAGGGTAAAATATAATCGCAATTAATCTCATACAAAATAAAAGTTTGTTTTGACATCACTTAAGTGTGTGTGCTGTTTTTATTTATTATGTATATATAAATACAAAGGCATACATATTCAAGAAAATGTTTATTTCTATCTATCTATCTATCTATCTATCTATCTATCTATCTATCTATCTATCTATCTATCTATCTATCTATCTATCTATCTATCTATCTATCTATCTATCTATCTATCTATCTATCTATCTATCTATCTATAGATACATTTTGCCGTGAAGCTCTAAATTGAGCTCAGGTACATTCTGTTTCCACTGATCATTCTTGAGATGTTTTAGCAGCTTAATTGGAGTCCACCTGTGGTAAATTCAGTTGATTGGACATGATTTGAAAAGACATATATAAGGTCTATATAAGGTCCCAGGGTTGACAGTGCATGTCAAAGCACAAATCAAGCATGAAGACAAAGGAATTGTCTGTAGACCTCTGAGACAGGACTGTCTCGAGGCACAAGGCTGGGGAAGATTACAGAAAAATTACAGAAAGTTCCAATGAGCACAGTGGTAGTACACCGAAAATGAAAATGGCTGTACACTGTCGCTTCCCATCCAACCTGATAGAGCTTGAGAGGTACTGCAAAGAGAAATAGGCAAAAAATTCCCAAAGACAGGTGTGCCAAGCTTGTGGCATCATATTCAAAAAGACTTGAGGCTGTAGTTGCTGCCAAAGGTGCATCAACAGAGTATGGAGCAAAGGCTGTGAATACTGATGTACATGTGATTTTTCAGGTTTTTTATTTTTAATAAATTTGCAACAATTTCAAAAAATCTTGTTTCACATTGTCATTATGGGGAATTGTGTGTAGAATTTTGAGGAAATAAATGAATTTAATCCATTTTGGAATAAGGCTGTAACATAACAAAAAAATGTGGAAAAAGTGAAGCTCAATGAATGCACTGTATACATACATGAAATGTGTATACAGTATGATACAAATTATATATAAATGTAAATATATAAGTACCAAAAATTTTTGTAGAATTTGGTTTCTATGTATGTGTGTGTGTTTCACATACATAATAAATATTCACAACACACACACATATTATGTCAAAACAAACTTTTATTTTGTATGCGATTAGTCTTTGCTCAGCACTAGTCATAACATAACACTCTTGATATCTAGTCATACACTTGGCTACATCATTCAAAATGCTTTATGCAACTGAATTGTAATTCTTAAATTTTACTATACACAAATAATCAAATGACAATGGCAATTCTTATTTTTGCCAACAAATTTTTCAATTAGTTATTAAAAGTATTAAGTATAAAAATGTGTTCTCCATTTATCTTTATTAGACATCAAACAGAAAATATTTGAAAATGAACTCAAATTTGACAGAAGGGTCTAATAATTTTGTGTTCTGTACTAACTTACACTAACTATCTTACTAATTAAGCACTATTAACTATATTTAGTAAGTAATGTTGCTGATTGAGCCAACAAGTAAACAGTTTTTTTGTAAAAGGAGTTATTTAAAGACACAAACACAGAAAACTTATTTTACATCTTGTAAAAACGGTATAGGACCCATTCTAAAAACTCCTAAAAAGAAACTCACATGAATCCACATTTTACTATCACATTAGGTTGATTGTACTGATGTTTACAGATAATTGGGTCTTTCTATTCAAAGTCATGGGTAATGTAGCTCTTCAATTGTAATTTGATGATTACATTTGCTTATGCTGATTACGATAAAATTGTGATGTCAACAGATACATGTACTGTAACGCTGATAACATCAGAGATTTTGGTAATTTTGCAATGAGACTTAATATTGAAATACTGTAAATAAAAGGAATGAATACCACTTCTGGATCCTGAATGTGGCACACTATTATCCCTAAGCTCATAAGATTGACCAGAGACAGGATGGGTTTTTTTACATCAGATGGGATGCCAGCAGTACTTGAACCACCAACTGTTATTTTACCCAGAAAGTTGGCAAAAGGGTCTAAATCCATAATGAAGGTACAGCAGAATTGTGCACGAGGACAAAATTAACTTTAATTCTGCCATTTGACAAAGGTTAAATTAAACGAGGAGAGGCATTGTGCAAATTCGTTACATTTCATAAAGGATGCCTGACACAGAAAACAATAGGTGATTTGCTCTGTAATTATTTACTAAGGTTGCGTGAGAAAAGACTCGAATGCATTTGATTCATTTTGTCTACATAAGCTTGTCTGGGAAAACCTGTCCTATCTGAACCGCGCTAAACAAATAACCTAAATGTCAGCGAATCTGAACCTACTGAAAAGACCGGGGGCACTAGCATAAACACTGTGCTAATGCTAACACTAATTGATGCTTAGCCCTTTTCTGTTAGCATATAACCACAGATCTGCAAGGTTGTGTGAGAAAAGACCCAATGCGTTTGATTAATTTTGTCTGCAAAATTTCCATAACCTTGACTAGGAAAACTAGTCTTGTCTGAAGAGTGCTAAAGAAATAACCTAAAGGTCAGTGACTCTGAACCTACCAAAAACACCAGGGGGCACTAGCATAAACACTGTGCTAATGCTAATGGATGCTTAGACTTTTTTTGTTAGTTTATAACCAATGAGATCTGCAAGGTTGTGTGAGAAAAGACCAACAGTAAATGTATTTGATTAATTTTGTCTGCATAATTTCCATAACATTGACTGGGAAAACGAGTCTTGTCTGAACAGCGCTAAAGAAATAATCTAAATGTCAGCAAATCTGAACCTACTGAAAAGACCGGGGGCACTAGCATAAACACTGTGATAATGCTAACGCTAATTGATGCTTAGCCTATTTCTGTTAGCATATAACCAATGAAATCTGTGAGGTTACAAAGCCTACAGTCTAAAACAGATTTATCCAGATATCCCTGCTGAAAAATCCAGCTTAAACCAGCCTAAGCTGGTTGGCTGGTTTTAGCTGGTCGACCAGCCTGGTTTTAGAGGGGTTTTGGCCATTTCCAGGCTGGTTTCCAGCCATGTCCAGCCTGGTCTTAGCTGGTCAGGCTGGAAAATGACCAGCTTAAACCAGCTAAAACCAGCTTGACCAGCCTGGTTTAAGCTGGACATAGCTGGTTTTGGCTGGTCAAGCTGGTTTTAGCTTGTCAACTCCCAGCCTGACCAGCTAAGACCACGCTGGAAATGGCTGGAAACCAGCCTGGAAATGGCCAAAACCCCTCTAAAACCAGGCTGGTCAACCAGCTAAAACCAGCCAATCAGCTTAGGCTGGTTTAAGCTGGATTTTTCATCAGGGATTACTTAAATGTCTACAGTAAAGTTTAAAACATTAGTGTGATACTACCAAAGACAAAAAGTCAGATTCAAACGGATAAAACTGACATCTGTTTGTGTTTACAATTGCTTTAGAAGCCTTGAAAACGTGAAGTTTTACTCTTAAAATGTCGATCCTTCTCTGAATACTGTCAATGAAACTCACAGTTTCTGCTGTGTAAATTTATCCAGATACAGTGATGTTCATTATGGCTCTGAATATCTATCTATGAAAATGTGTTGACATTTGATGGAAGCACATTAAATCAGTGACCTGTAAATGCAGTGAATAATATAAAAATAAGGTAAACATATCCACGTCTAAGCAAATAAACAGAATGATGAAAATTGCATGTAAATGGGTGAAAATTGCGCAATTCTGGAGGCACGTCTGATTTAGAGTAACATTAGATTGAACAGTTTCTGCATTATTGTTTAGGTCAAACCTTATTTTAAGGTACAGTTCTTGCTATTGAAAAACCATTAAGCAACCAAAGTAAAAAAAACCAAACAATACAAACACCAGCAGCTAAGAACTCAGTTTGTGTTTACAATTGCTTTAGATGTCTTGAAAGTCAAAACTTGAGATGTTATTTTCTGACACTTAGGCCTACATACCTGTCAACATTGGGATGTGAAAATAAGTGACGCGCCCACCATAATGAGGGAACCCCAATAATATGTTTTATTATTATTTACAAAAGATAAAAAATAGTATACATTAGCGACAAATACATTAGCAAACAGTTCAGCTTATTAAAATGAATAGCTATTATAAAGAAATAGAATCAAGTTATCAAATCTCATTAATCTTTTCTTTTTACTGTAACTTACACATTCTGATTAAGCCCACCAAGATCGACATCTTTAGATGTTATTATTATTATTAATTATGTGTATATGTCTGTTCAAACACGCACCCAAAACCCAGACTTTCACTCCGCTTAAAATCGCGTGTACAGAATCTGTTTGGGAAACAGCGTCTATTTATCACTATGGAGCGTGTCAGCTGACAGTCACGCACCTCTATATGACTGTTTTGAGGATTGCATAGAAGTGGCGACGGCACCTGTAATGAAAAGGAAATGGAATCCCGCCGTTTTTGTATTTATTTCAAAGTGTTTTCATGCCTAAATAAAACAAAAGCACAGAACAGACTCACATTTAAGAGCAAGGGGCAGCCCCTGGTAGCTCGGTGGTTTTAGTTGCGTATAGGGAGGCTCGGCTCTTTAATGTTTCTTGCCACACTTCAGAGAAAGACTGAAAATACGGGAGAAACATGGGAAAATACCTTTACGGGATGATACTGGGAGAGAACTGTAAAATACGGGAGATTCCCGGGAAAAACGGGAGGGTTGACAGGTATGCACTTACTCAGGCCCGTAGCCAGGGGAGGTTCGGGTGGTTCGAAAGACTCACTCCTCATTTACAAAGGTCCAGAATTTGTCCCATACATTAGCTCATTTGTCCTATTTTAACTGCTATGCCATGCTAAATAGTGAAAATAACCCATTGAAAAAGGCTTTAAAACCAAGCAGAATCCTCTGTTGGCTGTCACTTCAGTGTGACTTGAGCTATCAGTTTTATCCAATGCAAACAATCATTTTTTATGACTCCAAATCCAGCTGTGCAAGAAAACTGTGAAGTCATCTTTTGCTACTGTATTGTTTTTAAACAGCGAAAACATTTTACAAGTAACTTTTATTCTAATTCTTGGACTTTACTCTTAAAACAAATAATGACCCATACTAAGATTAATTTGAATACTATTTTGACTATTGTTGTTTGCTAATTTTCAAATGTACTTTATTACAAGAGAGGCTATAAAAATTGTGAAGCTCTACATTATTATGTTTTATTTGTTTTTGTCAAATGGACAAATTCTGACTGAGGACAGTTGAATGTGCTGGCCAGTTTGTCATTTGCCTAATAAATGACAATAGCCTACAGTTTTTAATTGAAAACTTTAACAGATTCCTATTTTTTTTCCAGTGAAAAATGAATCACTCCTTTCACCAGGGTGGCTACGGGCCTGATACTTAGCTGGCCAATCAGAGGAGGTTTCGGAAGAAGGGGCTTTATACTGTAGAAACCTGAAATCAGAGTGTTTGGGAAAGACTGGGAATAAAGTTTCTGCAATATTGTACAGTCAGTGTGTGAAAATGAATGCTGGGTTCAAACCAAATGGGAAGCTCACTTTAGAATACTCACAGGTTTTTTGTCTTACACACATTTTCGGAAATTTGCCCCTTTTCGAACGCTGCATTGACTCTGTAATCTACTCATGCAAATACTTAAGTTTGCGTTTGGGTCAAATCAAGCATAATGTGTTTTTTTTTCATTCATTAATTTTCCTTCGGCTTAGTCCATTATATATAAGGGGTGGCCACAGCGGAATGAACCGACAACTATTCCCACACCAACACAGAGAGAACATGCAAACTCCACACAGAAATGCCAACTGGCCCAGCCGGGACTCGAACCAGCGACCTTCTTGCTATGAGGCGACAGTGCTAACCACCGAGCCACCGTGTCGCCTTGTTTTTTTATGATTTCAATTTTTTTCAGTTTACACATTTTAACATCCTTTAAACGTCCCATTTCTCTTCCCCTCCCCAACAGCATCAGTTACAGTAGATAATGCTATCATAAATCCAGTAAACACAAATTAATAATATAATAAAAACAAACACACACAAACACACAAAAAATTATAATAATAATAAAAAAATTATAATAAAGTGTTTTTTTCCACAGTAAATCATGTGAACTTATTCTGTCACACTAAACATATAATGCCTTTGAAATTAATATCATATGGCCCTATTAAAATTATGCACACCAACAAGCAGATAACCAAGGAGTAATTAGTCTAAATTTTAAAAATAGATCCACATCAGTTTCTTAAACAGGTGGTCAGCACTCCTCCATGCTGATGACCATCCACAAAAGCACACCATGCAGTGATGATCTGTCAGTTTTACAGCAGAAATAACCGTGGTTTACAGAGCAGATGATATAACACCACCATCAGTACTGGACATTTCACCCGCAGTGCACTGCCCCAGGCACTGGCCCACTTCTTTTCTGCTAAACCAATTCTCTCGGTAGACTAAGCACTCATAATATACCGTCCAGTCTATAGTAACACAGAACAATATTAATAATTCATTGTACACTTCATGTACCTTAAAGGAACTGTTTGAAAAAGGTGCAAGTTCATCATTCCTAGAGAGAACAGTTTGCTACTTTCTAGACCTGCTACTCTGTATTATACTAAGGGACAGATTTACATATTGTGCACTAGCACAATCTTTCTTTGGGGGGTACAAACCTGCTAAGATTTACTAAAAGGCAGTAGCTACACTGTAAAAAATATTTGGTAATTAATAGTTTACATATTTTGTGATTCACAAGTGTTTTGCATTTATTTACGGTTGTGAACTGCATTATGGGACGTTGATCTCTGCTCTGTCGACTTTTTTTTGTTGAAAATTCAACTCTACAGTTTAACAAAGAGACTTTTATTGACATATTAGTAGTTTGAAATAATATAATGTATAAGAGATCATATATAGAGAAATAAGTCTGTAAAACAACAGAAAATGTACTGCAGTTTATTACAAGGTTTTTGCAGCGTAATAAACAACACAACCCAAGACAATATATTACTTTCAACTTTCAACTATTAACTCTGTTAATAAAAGTCCCTTTTTCTAACTTTTCTATTTCAAATTTCTTTTATTAGGTTTTCTACATGGAATATTAATTGCAACATTCATTTTATAATTATCCTTCCATGTTGTTAACCCCAAATAAATACCTCCGTTATAGCGGGTTGTCTTGCTAGTAAAGTAGTAAAAGCTACTACTGCCATCTACTACTAAGCTACTCAGCATCGACTGCAAACCCAAAATTGGCCAGAAGTGAATTTGTATCCAGATTTTGAACACATCTTTCATTTTTCTAACTTTATGAGGTTAAAGGTTAAATGTCCCATAATGCAAATCAAAAGCGTAAATAAATGGAGGAAAATACAATATAAAAACATGAATAGATATATACAGTTGAAGTCTGAATTATTAGCCCCCCTTTTTTTTTTTTTTTTTTTTTAAATGTTTCCCAAATGATGTTTAACAGAGCAAGAAAAATTTCCACAGTATGTCTGAAAAAAAAAACAATAAAAAAAATTAAATATATAAATACATACATATATATTATATATTATATATATTATTTGTTTTATTTCGGCTAGAATAAAAGCAGTTTGTAAATTTTTTTAGACATTTTAAGCTCAAAATTATTAGCCCCCTTAAGCTATATTGTTTTCCGATAGCCTACAGAACAAACCACTATTTTACAACACTGTAAAACCCAACAGTCAACCTAATCAATTGAAATTAGTGTAGTTAACTCAAAATGTACTAAAAGTTAATTCTACTCATTTGAAAAGAGTTTTGAACTCAGTGTTGAAGGTAATGAGTTAACAGTACTCATATAGATTAGTTATTTTAACTCAAATGGTTTGTAGTAATCGGTTTCCTCAAACGGTTTAAGTTGCCTTAACTTGATGGGTTTTACAGTACGCAATTGGTTTGAGTTCTTTTTATTTATTGGGTTTTACTGTGCTCAAATTGCTTCATTTACTCAAATGGATTAAGTTCACAGTACTCATTAGGATTAGTTTTTTAACTTAAATGGTTTGTTGCAATGTTTCCTCAAATGGTTTGAGTTACCTTAACTTTTTAGGTTTTACAGTGAATAACTTGCCTAATTACCCTAACCTGCCCAGTTAACCTAATTAACCTAGTTAAGCGTTTAAATGTTACTTTAAGCTGTATAGAAGTGTCTTAAAAAATATCTAGTAAAATATTATTTACTGTCATCATGGCAAAGTTAAAATAAATCAGTTATTAGAGATGAGTTATTAAAACAGGGAGGGACAGGGAGGCTAATAATTCAGGAGGGCTAATAATTCTGACTTCAACTGTATATACAGATAGATGTTTTTACAGTGTAAGTGTTCATCATCATATTTTTATACATACAATTATGATATCACATAAAAACACATTTTAAAAATATTTATAAAAAAACATATTTGGTCAATTGAGCGGGATACATGTCTAAACTGTTTTTAAAAGATGCACACAGAAGCTATTCTGGAAGCACATTTGTTGGATAAAATCCTTGATGAACATTCAAAAAATGTTGTTTTGTTTTGCCTCAACAAATTATGTGTTTGAATAATCAGAGAAACACACTGATCTCATGTCACACCATCTCAAATGTGCAAAAAGAGGTTTCCCTCCTTGCATAAATGTTAATTTTTATTATTCAAATATATTGTACTAGATTCAGGAGCTGCTGCTCTTGAACACGTTGGATGAAAAGGTGCTTTATTTGCAAATGAAATATGTGTTATTTGAATTTTGCACATTAAGTAAATTGGGGCAGCACGGTGGCTCAGTGGTTAGCATTGTTGCCTCACAGCAAGAAGGTCGCTGGTTCGAGTCACAGCTGAGTCAGTTGGCATTTCTGTGTGGAGTTAGCATGTTCTCCTCGTGTTCGCATGTTTACTTCGGGTTCTCCGGTTTCCCCCACAGTCTAAAGACATGCTCTATAAGTGAATTGGGAGAACAAAATTGGGCGTAGTGAGTGTATGAGTGCGTGTGTGAATCTGAAAGTGAATGGGTGTTTCCTAATACTGGGTTGCAGCTGGAAGGGCATCTGCTGCGTAAAACATATGCTGGAATAGTTGGCGGTTCATTCCACTGTGGTGACCCCTGATAAATAAGGGACCAAGACGAAGGAAAATGATTAAGTGAATAAAGTAAATTTGCAACTTTGGATGGAAACATAGCTAGTGAAAGGCAGGGAAATATTAGTAATGGAAAAGTGTTATTGCATATGCATTTATTCAACTAATATTTATGGCAAACAGTATTTCAGTGATTAATGTGATGTAATTAACTAAGCTTTGCAATACTACAGTAGTATACCATTATACATCAAGTTAACGCCTCAAAAAGCATGTCTTAACCCATTTTGCACCTGTGCTTTAGAACGAACACACCTGGACTCTGCTTGTTTCTGACCTAATTTGTGCAGATCTTGGTAAACTACACTGATGTTTGTGAAAATGAGCCTCTGCGTCTGTGTTCTGTCATTTAGACACTATGTTTACAGTACATACACCCTCACAATGTGATTATAATGGGATTTTGGATATTACGACTAAACTTTACCTCATGCAAACACAACACTTCGATCAAACGGGTGCATTATGTTGTGTGTTCTGATTTTTAAACGCAATAACCATGCATATAAACACATAATCGGATTATTACCGCTCTAATCAAAAGTGATCAAAACTCCATGAATGAATTACATTATATTATCCTTAAAATGTTGATCCTTCTCTGAATAGTCAATACAAATTTTCAGCTGTATAAATTTCTGCAGATACAGTGCAAAGAAACTGATGCGGTGGTTATTATGGTTCAGAATACCTATCCATGGAAATGTGTTTGACATTTGATGCAAGCAGTGACCTGTAAAAACGAGGTAAACATAACCACACGTCTAATAAACAGAATGATGAAAATTGCATGTAAATGAGTGAGAACTGCAGAATCACGCAACTGCACAATTCTGGAGGCACGTCTGAATCAGAGAAACAGTCCAACAGGCACACAATGTCACGAGACTTTAATATTAGGTTACATTTAAGTCGTGAAGTCAGGTGACTGAAATTCAATGTCTAGCCAGCGTCTAATGACTACGTTATTTTGATGTCCTATAGACGAATTACCAACCTACGTCCCACATGATGTCACACGGGTCCCCAGTTGCAAAAAGAGACCAGTGGCAATAGTAAACATGTCGTGTTATGCGGTAGGATGCCAAATTTGAAAAACTTAACATTTACCGTACACCACACTGCTTTTAACGCCAACTGCAGACATCTTTGGCAAAAAGGGAGCTGAATGAAGTGATGACCTAATTAGAAATGCTTGACTCTGCAGTTCTCATGTTATATCAGGTAAGTTTACGCTATGCTGAATCCTACACATTACTCGTTTTTGATTGCAGCAATGATTTCAGCATAAACAGTTAAACATGGTGAATTAAACTGCGGACACTGAATGCTCAGAATGAAACGTAAAAGTGTAAGTTATTAAGGTAAAGTTGGTTTTATATTCACACATTCATTCAGTGACAACTTGTGACACACTCCCTATATTGTTTACCACGGCACTTTGAGTATTTGGTCTGAAATAACCTGCAAGTGTGACTTGAAAACAACAATAACACTGTTTATTTGACTGTGAACAATGTTGTACTTTGATAGTCATTGGCTGCTAATATGATTTCGCTATTTAGAGTTTGTAAATAATACGTTTATAAAATTATATTATTAAGGAGAAAGTCCGAATGTGCGAATATAAAACCAACTTTACCTCTATACGTTCACCTACCCTGCCGTACAGGTGTAGAATGCAGTTTTGCTTGTTGATGATCACCCAGGCCTTGTATAACGTTAGCTCTGTCTTTTTTTCCTTGTCTTCGGCTAGGCAGAACCTCAATTTTTAGCACTACATAGTTTTCTGGTGATCATGGAACATTATCTCTTGCACATGACCACACAGAACACAATTGTTGGCATCCAAAGACTTGTAGGCCTTTAACTTCTCTCTTGTAAAATCTCTTGGAGCTTCAATGAGATTGTATATTTGGGGCTGGATGCGTGGTCATTTTGTCTTATCCAATATCTATAGGGAGGGTGCTATCGCAAATGGACCTGTCAGATGAACGCCGCTCACTTTAACGTTAATTTCTTGAATCACTGTGCTTATCACTGGGTGACGAGCTGTTATAATGCACTGAAAGCATTATGTAAATAATATATATAATATGTAATCAATATAACTTATTTCTAAGACAACAACAAACTCTGTACTGCATCGGATGTCATTCCCTCGCTGTAAATGCTAGCGCTCCCGTTTTTTTTTCTGCAACCTCGCTGCGCGCGCATCTTGAATGTTTCTAAACATGGTATTTCGTCTATAAGAATGTCAAACGATGTTGATAATTGGTTAATTTTAGGTTGTGTTGGAAAGTGACCAAAATCCAATGTCGAGTCAACATCTTAAACCAACTTCATATTAAAGTCAAATACGGACATTTATTTTTCAGCTATGGCAACCAAAATTCAATGCCTGTTAGATGTCATAGTGGTAACGTCCACACACCGTCAAGCTGTAACATCTTTGGTTGTTTTTAGGTTGCGTTGGAAAGTGACCAAAATTTAACGTCTGTCCGATGCTGGACACTGGCGTCGGTCTGGCATTGGGTTCTGACGTCAACCTAATTTTCATTTCCACCCAAAATGCAACATCACACGACGTTGGGGTACAACATCAATCTGACATCATGTTGACATCCTGTGCCTGGGATGAGATTGAACAGTTTCTGAATTACGTTTTAAGTCACGCTTATTTTAAGATGCAATTTGTGCTATTAACAAACCATTAGCTAAAACTTTTAGCTCAATAAACTGACAATTTGCTGCTCATTAGTTATTAAGATACTTATGTTCAGGTATTGTGTATTAGACCATGCAGAATATGTCCTTTATAAGAAGGTGGGTTATAAGAATAACCCAGTAGTTAATAGTCACAATTAGTAAACACTAAAGTGTTGTCAATTGACACATAGATAATAATTAAGAACTTAAAGTAACACTCCCACCTTTTTTCCTAGAGCAGGGGTGCTCAACCCTGTTCCTGGCGATCGACCTTCCAGCTGATTTCAGCTCCAACCCTGATCAAACACACCTGAACCAATTATCTAGAACGTGAGGAGCACTTGATAATTACAGGCAGGTGTGTTTGATAAGTGGTGCAACTGAAAACTGCAGGACGGTCGATCGCCAGGAATAGAGTTGAGCACCCCTGTCCTAGAGTCTCTAAGAGTTAAACGTTTGACTTGAATGATTTTTGAAATCCATCCGATTTCTTGTTTTGGCAGGGTCACTTTTAGCTTAGCTTAGCATAATGAATTATATTGGGTTAGACCATTAGCATTTATTCCTTTAAGTGTCCACTCAAGCGTACACAAATGGTTTGTTCAGCTTCCCTTGAGACTGACAGCTTGCCTAGGATCTTTCCAGGTGACATACTTGCAGATCCAGTCAAATACACCCTGTTCTGTTGTCACTGTGTCACGATGGCATCAGTATAACAGCTGAACACTCCACCTTTTTTAGAAAAAGGCTTATTTTTACAAGTCTCCAAGAGTTAAACAGTTGACTTCAACCATTTTTAAAATCCATCCGATTTCTTGTTTTGGCGAGGTCACTTGTAGCTTAGCTTAGCATAATAAATTGAATCGGATTAGATCATTAGCATTGTTATATTCCTTTAAGTGTCCACTCAAGCGTACACATGTGGTTTGTTCAGCTTTCCCTGAGACTGACAGCTTGCCTAGCATCTTTCCTGGTGACATGCTTGCAGATCCAGGCAAATACACCCTGTTCTGTTGTCACCAAGTTACCATGGCATCAGGATAAGAACACTCCACCTTTTTTTGAAAGAGGCTTATTTTTACAAGTCTCCAAGAGTTAAACAATTCACTTGAACCATTTCCATTCAGCTGATTTCTTGTTAGAGTAGGGTCACTTTTAGCTTAGCATACCCAATTGAATTGGGTTAGACCACTAGCATTTATACCTTTAAGTGTCCACTCAAGTGTACACAAATGGTTTGTTCAGCTTCCCCTGAGACTGACAGCTTGCTTAGCATCTTTCCAGGTGACATGCTTGCAGGTTCAGGCATATACACCCTGTTCTGTTGTCACCGTGTTACCATGGCATCAGTATGACAGCTGAAGCCCTCATGCTCCTGCTAATCCAATACAGATCACAAATAGACTGCACCGCATCACACATCGCATTCATTTCCACATGCTGTCGGAATAATTTTAGCCAGCATTTGAACACATCAAACTGACATAGCAGTGCATTTGAGTTGATCTTTTCCATCCATAAAGCACACAGCCTTCTTATATTTCTTTCATCTAGCCGTTTTTTTCTCTTGCCCCCTTTTTTATGGGTTTCACACTCTGTCATTCCTGATTTGTGGGAGTTTGTCCTTCTGTCTTTCTGCGGGCATCTCTCCAAGTACCATATAGGGAAAGTGGGTTAGCATCATCCCTCTATCTCTCTCTCTCTCTCTACCCACAACTGGTTCTTCTTCATCTCTATCACTGCCATGTCTTTATGCTTTATTCCCTTCTTTAAAGTCAACGTGAAATCAAATTTGACCCCGTTTACTTTCCTAAAGCATCTTTTTAGCCCTGCTGTGGAGGATTCGTCAGTGCACATTATACAGCAAGGAAAAACAAATGTTAGTTATTCATCAAAAAGTAATAACTTGCTTCATGGTTTTCCTCTGTGACGGCGGGTCTAAAATTTCTAGAGAGAGCTAAATGTATGCGTTTTCTGTCTCAATGAAAGCTGCTCTGCTGGCACAAGACTACTTGGAAGAAGACGATTTGAAATCTGCCAGATTCTGGGCACTGAGATGTGCAGGTTGTTCGGAGTTTTGAATGCCAAGTGACTAATCAGTTTGCAGCTGCAGGAAAATGACATCATGAGAGCACTGATTGGCTGATGGCACGGCAAGAATCCACAAGCACACAATATACCATCCACAATTAGTGACTATTATGTCCTGTGACACCAAACGCAGTGCTTCAGAACAAAACAGATACTAGTAAAACATGATACTAGCAAATACTAGTAAAACATGAACAGGTGCTTTTATACATGCATTTGCATGCAACCCAGGCTCATTCTGAAAACGTACCCCTATATACATTTCTGGAGAGTGCCAAAAATGTCCCAGGAGCTACGTGTTTTTGCAGTTTTTGTTTTCGCGATCCACCAGAGGCCGATGTGTATGCTTTTTCAGATCTCGAATTTCTCTTGCGAGTGCCATTAGAGCCAGCTGTTCTCGTGTATATCCACCAGAGGCCGCTGTTGACTGACTAATGACTGAATGACTGACCAATCGACTGACTCACCCTCCTCCCTAAACCTAACCAATAGTGTTTTCAAAAGCACCGATTGACCCGCCCACCCACTTCCCTAAACCCAACCGACAGTTTTCAAAAGCAATCCAGAAAAAGAAAAGCCTTCGCCTGATTTTTACCACGTTTTCAGATTTTACCAGATGCTCACTCTGTTATTTGCTTGTTTATTTTATTTTTTGGCTTCTGTTTTTTTCTTACCTGCTTTCTGAAACTCTTCTTTGCCGGACTCCAACCCCGTCATCGTGGTCAACTCCTCTCTGCGTCTCAAGTCCGCGGACGTACATGGCGAACTACTGGACAAACTGGTAACAGCGGGAAACCAGTCTATACGAAGGTAAGCAGTCAGCTGGTAAGTGCAAAAAGGAACGGCGTCATACTGCTCCATATCGTTCATTTTAAAGATGAAATGCAGCCATATGTACTTCTGGCTACATAATTCGGGATCTCCAGAAATGTATATAGGTCTACGTTTTCAGAATGAGCCTATGTTATTTCCATGATAACAGTGTTTGAGGGCCTGAAATGCAAACTTTAATAATGGATTCCAAAGTGCAAGTTTTTGAAAACATTAAAATGATTTATAAAATGCTTTCTATTTTAATGCATTTTAAAATGTGATTAACTTCTCTGATGAGGAATATTGAAATGTTCAGCATCGGCATCTATTCTCCAGTCTTCTTTGTCACATCATCCACACCAAAACCATAATAATATATTGATTTTTGTTGATAATATGTTGATTTTTCAGGCTAAAAACTATGTTGTTATTATTATTATTATTATTATTGTCATAGAGTGTTGGAGAAAGTTACTTTTGAAAGTAATGCATTACAATATTGAGTTATTCCTCCAAAATTAACTAGTTGCGCTACTTGGTTACTTTTTATGTTAAGTAATGTGTTACGTTACTTTTGAGTTTCTGTATGTTCCTACATTCTCTCACTGAGTGCGGGATTAAATGTGACTACGTTCATTTTCATTTAGCAATTTATTTTTTAAAAGCTAATTAATTAAAATAAAAAGTAACTCAAATATTTTTACTTCTTTTTTTAAAGCAATGCATTACTTTACTTGTTACTAACTTGCGTTACTTGTAATGCGTTACCCCAACACAGTTGTCATGTATTATTGCTGATAATTGTTAGGATGTAATAGAAACGTACATCTGTTTATAATTTGTTAATGAATATAAATGTGAAAAGAAATTTAAATGTTGTAACATTATAAATGTATTTATTCTCACTTTTTTACAATTTATTACAGTTTTGGCGAACTAGTATTAGAATTAATTTATTTCTGAAAAAATCTTTGAATTGTAGTGACAACTTTTCTCTTAATATGAAGAGTTCAGATACAAATTAATTTTTTTATTATTTATTATTAAAAACCTAATAATTTAATAATAATCATAGTATAATCAAGTATAATGTCTTATTTTTAATGTTCAAATTTTAAACATCACATTTTTTTTAAATGACTCTATCAATCTAGCGTGGGTTTCCTCCGGTGCTCTGCGCTATAGCACAGTTCCTTTAAGGCAAGTCCTTTCACATCTTTGAAACGCCTCTCGAGCAGTATGCTCGGGCATTCTGTTTGAATGCGGAAACATCAAATTCTCCAAAATTGCTTGCCAAGCTTACGATTAAATTTCATTTTAGGAATCACCAATAAAATTAAACAACATTTGTCCCTTTAGTTTATTTTTTAAACGTCCAAATCACACAAAATCTGCAGAAACTCACGTCTGGTCTGAGCCCCTCCCCCAGAGTATCGTCGACTTATAGCGATTGATGATTGGCACCTGTACTACAAGGCGGGCTTTATTCGCCATATAGCGATCGATGATTGGCTCCTGTACTAGTAGGCGGGGCTTTATTCACCATATTGACCGTTACACTTTTTCCCATTTAAAAAGATATGAGTGACATGTTTTGTATTCTATAGTCTTTAGCTACAGGTGAACTGGGAAAGCTAAATTGTCCGTAGTGTATGTGTGTGAATGAGAGTGTATGGGTGTTTCCCAGTGATGGGTTGCAGTTGGAAGGGCATCCGCTGTGTAAAATATATGCTGGATAAGTTGGCGGTTCATTCCGCTGTGGCGACCCCTGAATAATAAAGGGATTATGCCGAAAAGAAAATGAATGAATGAATGAATCTAGTTTTTGTTCTTTGCAAACATTTATCGCTAATAAGTATCTGAATAAAAAGGACATATTGTGCATATTTTGACTGTCTAACACTGCACACTTCCTGCTTTCTTGCTTCCTAGCAACCTTGTAGAATTGCTCTTCCATGATTCTATCTGCCATGCTTTTCAAGTGAAGGTCACAGCAGTGCAAGATGCATGTGCTGAGCTGTGTGTGTGTGTGTGTGTGTCCAAAAACAAGCCACGTGAAAGGACATTCATTTCCTCCATTTTTCATATTTCCATCCACAAACAGCCCTGCTTCTCTCTTTACTCGAGCACATCTCTCATTTCATGCCCACATGGCCAACTCCCAGTGTTCCCGAGGCTGAGTAGGAGTGTTAAACAAAAGCTGATGCCTTAATCTAAGGCTTACTAAGATTAGGATGAGGATCGTCTCCGCAGAGAGAGGTTAAACGCATCCTCTGGGCATTTGTGTACACTTACAAGAGCTGAGTGCGGATGACAAGGATCTCAATGAGAATATCATCTTTAAGTGCATGTGTGCCTTTCTCCATTCTCTTTACACCTCATTCTCCGTCAATACGCATTCCCAGTTCTCTTCCCTGCTCAACACATATTAGAGAGATAAAGTGTATATTTTTAGGATTGATGTAGCACCCTTAAAACCTATTATTGTCACAGTGCAGCCAAGGGATGAACATCAGAGGGTTTCAGCTGAAGTGGACTTACTTTATTTAGTAAAAACAAAAACAAAGAATATATTATGTTACTGTGTGTTCACACCGAAAGCGTCGAAAGGTCGCTCTGGCCGCCCTGGCGACAACGCTGTCTGCCTTCAGCTCAGGCGGCGAGAGCGCCAAAATTAGCTACATTGATCTCGTATTTAAAAGGGATGTTGCAGCATATCATATCAGTTACATTCTTGCATAAAACATGCTTTCTAGCATGAAGATGTTGCACACTTATTATCAAATTCATTTACAATGGAAGATCAAGTTGCATGTGGTGTGGCTTTGCTCCATTTAATTATCCAGTGTGTCCATATGTCTGAAATATTCTGTAGCAGCAATACTCTTTTGTATTGTTGCATGAGATTCCCGCTTAATGCACATCAGTAACTCGCCAGTAACTTTTCTAATGTATGTTCCTGTAAGAAAACATTGCACATAACTAAAAATCCGGCAACTGCAATAATCAAGCCCTTGGGAACAACTGTGGTCGGAACCAAAGTTCACAGTGACTGTGTTCTCTGGACTCCTTTCAAGCGGTGGACTTCTACATTCCGATTGCTTGCCACCGAACCGCATCATAGCTCATTACCATACAGTTGATTTGATGCGCCGCTATGCTCCTCGCTGCTTATCACCGCCGGCTCCCATTGAAAATGAATGACTTCCGGCTACTTTGATGCTCTCGCTGCTTTCGGTGTGAACGTACAGTCCGACGATAATCAATGTAACAGCTCCACACAAGTAAAGACAATACAGGACAAACCGAGGGCTTAATTACATAGCTAAATGAGTAACTAAACAAGGCACAGGTGAACACAATAATAATAAGCAACCATTTGCTGTGTTCTGAATATCGCCCCTATGCCATTACTCCTGTAATACAGTTCACTTGAAGTAGATCATGAAAATGAGCAAGAGAGTTTTGGACACTGAGTGTGCTTGAATGGCTGCAGCTTTAAGTCTGGCTCACACTGTGTGATTTCGCCAATGATTTGGTCATTGGAGACAAATTTCGGAAATCCTAAAAGATTCCTATAATTCTAGGCTAAAGTCTGTGGTCTTTGATTGTTGGTTTGACATGCTCACTAACAGATTAAAATGATTAAAAGCCATTGTGATTAAATGTTCCCTAACATGTAGTTCTAGCAGTGGCTCAAGATTTGAAACACTTTCCTGCAGTGTGACTTTCAAGTATCCTTACTGTCAAAACAAGAACCAATAGGAGTGCAGAACCTGAGCACGACAACTTCAAACATTCATTCATTCATTTTCTTTTCGGGTTATTCTTTTTATTAGTCTAGGGTCGCCACAGCGTAATGAACCGCCCAACTTCAAACATAATGTTGAAAATTAATTCTACAGACTATGTTTGCTGTTAGGTACCATTTCAGAATGTGACTCAATGAACGTGTGACAGATGGATGATGTTAAATTCCATATGAGTATGCCTGTTTTTGACGCATCTTGATTGTCGTTCAGTCTGACATTATGCTAACTGAGATCGTAGGAGACATTTACACAGGACATGTTTTTAGTTTTCTGTTGTTTTTATGTAAACACATGCTTGACAGTTCATTTGAATTTTTTTTTTATTTTTAAGATAGACAAGATATAAGATATAGATTAAGATAGATTTAAGATGTGTTTATGATAAATAATAGTGGTGTAACGGATCACAAATCTCACGGTTCGGATCACATTAGGGTTTTTTAGTCATGGATCGGACCATTTTTCGGATGAGCCAAAAAGGGGAGAATACAAACGTAATTTGCTTTCCATTTATTACAATAACAGTACTGCAAGAAACTTTTGGTTGTAACAAACAGAACTTAGAACCTATAATTTTATTTAAAACAAAATGAAGAAATAATCAGCAGAATAAAAATAAATTGTAAAAAGTATGTTACTACTACTGTTGCTGATAATGGTAAATGTAGACATCGAACGTTATAATTTGCACAACCCATATCTATTTTTAGTCTCAATTTCAATAAATGACTCAGTTATTCACAAAACCTCATGTTTCATTGCTAGATGGATCATTTTTGAAGAATTATTCAGTGGCATGTTTTTGATGGCTGGTTGTCACCACCTTTTGGTTAAATAATGTATTTGCTGTCTACAACTTTCATTTTTGAGCACATGATGATTTTACATGACGACATGATGATTTTAATCTTTACCATAAACATCAGTAGATTTATCTAAACTATAAACTGTTATCCCAGTACTTCTGTGTTATTTGACTGTTTGTAACTTCATAACTAACTCAAAAGACTAAGGACTCAATCTCTTTCTTAAATTTTGCGTTTTCAGATTTGAATGCAGCGATTCGAAGGATTAGTAAACATATACAAATCATCATCATTTATAATTTATGTTGCGTTGGTGCTGAGATCCTGATCTTTTAATGATTAATCATGCACTGAAACTCTTACACTGAAAGCACTGATGCAGGCTAAACAAGTAGTGACAGAAAACCCCTTTAATGAAACCCACCACATCCCGAATAACCTATCACAACTTTTTCCGTCATCATTATATTTTCAGGAAAGCCTAAATGCTTTCATACATGTGATTTGAATGACGCGAGAGACGATCTCTCTGTGATCGTTACAAATTTAGGATTAATCTACCACCTGTGTTCCGAACCGTGGGTTGTGATCCGTATGAATCACGGATCAACCGTGATCCGTTACACCCCTAATAAACAATTGTAACTTTTACAAGCAGCATTGCTCATTAATGTCAGTTCCAAAGCAGTGGACCAATCAGAAGAGCTCAGAAGCGTACAGTATAAAGTTTGCATGACAACTGTTTTATTTGACATTTATCATAGGAAAGATGATGCTTTTTAAAAAAAACATTCCTAAATGCTGTGTCAAGCACTCTAAAGAAGAATTTTCTTTGACCAAAATATTTGGTAAAACTGTATTCCTGACAGCACTACAAACAACTATTTTAGTTTTGTTTTAAAGATAATCTACCCACAATATTTTAACATTATCAGTCAATTAAAATGTGTATTTTTGTTTTACTCTGGATCCATCCGTAAAACCTAAAATGTTGTTACAACATTTCTCTTTTTACTTTAAAGCTCTGGCAACCAGCTGCATTTAGCTTGTTTTTATACTACAAGTAGTTTCTGTCCTCGAATTCGATTTGTCAAGCAGTACCAGTGTATACCAAACATACACAGTTTGTATAATTGTGATTGTATGCAGCATTCTACTGTATATTTAGCATCGTTTCTTGTTTGATTTGGCCTATTTCATCTCTGTCTTTCTCTAAGGTATCATGTGAGCACTTTCAGACAAACAGAATGAGGTCACAGAACACACTTACAGCAAGCCCACATTGCTGGGATATATGAACAGAGAGTCCCC
This sequence comes from Danio kyathit, assembly GCA_903798195.1. Lineage (NCBI taxonomy): Eukaryota > Metazoa > Chordata > Actinopteri > Cypriniformes > Danionidae > Danio > Danio kyathit. The sequence goes on from LR812524.1 coordinate 12,451,266, forward strand.
AAACATCTATCATAAATACAGAGATGTGACATCAGGCAGCTGCAGCCTCTGAATGGATGGCGCTGTACGTCTCTGCTGGGCCAAAGCTCAAATCAGATCAAAGACACAGAATACACTCGAGCTCACACATTTACCACAAAAAAAAACAAAAAAAAAAAAAACACATGGCCAAAAACGAAGAGCAGCATGAATAATTTACAGTGTTTTTCTCAGCATTTGTACACTTCATTAAAACACCAGATTATAAAAATAATAATACATGAATAAATAAATAAAAATTTAGTCATTGTTTACTCAACTTCTATTCCAAACCTGCTTGCTGTTATTGGTTCCAAGGATCACACAATTATTTGTACACACAAATTACAAACTCTAAGTACACTCAAAAAAACGAATCATGATGAAGTTTATTATTAACTGTTTGTAACCTTCTGATTTTATCAACCCAGGCTCATTATTGATACTGTACATACCCCTGGATACATTTCTGGAGAGCGTGAAATACGTCCCAGGAGGTACGATTTTTTTTCCGCGAATCTGCCAGAGGTCATTGTGTACGCTTTGAGATCTCAAATTTCTCTTGCAAGGGCCATTTGAGCCTGCTCTTCTTGCATAAACTGACTGACTGACCAATCGCCCAACCAACCCCCTTCCCTAAACCCAACCGATAGTGTTTTAAAAAGCACCAATTGACCCGCCCACCGCCTTCCCTAAAACCAACCGACAGTGTTTTTAAAAGGAATGCAGAAAAAGAAAAGCTCTCGCGGCAGCCGGATTTTTACTACATATTTAGATTTTATCACATTCTCACCCTGTTATTTAGTTGTTTATTTCATTTTTTGCCTTTTGTTTTTGTTTTACCTGCTTTTTGGAATTGTTCTTCGCCGGAGTCGAACCATGTCGTCACGGTCAACTACGCTATGTGTCTCAAGTCCGCCAACGTATGCGGCGAGCCACTGGGCAAACTGGTAACAGCAGAAAAGCCATCCACATGGAGATAAACGGTCAGCTGGTAGCGCGAAAAGAAACAGAAGCCGTTGGCGGCATCATACCGCCCCGTAGCGTTCGTTTTAAAGACAAAATGCAGCCATAAGTAGCTCTGGCTACATAATTCACACACTATACGGAGATACGTTTTCACAATGAGCCTGTGTTGCATTTTATTTAATTTGTCAGTTTTTTTTAAATGTATGTTGTCAGATTCCTTAGAATCAATCTAAATCTATTAAAATTGAATACTATTAAATCGAATATACTATTAATCAAATACTATTTCAGTGTTTGGACTTTCAGCAGTGAAAATTAAACCACACTGAACTAAACTAAACTGAACCTAAACTCTGAAAACTGGACTGACACCGTTTCAATTTATTATAATCTTCTATGTTAAGCTGCTTTGACACAATCTACATTGTAAAAGCGCCATAGAAATAAAGATGAATTTAAATTAAATTGACCGATTGCCCAGTTAAAAAAGTTAAACCAGTTTAAAAAGATGGTATAATTATATGGTATAAATATATTTAGCTGTAGAAAAAGCCTGATTCAATTAGTTCAATTCTATGAGATTTGTTTACTTAATATTCAGGGGCAAATTATTAAGATATTTATAAATAATGAAGTATTTAAAACACATTGTATTTATTAATATTATTATATAAATCTTATTCTTATTTGTTTCATTTATGTTTAACTAACAAATATCAATCACATGAAGTTTATTAGTTCGATTATGTTACTAATCAAAATGGATGAATCTTTATATGCAATCAGAATACATCAATCTTATTTGACAGGCCTAAATATTTTAGAGTGTATGAGCAACAATAACATTTAGCTCGCAAGCACAAACACAACCAATACAGAGTAGAAATTATTTTTGAATGAATAAAAGAGACCACTTTGGCTGGTTTGAAAAGTCCAGCGAGTGGCACTAAAAGCATGTTCAATTTTCTCCAAATGACTACAGTGAATCTGATTATTTTATTACACAGGCCTGTGTGAAACGTCAGATGAGTGATGCTAACAAACTGGCTTACAAATCATGATAAAACGTTTTGAGGTTACAGTATTGTGGAAATAAATACACAAAAATCCCCAGTAATTATTATTTGTGTCAAAAGTAATCAAATATTTCCATTTCTAACTGCTTTGGCTGTTTATTCTATGCATAAATATGTTTTTGCCGATTTAGTGGAAAAGATGTAGCTTGAATCATGTTTTTGCAATGAGATGTTGTCCATATTTCCTTAAGTAAAAGTGGGCTTCAAATGGATCTTCACAGCAACAACTTCTTATGTAACTTCTGCTAAATTTGTTCTATTAATGTTTTTGGTTATGGTGTGGGTTTGTGACGGTTTGCAAGGACGCCTTTTTACACCACCTCTTCTGGATTTATATAATACTTCACCATCAATAGTCATAACTGGTCCACTCATTCGAGTCTAGCATTTACCAATTTCCTTTCTAGCACACTTAATCTTAGACATATTTCTTTTGTTTTATGATCTTCTGTGTTTCTCTGGGTGTTTTCATTCGCTGTTCTTTGCTGAACAAAATAACTTACAGTTGAAGTCAGAATTATTAGCCCCCCTAAATTATTATAGGCCGCCCTGTTTATTTTTACCCAATTTCTGTTTAATGGAGAGAAGATTTCTTCAAAACATTTCTAATCATAATAGTTTTAATAACTCATTTCTAATAACTGATTTATTTTATCTTTGCCATGATGACAGTAAATAATATTTTACTAGATATTTTTCAAGACACTTCTATACAGCTTAAAAGTGACATTTAAAGGCTTAATTAGGTTAACTAGGCAGGTTAGGGTAATTAGGAAAGTTATTGCATAACAATGGTTTGTTCTGTAGACAGTCGGAAAAAAATTGCTTAAAGGGGCTAAAAATTTTGACCCAAAAAATGTTTTTTAAAAATTTTAAAACTGCTTTTATTCTAGCTGAAATAAAACAAATAAGACTTTTTCCAGAAGAAAAACATATTATCAGACATACTGTGAAAATTTCCTTGCTTTGTTAAACATCATTTGGGAAATATTTAAAAAAAGAAAAAAAATTTAAAGGGGAGCTAATAATTCTGACTTCAACTGTATATTGTTCTAGTTTCTACTTGGTTCAGTTCATTTAAAAGGATAGTTCACCCAAAAATAAAAACGTGCTTCCATTTTTTTTCTCAAGTGGTTCCAAAGCTTTATGACGTTTATGAGCTTTATGAGAACACAAAAGAAGGTATTCTGAAGAATGTTGGAATCCATTGACATCCATTGTAGGAAAAACAAATACTATGGACGTGTACGGTTATCGGTTCCCAACATTTTTCAAAACAGATTTGGAACAAGTGAATGGTGACAGAATTTTTATTTTTGGGTGAACTATCCCTTTTAACAAGTCACAAAGTGTGCCAAAATGTGTTTATGCAGGCCACATAAGTAAAGCTGACCTCTCTTTGGTCAGATTACACCTTTTTACATGCTTTTATATGATAATACATAAAGATTTTATTAGGACAAGAATTAAGATTTCATCTGTTTCATAGAGCCTTTTTACACCTGGTACTAACATGTTTTATTCACAAGTGAAGGACACCAAATACAAGTGTAAATGGGTTCTTAAAAGTTTAAGACCACTTCCAAAGGTAATTGAAAACACTTTAGATCAGATTGCTTTCATAGTTTAGAGCAGTGTTTCCCAACCCTGTTCCTGGAGGCACACCAACAGTACATATTTTGAATGTCTCCCTTACCTGACCCATTAATTTCAGGTTTTGGAGTCTCTTCCGATGTTCTGACGAGTTGTTTCAGGTGTGTTTAATTAGGAAGAGGTTAGAAAATGTGTACTGTCAGTGTGCCTTCAGGAACAGGGTTGGGAAACACTGGTTTAGACGCACATTTAGCCAAATTAAGACAAAATTAATACACTATATTGTAAGGTGACGTAGTTACAGTGTCATTATTTATTTAACTACTGAGTAATATTATTAGTTACATGTACTTACTATGTGGTTGGGGTTAGACTGTGGGTTAGTTTTAGGGTTAGTTACATGAAATTATGCATAATTTGTTGTAATTACTATAGAAAGTGATGGAACATGTGTAAGTACATATATCACATTAAATTAAAGTGTTACCAAATCCGCCAATGGTGGACAGTATCTACAGTATAAGTATCTGTACTTTATCAGTTCTCCACATTTACTTTTGCATTTACTCAAGCACTTGATATGTGCTCTTCATCCATCACTGCATTCTACTGAACTAACGCAGGATCATTATGGGATGCATTGTAAGAAATTCATTCAATACTATTCAAGCATCACATTGAATAAGAGGGAACTAAAAGGGAACAAACCAAGCAACTTAGTGTTTAATAAAGACTTCATAGAAGTCCAAACATAGACATCTAGGCTAAAACAAGAACACATTTTGTGCTGTAAGTGAAAATTTAATAGACGTCTAACAAAAGTCCAAAAAAAATTAGTCATTATATAGACGGATTACACAGACTTTGCATATCTTGTCATTCAATATTGTTTATTTGATTACTGGTCTATTATTGATCTGTTGTTAGAAGTCTAGATTTTTACTCGCAGCCCAAATTTAGGCTTGTTGTTGTTCATTAAATGCAGAAAATGATTACTGGAAAGGGTCCCAACTAAATATAAACATAAGTGGTCACAAGAGACATATTTAAATGCAAAACTGGGTAGAAATGATAATAATCTCAGCTGATCAGATTTTTAAAAACATTTTAATACGAGAAGGAACCAGCATGAAAGTTTTAGAATGATGTAACCCAGCGATCCTACTGCATCCATCCCTTTCTGAGCTGGGATCGAACCGATCTTAGTATGGGAGTCGGTTGCTCAAACAAGGAGGTTAAAGACCATGGCATTTAGTGTCTGTTGCTAGAGCACCTTTAGAGGTCAAAAAAATGAGGTTTACCTGCATGGCACTTCACCAGCTGGCCTCCTTGACACTCACCTCACTAAACCTTACTCCCATCCCGGACGAGCCCCCACATGTCACCCACCAGCCCTACTGCACCCAGCCCATTTTATGTTACAGCCTTATTCCAAAATGGATGAAATGCATTTATTTCCTCAAAATTCTACACACAATTCCCCATAATGACAATGTGAAAAAATATTTTTTTAAATTGTTGCAAATTTATAAAAAATAAAAAAACCTGAAAAATCACATGTACATCAGTATTCACAGCCTTTGCTCAATACTTTGTTGATGCACCTTTGGCAGCAATTACAGCCTCTTGTCTTTTTGAATATGATGCCACAAGCGTGGCACACCTGTCTTTGGGAATTTTTGCCCATTCCTCTTTGCAGTACCTCTCAAGCGCTATCAAGTTGGATGGGAAGGAACGGTGTACAGCAATTTTCAGATCAATCCACAGATGTTCAATAGGATTTAGATCCTTGTGAAGTTGTTGTGAAGCCACTCCATTGATATTTTGGCAGTGTGCTTTGGGTCATTGTCCTGCTGGAAGATGAACCATCGCCCCAGTCTGAGGTCAAGAGCACTCTGAAGCAGGTTTTCATTCAGGATGTCTCTGTACATTGCTGCATTCATCTTTCCCTCTATTCTGACTAGTCTTCCAGTTCCTGCTGCTGAAAAACATCCTCACAGCATGATGCTGCCACCACCATGCTTCACTGTAGGGATGGTATTAGCCTGGTGATGAGCGCTGCCTGGTTTTCTCCAAACATAACACCTGACATTCACTCCAAAAGAGTTCAATTTTAGTCTCATCAGACAAGAGAATTTTGTTTCTTATGGTCTGAGAGTCCTTCAGATGCCTTTTGGCAACTTCCAGGTAGGGAGTGACTTCCATCTGGCCACTCTTCCATACTGGCCTGATTGGTGGATTGCTGCACAGATGGTTATCCTTCTGTAAGGTTCTCCTCTCTCCACAGAAGAACACTGGAGCTCAGACAGAGTGACCATCGGGTTATTGATCACCTCCCTGATTAAGGCCCTTCTCAAGACAATTCCTTTGTCTTCATGTTTGGATTGTGCTTTGACATGCACTGTCAACCCTGGGACCTTATATAGACAGGTGTATACCTTTTCAAATCATGTCCAATCAACTGAATTTACCACAAGTGAACTCCTATTAAGCTGCTGAAATCTCAAGAATGATCAGTGAAAACAGAATGCACCTGAGCTCAATTTAGAGCTTCACAACAAAGGCTGTGAATACTTATGTACATGTGATTTTTCAGGTGTTTTTATTTTTAATACATTTGCAACAATTTCACCAAATCTTTTTTCACATTGTCATTATGAGGTATTGTGTGTAGAATTTTGAGGAAATAAATGAATTTAGTTCATTTTGAAATAAGGCTATAACATAAAAAATGTGGAAAAAGTGAAGCGCTATGAATACTTTCTAGATGCACTGTAGAGGTCAGAGGAGTGAGGTTTACCTGCACAGCACTTCACTAGCTTGCCTCTGTTACACTCACTCCTCTAAACCTCACTCCCATCCCGTATGAGCCACCACATGTCACCCACCGGTCCAACTGCACCCATCCCATTCTGAGCTGGGATCAAACCGGCGATTCTTTGTGTAGGAGTCAGTTGCCCTAACACGGAGGCTAAAGACTATGGCCTCTAGCGTCTGTCACTAGAGCACCTTTAGAGGTCAGAGGAGTAAGATCTACCTGCACAGCACTTCACTAGCTGGCCTCAGTTACACTTACCACCCTAAACCTCACTCCCATCCCGGACGAGCCCCCACATGTCACCCACTGGTCCTACTGCACCCATCGCATTCTGAGCTGGGATCAAACCAGCAATTCTTTGTATAGGAGTCAGTTGGTCTAACAAGGAGGCTAAAGACTATGGCCTCTAGTGTCTGTTGGTAGAGCAACTTTAGAAGTCAGAGGAGTAAGGTTTACCTGCACAGCACTTCACTAGCTGGCCTCCATTACAATTAGAATGATAAAAAATAGGAGTTTCTTAGTTGTTTTAGTTGCCACGAATGTCTACTGTATTCTTTGTCCATTGACTCTAAGTCAACTCATTGGTCACTAACATTCTCCAAAACCATTTAATTTGACAAAAATGACATGCAGGGCGAGTAAATGAAGACCGAATTTTCATTTTTGATTGCATTATCCCTTAAACAAGCTGAACTAAAAAGTACCTGACCCTGATCCAACACTCAGCATCACTCCACTCATTAGGGAACACAAACGTCTGCGACTGCTGTGAATTAGAGGGCCACTTGACATCTTCAGATGTGGAGAGCAGCATGTCTCAATAATTAAGCCCTTCAGCGGGGTTCAAACACGTGTTTACAGCAGGAAAAGCAGCCTCGTTTAATGCGCTAGAACTGATGAGAGAGTTTCTCATTTTCACTATCGCTGCTTCCAGATTCTACTCTCAGCAAAAGATAGAATCCTCCATCCGCCCACACACACTCCAAGAACCCACATATTCACACACGTGCACAACCACACACACACATGCACGCTGGCACAGGGCAGATGCAAACACTCGCTATCCTCAAGACAAAGAGATGAAGGCAGTTACACACAAAGAGAGCGCTGCTGCAGAGATACATTCATCTGTGGGTGAACAGAAAGAAGATGTCCAGGTCAGATTTCACTTCAAAACCAAAAGCAAAAATTCACATCACATTGTGCAAGAAGAAAAAGAAGCATTTCTTGTTGAAAATTATGTCGGCATGTGAAAACAAATTCAAACGGCTCCATTTATAAGTGAAATATGACTTGCAAGCTTTATAATTCAAGCCTTATGTGCTTAAAAAGACATAGCATTGTTCCTTTTGAAATGTTATGCGTCAATATATTACATAACAATAAATGTCTCCATTTCTAAGTGAAATATGACATGCAAGTTTTATGAATTATGCCCTGTAATCTTAAAAAGGCATAGCATTTTTCCTTTTTAATTGTTATGCATCAATATATGACATAAAATAGAATATTAAACAAGAGAAAAAGGTAGCATTGTGCATCAAAGCATCTTTAACACTTACTGTGCACTTGTTGTGTACTTTTTGTAACAATGCTTAACAATGTAAGCACCATATCTGAATGTACTTACATTTGAATATTATTTCTACAAATACTGTACATCCGTACATCCTCTTCACCCATTCTGAAGCCCAAAGCATGCTTAATTTTTTATGCATATGTTAGCCTTTCAAAGAATACTCCATTTGATAGCGTGCACAAACACAGGCGCTCCACACATGCACACTAGAAAGTGTTTACTGTGCCTTTCCCTTCTCAGAGAAAGCACAATGTGTGAGCTGTGCATATACAGTTACAAAAATTAGATGTGCAAATAAAGTATGTGCATATTATTCTGGTGACGAAATATACATAACGCTCACAATATAGCATCCTTGTAAAAAAACTAAATATACTTTTGGCCCAGCCCTTTTTTTATGCATATGCACAATATGCAATGCTTTTAACCATTGTGCACTTCCTAATTTGTTCTACGGTCAAAAAAGGAATGGAGGAAATGTAACAAGAGCAACAACAAACTACTGAAGACAGCAAAAACAATGGAACGTTTGATTATGTGTATACAGTAACTGGTACAACTTGAACCTTCTGTCTGCTTGCTTCGGTAACATTCGTCACTGAAAACAATAAAATGTGAAGATACCAGCATTTCCAACTCTTGACAACCAGAAAAAAAATATTGACCTTAAAAAAAAATTAAACTGCTTTTATTCTAGCAAAAATAAAACAAATAAGGCTTTCTCCAGTATATAAAATATTATAGAAAATACTGTGAAAAGGGCAACGCAGTGGCGCAGGTAGTGCTGTTGCCTCACAGCAAGAACGTCGCTGGGTCGCAGGTTCGAACCTCGGCTGGGCTGGGTCAGTTGGCGTTTCTGTGTGGAGTTTGCATGTTCTCCCTGCGTTCGCGTGGGTTTTCTCCGGGTGCTCCGGTCTCCCCCACAGTCCAAAGACATGCGGTACAGGTGAATTGGGTAGGCTAAATTGTCCGTAGTGTATGAGTGTGAATGAGTGTGTGGATGTTCCCGGAGATGGGTTGCGGCTGGAAGGGCATCCGCTGCGTAAAATCGTGCTGGATAAGTTGGCAGTTCATTCCGCTGTGGCGACCCCGGATTAATAAAGGGACTAAGCCGACAAGACAATGAATGAATGAATGAATACTGTGAAAAGTTCCTTGCTCTGTTAAACATCATTTGGGAAACATCTGAAAAAGAAGATTCACATGAGGGCTAATATTTTTGACTTCAACTGTACAAACTCTTTGTGCACACCCCGTTTTTTTATTGCATTTGCTCAATATGCAATGTTTTTAACCATTATGCACCTAATTTGTCCACAAGGTGTTTAAACTATTGTTCTACGGTCAAAAAAGGAATGGGGGAAATATAACAAGAACAGCAACAAACTACTGAAGACAGCAAAAACAATGAACATCTGCATTGATGAGCACATTTGTGAAGTAATTATTACCACATCTCTATTATAAACAAGTACAAAGACATTTCTGTCGCTTATAACTTTTGTAGAGAGAACGCACACACTTGAAAAGGATGAATCTTTCTAGAGAGCATAATGTATGTCAAGCAATGATGTTTGCCACATGTTGAAATGCTGCGTGTTTGATTATGTGTATACAGCAACTGGTACAACTTGAATTTTCTGTCTGCTTGCTTCAGTAACAGTCGTCAATGAAAAAAATCAAATGTGACGATATCTAACTCTCTAGACAGTTGGAAAAAAATATTGCTTAAGGAGGCTAATAATATTGACCTTAAACATAAATAAAATTAAACTGCTTTTATTCTAGCAAAAATAAAACAAATAAGACTTTCTCCAGTATATAAAATATTACAGGAAATACTCTGAAAAGTTCCTTGCTCTGTTAAACATAATTTGGCAAATATTTGAAAAAGAAAATTCACAGGAGGGCTAATATTTTTGACTTCAACTGCACATACTGTATTTGCACCGCCCGTTTTTTTTTTTATGCATTTGCACAATCTGCATATGCATTTAACAATTTTGCACTTTCTAATTTGTCCACAAGGAGTTTAAATTATTGTTATACGATTAAAAAAGAAATGGAGGATATGTACTGTAACAAGAACAACAACAAACTACTGAAGACAGCAAAAACAATGAACATCTGCATTGATAAGCACTTTTGTGAAGTAATTATCTCCACATCTCTATTACAAACATGTACAAAGACATTTGAGTCACTCATAAATTTTATAAAGAGAACGCTTACTTGAAAAGATGAATCTTTCTAGACAGCATGTGTCAAGCAATGTTGTTTGCCACATGCTATTAAATGGAGAATATTTTGAAATGCTGCGTGTTTAACTATGTGTGTACAATAATTGGTACAACATGAACATTCTGTCTGCTTGCTTCAGTAACAGTCGTCACTGAAAAAAAAAAGTTACGATACCAGCATTTCCAACTTGGCTGTAATTTCCTACACAGGCTTATTGTGGATACATACCCCTGTCTACTTTTCTAGAGAGCATGAATTATGTAATCAGAGGTACATTTCACTGTATTTTGTTTTTAAAACGAACGCTACAGGCCTGTATAATGCTGCTGACGGCTTTTGTTCCTTTTCGTGCTACCACTGACCGCTTACCTCCATAAGAACGTCTTTTTTTGATGTTACCAGTTTGCCCAGTAGCTCACCGCATACATCGGCAAACCTGGGACGCGGAGCAGACTTGACCGCGACGATGGGGTTTGAGTCCGGCGAAGAACGGTTGCAGAAACCAGGTAAAACAAAAGCAAGAAAGTAAAATAAGTAAATAAATAAACAACAGGCTGAAAATGTAGTGAAATCACGCAGCTGCAACGGCTTTTCTTTCTTTAGACTGCTTTTGAAAACTCTATCGGTTGGGTTTAGAGAAGAGGGTGGTTGGGTCAGTCGATCAGTCATTCAGTCGACAGCAAGCTGGCCTTGTCAGCTGAAATGTATATTGCGCATGTATATTGCACCCTCTGGTGGATTTACATGAAAAGAGGAAGCGTGAGAGAAATTTCAGACCATCAAGATACTTACACATCTGCCTCTGGCAGATTTGCAAAAATAAAAACTACCAGCAGACGTACCTCCGATTACATATTTTGCTGTCCCCAGAAATGCAGACCTGGGTACATATCCACAATCAGCCTGGGTTGGTAATTTTGCAACATTTCTCAAATAATTGCAGATGACATGGATCATTACATTATCAGACATCTTTGCAGGAGCGAATCCCTCCACGGTGAGCGACAATTACATTGATAATGGTACTATTGGTACAAAGAACGGAAAAAGTTTGGTTGAACAACCTAGCCAACATTTTTGGATGATAGTACACAGCAGCCCTATAGTGAACCCAAAAACAAAACAGTTCAAATAAAAGCCCACACACTCTATATGCCAAACATCTACAGGGTATCTCTTTATCTATATATAACTCTATATCCCAAAATGCACATAGCAGAGGACAAAGCGCTAAAATAACATCGTATTGTTTTCACAGAAACCCACAGAGAAGAAAAGCACACATCTTTGCCCAGATGAAAGCTCAGGTGACTCTTAGGAGCCTCAGGTGCGTCTCTGCACACTGCTGTCATCTCCATGTGAAGGAAGAAAAGACGGAGAGATTATATCACCTTCTGCTCTCATTTGCACAGATAAGGAACGTGTATGTCTGTGTGTGTGTGTGTGCAGCATGTGTAAAAATATTCAAAAGTGAAGAAAGCCCCTCTGATGTCTAATGCTGTGTTATCTCACCATCTGTTTTTCTGTGATGTTGGGTGAGACAAGACATTAATTCACCCTCCCCCTGATAATGAATCATTTGATACCGTTGGGAATTCTTTGTTTTTTTGTGTGTGTTTTTTTCCTGGCTATCTGAATCTAGACTCCTGCACTGACCTGATCCAGCTTTCATTCATTACACTGCATCACACTGTAGATATCTGAACTTGTTAATGTCACTTATGTTTGGTCTGACCTAAATAATAATGGCATGATGTCTAAACCTTGACATTCCAACTATAGAGACAGAGCAGGTGCAAAATGTAGCTTCTCTGGCTACACTTCCATTCAAAAGTGGTCGGTTAAGGTCAGAAAAATATTCAACAAAATTCAAGGAAATTATCAACACAGGCTCATTCTGAAAACGTAGTCCTATATACATTTCTGGAGATCACGAATTAAGCCAGAAGTACATATAGCTGCATTTCATCTTTACAATAAATGCTACGTTCCTTTTTGTGCTTATCAGCTGACAGCTTACCTTCATGTGTAAGTCTTTTCTGCTGTAACAACTTTGTCCAGTAGCTCGCCACGTATGTTGGAGGATTTGAATAGCAAAGCGAAGTTGACCATGACAACGGGGTTCGAGTTCGGTGAAAAACAGTTCCAGAAAGCAGGTAAAACAAAAACAAAAGCCAAAAAATAAAATAAACAAGTAAATAACAGAGAATGTGGTAAAATCTGAAAACCTGGTAAAAATCAGGCTGCCACAAGAGCTTGTCATTTTCTGGATTGTTTTTGAAAACACTGAGGTTGGGTTTAAGGAAGTGGGTGGTAGCTGGTAAATCGTTGATTTTTAAAACACAATCGGTTGGGTTATGGCACGAATGGCACTCGCAAGAGAAATTTGAGATCCCCAAAAGCGTACACAGCGGCCTCTGGTGGTTTCGCGAAAACAAAAACTGCAAAAAAATTTACCTCCTGGGACGAATTTGGCGCTCTCCAGAAATGTAAATAGGGGTACGTAATCAGAATGAGCCTGGGTTGGAAATTATAGTCACACTTTCTTTTATGGTACAAATATCGATATAGTTATTCAATTATAGTTAGTATAGTATAGTTAGGATAAGTATTGGGTAGGATTGGGGATTAGGGATGTAGAATAAGATCATACTTTAATAAGTATTAATAAACAACCAATTTATTATTAATGGGTACGTAATAAGCCAGTAGGTTATAGTCAGCAAGAATGTATTAAATTAATTAAAAGTTACAGTACAGAAGCACATGTAACTGCTGCGCTTTTAACACTTATTACAGTTTTTCTTGATTGCTTTGATGCAGCCATCAACTGAAACTCCACATTTTCAAAACAGTTAACACACAGGCCTAAACAGCGGCACTCATGGTCAAAATCACACATTTTGCTTGCAAAATGCTCTAACCGTGTCAAAACATTTAAAATATGCAACAAAAGCTAATTTTACCTTCAAACAACACAACTTGCAAACAAATATATGAGCTTTTTTAATCAATCACTACACAATGGACAACAAAATACAGAACTCAGTGCGAATCAGTGTACCATTGCTTGTCATTGTAGCCTATTGCCCATTTGTTGTCTTTCTATTTGGGCTGTCAAATCAAAAGAATTGAATCCAGAATAAGAAATGCTTTGATTAAATTTATATTGAATTCATGACATTTTTTCAAACTGTGGCTGAAAATACTGTTAAAAAACAAAACAGACAAAAATAATAAATGACTGTAAATATTAGAGAAAACACATGCAAACCAAAATACTGTCAAATCTATCAGAGTATAAGACTTGGCCACTATTGACCTCTTCTATTCATGCTGGCAAAGAACAACACAGACCTTACACTGTTTTTATAAGGTTTACGGACTGATTGCTAATTGAAGATTTCTGTGAAGGACTGTCAAACCAGTGGTTCAGTGAATTCATACTGATCTTGGTAGTTTCTAATGGTTAGGAATAGATGGTTTCTGTTTGGTTTCCATAGCTAAAACAATAGAGTTTGGACTGCGTGAATAACATCCGTATTAACAGTTTTGAAAAATGTTGGGGAAAATGTGTCAATCCAATGAGAAAGAGTTTACACATTTGCAAGACATGTCTTCTGCTCTGATGGGATAGTGATGAGGAAAATGGAGTGAATCCTAGTTTTTTTTTTAACTAGGTCAAAGCAAACAAGAAAAACTAGAAGAGAAAAGAGAAAAATGATCATAGTTTTATAAATACGTCATTTATAACGTTTTCAAATTCATAATGATAATGAATGACAGCTAAGCATATTAAAACTATTTCAAGGATCATGTGACAATGAAGAAAATGCTAAAAATACAGTTTCGCATCAGAGGAATATATTGGAAAATATTACATTTATAAATATAGTAAAATAGTAAATAGTTATTTTAAATGATTATGTTACATCAAACATTCTTACTTGATTTACAAAACAAATAAACAAATGTAGGGGCGACGCGGTAACGCAGTAGGTAGTGCTGTCGCCTCACAGCAAGAAGGTCGCTGGTTTGAGCCTCGGCTGTGTCAGTTGGCATTTCTGTGTGGAGTTTGCATGTTCTCCCTGTGTTCGCGTGGGTTTCCTCTGGCTGCTCCGGTGTCCCCCACAGTTTAAAGACATGCGGCACAGGTGAATTGGGTAAGCTAAAATTATCCATAGTGTATGAATGTGAATGAGAGTGTATGAGTGTTTCCCAGTGATGGGTTGCAGCTGGAAGGGCATCCGCTGTGTAAAACGTGCTGGATAAGTTGGCAGTTTATTCTGCTGTGGCAACCCCAGATTAATAAAGTGACTAAGCCGAAAAGAAAATGAATGAATAAACAAATGTAGTCTTTGTTAGCAAAAAAAGACAAGCTGAGTAAGTTAAGCAACCCTTAAAGTGCTGCCAGAGCTTTTTTTTGTCAGGCATTTAGTTGTTGAAAAGTTCAGTCTTTATACAGTGCTGTACTTATATAAGCATAGAGATGCATCAGAAGTCACCTTTAAAATATGCCGCTTTCTTTAGTCAACATGGCAAATTTGTCTAACCAATCCACATATGGGCATACTCATCGCATTGATTCTACTGGATTTCACCTTGAGAAATAGCTGAAAAAATCGATAGTATCTGGATGCAGATGTGGATTTATATCTCAGAGATACAATGTCAGACACAATGCACTCAATGGAGCTAGTGATGTCACTGTGAGGGGTGGGGTTAGGTGTGCGCATTAAAAAGCATGCAATGCTCAGATTGCAACTGCACAGAGTCTGCATCCAGACCGTTCTCGAAAAAAGGATGGCAATATTTAGTGATATTTAACGGTTTGCTTAACCATAGGCCATGCTATTTCCCCACACCCACACACAAAAGTTTGTTTTTGTAGATTGTGAAATGTTGTTTTCAGGTTTCTATTGCATTTATACTGTACAAACTGTATTTTCTATTGCCCTACACCAACCCTATTCCTAACCCTACACCAAACAGGAAACTGTGTGCAGTTTTACTTCCAGAAAAAAACTCTTTCTGTATGATTTAGAAGCTTAGAGAAATAGAAAAATAGGGACATCGGCAATGTCCTCATAATTCACCACCTCAACCTGTTCAATCCCCAAGCCGTTATACATATCTGTGTCCTTATATTGTATGTTACAAACACACGCACACACAAACATAACTCATTTTAGAGTACTACTTCTGGGGCCTCATGTACAAAGACCTGTGTTGAATTCATATTAAAACATTGCTTACGGACAAAGCTGTAAATGTGTGTACGCAGTAAAAAATTCAGATGTATGAAACACTGCGTACGCGGAATCGCACGCATATTCTCTTTGTACATCCGAATTAACGTGAAACTGAGCGTGCGTGCACGAGCGCAAAACCACTCCCTGCCTCCTCCCCCTAATAAATATGGTAATGACTCCACTTTGGCAAAACCAAATGAAAAAGCAATGGCAAAAGCAAGCAAGAAGAGAAACTTCACAGGTGCTCCTAAAGGAGGTAGACCAGAGAAAAACGGTGTTATTTGCAAGTTTATCCTCCGGAATTAATAACAAAAGTAAAAAAAATAGAGTGGGACGGTTTTGCTGACCTGGTTAACACAGTTGGGTCTGAACATTGCACTGTGAGTGAATTAAAAAAGAAATGGTCTGATGTAAAGGTGCAGGTTAAGAGGAGAACAGCGGCGCATCGTCAAAGTGTGGACCGAACAGGCGGGGGAACAGGGGATGCTGAACAAACACCCATTGAGGAGAGAATTGCCTCAATTGTGGGCGACACTTTACTGTCTGGAGTAGTATCCGTGTCTGTGGGAGACACAGATGTATTAGAGAAACACTTGGTTAGGGCGGTATAGCAGCACCTTTCCACTCTTATCAAGGCAGCGCCACCGACATTTTAGCTGCCCAATCGCCCGCTCTACAACTGACCGAGTGCCTGCCCCCTTGGAGCCTCATCCCAACCATGCTGTTTGTGAGGATGAATTAATCATGGGTTGACCAAGGTCACCGTGCTACAATATTTGTTAAGCGCATTTGAGCATCACATATTATTGCACATTAATCGAATGGAAATGTTTCCGATTCACGTATGCAAGTTCGTCTTCAGATGGCGCTTTTATAGCAATATGCGTGCTGTCGATCGCTCTGATTACATTGGGAAAAACGGCGATCGCTGCAAATTGCGCTTTAATGTTTGGCTGGTCAACTGCATGGTATGGAAACATTATATAACTGCTAGACATGCGGATGATCCCGTCCCATACAGCTGGCATTGCACGCCTCAAAGATACTTTGTAGTGTGCAATTTACATAATTGCCTCTAGGAGTCGCCAATGGAAATAAAACAAACACACACAAGAAATACACGTACGGCAGACATGAAGTTGCACATTCTCAAGTTAATTTCATCGTTAGTAAATCCAAACGTGAGCGTGAAATCTGGCGTACGCAGCATTGATACATGAGGCCCCTGGTCTTTTACTGACACAACTTTCGGCTGAGGCAATACGGTGACTCAGTGGTTAGCACTGTCGCCTTACAACAAGAAGATCGCTGATTCAAGTCCCGGCTGGACCAGTTGGCATTACTGTGTGAATTTTGGATGTTCTCCTTGTGTTGGCGTGGGCTGCCTCCGGGTGCTCCGGTTTCCCCCACAGTCCAAAGACATGTGGTACAGGTGAAGTGAATAAACTAAATTGGCCTTAGTGTATGTGTGTGAATGAGTGTGTATGGGTGTTTAGGTTAGGGTGGAATAGTTCGCGGTTCAAGTCGAAGGAAAATGAATGAATAAATGAAGTCTAGGTTGAATTTGTTAACCTGCCTCTGCATGATGTCCATCCAAATCAAATCCAATGTGGCCAAAACAGACTTTATTTTAAATAACTAATCCTTATCTTAAAAAAAAAACCATAATCAGCTAAATCAATTTCAACTAGCCTAATTTATTATTTTTTATATAATATATCTCATGTATATCTTATATAGATCCTAATCAGATTAAAAAGCAAACATAATGCTACATAAAACAGCTCTCAGTTCTCAATGTCATCACACAAACTGAAATTCCTTTAAAAGCAATTCTCCTCATTGTCATTATATTTGCCAGACAAATGGCAAACACGCTGGAGGAGTTAGTAAAACATCAGCTTCTAATGATCACGCTGACACACATTCACAGTGAAACACACTCATTATCGCTCCCACACACTGACGTACACACACACACACACACACACACGTGCGGCACCTCAGAGAAGTGTGAGTTTATGAATGGCAGTGAAACTCTTACGGTGACGGTGGGAATGGCGGTGACCAGCGAATACACCAGCACCGGAGGAGCTTTGCTGTCATCTTCAGGTCCTGGATACGGCTTGGAGAAGGTTTTATCGTAGCAGAAGAATCCTTGAATGTGCACCGGGAACGTGTCCGTGTACTCAAAGTAGTACGCCAGGAGAACCGTCCCTGCCATGATCACCAGCTGGAAATAGAACATGACTCCAGTTTAGAATGGAAAATCCGTTCGGAAACGCAGACGCTGAAATAAAAGCACAAGCTGCAGTCGGAATAAATGAAGAAAAAATAAAGAAGAAGACAAATCTCCCTCGGTGAGAGAAGTGGCAGAAGATTTTGTGCTTTGAAGGAGTGAAGACAGCATGAAAAGATATTGAGAGAATGGCTAGAATCCCTTCAGCTGTGGCTGTCTATGGAAAATAAAAAAATAAGGCATGGAAGACAAATAAAGACAGACATTTTACGCAAAAGAAAACAAGAGGATGAGAATGATCAAGGGAGAGAAGGAAAATAAGGGAGGTGGAAAAGAGATGGCAATGTTGTAGAGAGAGATGGAGGAGGAGGAGTGAGAGAGAGAGAGAGAGAGAGAGAGAGAGGGAGAGAGAGGGGGGGGGGGGGGGGGGGGGTTGTGCATCTGTGCTCACATCGGGAGAGGAAATTGCTACATCGCTACAAGTAAAGCATGCAGCTCTTTCAGATTTTTGGGCAGCAGAGATAAACAGCATGACATTTATTCCGATCATTTATGAAATGCCACTTTCAATGAATAGGGTACAAAAACGGGCCTGAAATTTCTTTTCGATAGACTGACAATCAAATGATTTGCTTTCTTTCAGAGTCTCTGGAAAATGTTGACTGTCAGCCCTAAATATTATGAACTATTTACACAGTTCTGTTCATTTTGGTTTAAAATTGACACTTTTCAGCAAAAAAAAAAAAAAAACACATAAACACAGCTTTAGATTTACACAGTTCTGTTCATTTTGGTTTGAATTTTGCTCTTTATAGCAAGAAAACATACAAACAGAGCTTTAGATTTACAGAGTTCTGTTCATTTTGGTTTGGAATTTTGCACTTTCTAGCAAGAAAACATACAAACAGAGCTTTAGATTTACACAATTCTGTTCATTTTGGTTTGGAATTTGTACTTTCAAGCAAGAATACACAAAAACAAAGCTTTAGATTTACACAATTCTGTTCATTTTGGTTTGGAATTTGCTCTTTTTAGCAAGATAACACATAAACAGAGCTTTAGGTTTACAAAGATCTCTTCATTTTGGTTTATAATTAGCATTTTCTAGCAAAAAAACACATAAACAGAGCTTTATATTTTACACAGATCTGTTCATTTTGCTTTGAAATTTGCACTTTTTAGAAAAAAAAAATAGAGAGAGAGAGAACTTTAGATTAACTTTTGCTGTAGAAGAACGAGACCAATGCCACATTCTGCAGATGGTAGAATTTGGTAGCTGTGGGCATTATGTATTAATAATATTACAATTGTGGTATTTTAGAAATGCATGTTTGATAGTCACTTAAGCTGAGATGTTGTGATGTAATTGTAATTTATTTTAATTATTAAAACAGTACCATCGGCGACGCAGTGGTGCAGTAGGTAGTGCTGTCGCCTCACAGCAAGAAGGTCGCTGGTTCGAGCCTCGGCTGGGTCAGTTGGCGTTTCTGTGTCCATAGTGTATGAGTGTGAATGAGTGTGTGTGGATGTTTCCCAGAGATGGGTTGCGGCTGGAAGGGCATCCGCTGCGTAAAAACGCGCTGGATATGTTGGCGGTTCATTCTGCTGTGGCGACCTCAGATTAATAAAGGGACTAAGCCGAAAAGAAAATGAATAAGTGAATGAATGAAAACATTACCATCTTTAAATCATTTCACTATATTTAGAGGTCTTGATTACCACAGGTATACATAGCCCCCCACTACTGTGGTAAAAAGCACAACAACTACATAGTTTTACATGTAAAATAGCATAATGACATTTAGTATAAATACCGAAGCATGACAACTTGAAATTTAATAATAATGTAGTAATTCCAATCGTTATGTTTAATAAATCCATAAACTAATACAATTCAGTGTAAAAAATAACCCTTTTCTGCGACTGTTACAGTAAATCCACTGTGCTATCAATATCCATCTGTGTGTGGTTTGAACTACTAGCATTATTTTTTATTCTGCTTATGCATTTAATATTTATTAAAAAACACCAGCAAAATGTAGTCACACCAACAGGAAAAGTAAAAATAAAAAATGTGACCATTTAGTTGAAGTTAGCTTCGTCCCAATAAACATCAAAAAGTAAAATGTATTATAAATAGGAAGACAGAATGGCAAACAAGCAGGACCAGAATACTTATAAGTTTACCTATACTTTTTTGTTTGCAGCATGTTAGGGCGTACTCACACTGTGCTATCCGTACCGTACCCAGGCCCGTTTCCTGGATCGTTTGAGAAGTGTGAGTGCTCTGAATCAGGCTCAGGCACGGTTCACTTGTCCGGCCCTGGCCCGGTTGGAAGAGGTGTGCCAGAGCGCGATTCACTTGGGCTTTGGCGCGGTACACTTGTAGTGTGAAATCAAAGCACGCCTGAGCTCTAAACTGAAAGCGAGGCATGACTTTTAAGGGACTGTTTCATATGTGTTAATTAATCATTCTTACTGTTCAATGAACCCAAACTGTTGCAGGTTATTAAAGACGCAAACACCTCACTGCATGACAGCTGCACCTTCAGCAAACCTACTAATTCCTGCAGCTCGATGACTTTATGATTGTTTATGAGCGTCAAAAGTGGCTGATCTGTTCGGCAAAATATTCGACAGCGTGTCACCGCATATCAAACGACTAAAACAATATAACTAAAGAAATCTCCACTGTGCTGAGCGAAAGCACTTACTGAACAGCGCATCATCGATGGCATAAGCGTGCCCAGGTGTGAATGCAATGTGAGTGTCGGGGGAGATGGGAGGGGGAACAAGCATTCTTCGGCCCGGTTCAAGGCAACTGTACATAGTGTGAGTACGCCCTTAGTTGAGCTAAAATTAACTAATTATTTTACCAAATTCATGTTACTTTGTTGCCTCCTTACTGTTACTTCACTGCTGTGCTAGCTCTGAAAGCAACACTGTACAATGAAATAAAAAGTCCAAAACATATAATGTCCTGGCCGAAAAATTCATAGTATATTTTCATTTGTAGTATATGTGACATTATATATGTCACAAAAACTGCCTTCTTTCATCTGAGAAATATTGCTAAATTGCGAAGTATGCTATCCATATCAGATGCAGAAAAGCTAGTTCATGCTTTCATGACTTCTAGGCTGGACTACTGTAATGCTCTGTTTGCTGGTTGCCCAGCATCCTCTATTAACAAACTCCAGCTAGTGCAAAATGCAGCTGCCAGAGTTCTTACCAGATCTAGAAAATATGATCATATCACCCCAATTTATCCTCCTTACACTGGCTGCCTGTTAAGTTTCGTATTGAATTTAAAATATTACTCCTTACCTATAAAGCTTTAAATAATCTAGCTCCTGTTTATCTAACCAACCTCCTGTCTCGCTACAACCCAACCCGCTCTTTACGATCTCAAAACTCAGAGCTTCTGGTAGTACCTAGAATATCAAAGTCGAGTAAAGGAGGTCGAGCCTTCTCATTTATGGCCCCTAAACTCTGGAATAGCCTTCCTGATAATGTCCGAGGCTCAGACACACTCTCGCTCTTCAAAACTAGATTAAAGACCTATCTTTTTAGCAAAGCATACACTCAGTGCATTACATAGCGGTATGACGCATGATGTGCCCCACGCAGCATTTTGGTTCTCGTTTATATACACTATGAACAGCAGCTACGCTAATTATTCTCTTTATTCTCTATTTCCACCTGGGGGTACTCATCTTGAGGCCCTCAGACTATGCAGTGCCACTGATGCGATCCGAGACCAGCGACGAGATGATCCCAAGGTTTTCTGGACCAGGCCGTATCCTGAGCAGCTGCTGTGGTGGTCATCGTGGAGTGAGAACATGAGACTAACTCCTGTGATGCTCCAAGGAGAGACGAGTCTTCGCTGAGGTCCAGCTTCCTGCGCCTAGACTGCAGCTCTGCACAAGACGTTTGGCCATAGGGGAAATGGTCGTGCCCAACTGAGCCTGGTTTCTCTTGAGGTTTTTTAAATCTTCGCTTTCGCCAATTGGTGAAGTTTTTTCCTCGCCGCTGTCGCCACTGGCTTGCATGGTTCGGGATCCGTAGAGCTGCGCATCGATGGATTTGCTCTTCAGTGTTTGGACTCTCAGTAGTGATTATTAACCCACACTGAACTGAGCTAAACTGAGCTGAACTTAATCTCTGAAAACTGAACTGACTTTGTTTCAATTTACTATAATCTTCCATGTGAAGCTGCTTTGACACAATCTACATTGTATAAGCGCTATACAAATAAAGATGAATTAAATTGAATTGAATTTCTGTATATACTTACAGTGCCAGATACACTGCCAATCGATCATTTGATCAACCAACCAACCAACCAACCAACCAACCAACCAACCAACCAACCAACCAACCAGTAAACCAACCAGTAAACCAACCATTAAACCAACCAACCAACCAACCAACCAACCAACCAACCAACCAACCAATAAACCAACCAACCAGTAAACCAACCAGTAAACCAACCATTAAACCAACCAACCAACCAACCAACCAACCAACCAACCAACCAACCAACCAATCAATCAATCAATCAATCAATCAATCAATCAATCAATCAATAGATCAATTCCATGTCTGGGTTCATTTAAAAAGGACTGTTTTTTTTTTTTACAGAAAATGCACTGGTAAACTAAACTGGTAATTAAGTGTCCAACATAATTTGTAGCTCAGGTTGCTAGTTTGGAACCAATTGCTGTACTACATTTGTCTGGTTTAGGAAAAAAAATTACTGGGACATTTATTAGAGTCATATTTTGCTATTTAACAAGATGTAATACAAACATCAAGAGACCTAATGATGTATATATGAAGCTTCAGCCCAAAATACATCCCAGATAGCCCCAGAAAAAAGCAATGTTTTTGTGTCTGTTTCTGTTTTTGTATCTTCACATCTTTTGTTTAGGTGCACCTCCTGTGTGCATTTTCAACGACATTCTAGACCCATAACCCTTGTGTGTCAGTGTTTGCAGCACTGTAATGTCCTATATGAAACAATAACAACATATAATTCAGCACAAAACCACACAGTAGCAGCTGATGTTCATTTTCGCTAATGGATAACAGAAGGGTTCTTATTTACCGTAAAACACATTAATAGAGGAAAAACATTTTTTCCTTTTTATTTGTTTTCTAAACACTTCAACCAATTCACAAAATGCTTTCCAACATAAAATGATTAAAGATGCTTAGATATGAAAAATATTATACAAACTTTATTTAAAAAAAAGTTTTCTGAAAAGCTGAGAAAATAAAATAATTGGTGAATTTTATGTTCAACTCTGTTATGCCAGCCTGATCTCACGAGGAAACGTAAGTATTTTATGTTTTGTCAGTTTAGTGGCTAATTCGTACAAATTCGTACGAGTTCAGTCGTACGAAAAAGTACGATTTTAAAAAGGAGGCATGGCACCTAATCCCACCCCTAACCCCAATCGTCAGTGGGTGATGAGTTAATTGTACTAATTTGTACGAATTAGATCATATGAATTCATACGAATTAGCCACTAAATCAAAAAGTTACGAATCGTCGTGACTCGTGAGATTGCGTTGGTTTTGCAGTGACATTCCTGCATGATAAAAGAAAAACAATTTGTCATTAAGTTTCATTCAACATTAAGTTTCTCTAAAAGTACTGTTTTTATCAGCATATGGTTAGGATTACATTAAGCACAATATTAATATATTGTAAGAAATATCACATGTTTTAATTTTTAAAGGCAAAAGATTTTGTTATATATTTTTTGTCTTTTATTGGATGTTTTATATAAGAGATCTAGTTTTGCTTACCAAACTAATGTCTAATTGGATTTGCATTGTAAACTTTAAATAAAAGACATTTTTATATTTTATTTGTTAGGTTTTCATCTCCTATACTCTTAAAATCCACATATAGCCACAGATATTTTTCTTAAATACAAAATTTTGCACAGAAATAACAACAAGTCAGCAGAGTTGTAGATGTAAACCAGACAAATTAATATTTGGTCTTTCAGATAACTACTGTAGCTGTAAATATTTTATTTACTCATATGCGAGAGCCTGGTGGCTGAGTTCAGCCGGAAGGAGCGACGTGGGACCATCCATCTGCAGGCCCACCACTTGCAGGGGGAGCCGTAAGGAGCAACGTGGGACCATCCTTCTGCAGGCCCACCACTTGCAGGGGGAGCCGTAAGGAGCGATGTGGGACCATCCTTCTGCAGGCCCACCACTTGCAGGGGGAGCCGTAAGGAGCCGCTGCATTGTGGAATGGGTGGTGGTCCAAGGACAACCCAATCATCAGGCACAGACACTCACTCAAGTGACGGAAAGATGGAACGTGAGATTGAAAGGCTGATCAGTGAAAGAAGGAGCTGAGGCAAAAGCCAGAGCTCTCGATTTACCGGTCAATCTATGTTCCCACTCTCACCTATGGTCATGAGCTTTGGGTCATGACTGAAAGGACAAGATCTCGGATACAAGCAGCCAAAATGAACTTCCTTCTCAGGGTGGCACGGCGCACCCTTATACTGTAGATAGGGTGAGGTGTTCTGTCACCCAGGAAGAGCTCAGAGGAGAGTCGCTGCTCCTCCACATTGAGAGAAGTCAGCTGAGGTGGCTTGTGCATCTGGTTCAGATGCCTCCTAAATGCCTACCTAGGGAGGTGTTCCAGCCATGTCCCACCGGGAAGAGGCCTCTGGGAAGACCCAGGACATGCTGGAGGGACTATGTCTCTCCGCTGGCCTGGGAACACCTCGGAATCCCCCCAGAGGAGCTGGAGGAAGTGTCTGGGGAGAGGGAAGTCTGGAGTTCTCTCCTGAAACTGCTGCCCCCGCAACCTGGCCCCAGACAAGCGGAAGAAAATGAATGAATGAATGAATGATTGAAAAATCTGAAAATTCAGATTCAGTGCACAATTACCTTTAGTCTATCGCATCACCATAACACGACTTTCCAAAACCTTCTCTTTCACCGTTCATGGCTGTAGGAATGACCTTCCAAACCCCCTTCCAAATGTCAAATCGCAGACAATACTCATGATGGTCAATTTCAGAGATGATTATATTTTCAGATCCTATTGTACATCCTTGCTTCAGTTCATGATCATCCTCGAATCTCTTCTATAAACCGTTGCCTAGTTATTGCTTCATTCTTGTTCTACTTGCCTAAGATCTTTTCTGCTGACTGCTTCGGTCTCCCCCCGCTGTGCGTGCTTTCATGTTATTTCTAGCTCTTATCCCACATGAACATGAGTTTTCTGCTAGCGCTCATCTAAAAGCTATCAACAGTGCTCTGCACCCTGCTTAGTCTGCTTTGTAAGCCCACAGAGAGCTTCTTAACCTTTTTTGTCACTGGAAACCCAACAGCCTCACTAGCCTTTCATTAACACCAAACCATTAACACGCCTTTCATTGATATTATGCTGGATATCACTCAGCATTAGAATTTATTACAATAAAGTGTCATGATTTTCAATGATTTTTACAATTATAGTGGTTTTAAAATATGTTGTTTTAATGAGACGCATGACCTGGTTTGTTGTTTACAATTCCTGGTTTTAACAATTAATGGTCAATTATGTATATTTAAATAAAAAAAATAGGAATTAACAGTCCCTGATGGATAGCTGTTTTTCATGTACATATAGCAGTTTTTCCTCAAGATTTTGATGCAGTTTGTACATTGCTTTTGGCTCAAAAGATAAAGCACATTCAAATTCTGCCATATTGACACAGGCTCATGTCACAGGGGTAAAATTGCAAAATGATGCTTTCCAAAGTAGGTTACAGCTAACGATTTTGATGGCTTCATCAAACAGTTAATCAAATGGAATAATTCAATCTTGACACAAAGCTGTAAATAACGAATCGCTCATGCTTCAGATCCCGTGCTGATTAGAGTATTCTAAACACAAACACTCAGATTCAGTTTTACTATGGTTTTTTACTATGGTTTCACTTATGGTTTGCTCGAGGATTAAAATTCAAGACTGAAAAAAAAAACATATATATACGTATACATATACAGTTGAAGTCAAAATTATTAGCCCCCCTGAATTATTAGTCCCCCTGTTTATTTTTTCCCCAATTTCTGCTTGACGGAGAGAAGATTTTTTTCAACACATTTCTTATTAAAACATAATAGTCTTAATAACTCACTTCTAATAACTGATTTATTTTATCTTTGCCATGATGACAGTAAATAATATTTGACTAGATATTTTTCAAGACACTTCTATACAGCTTAAAGTGACATTTAAAGGCTTAACTAGGTTAATTAGGTTAACTAGGCAGGTTAGGGTAATTAGCCAAGTTACTGTATAATCATGATTTGCTCTGTAGACTATTGAAAAAATATATAGCTTAAAGGGGCTAATAATATTGACCTTAAAATGGTTCTTAAAAACTGCTTTTATTCTAGCCGAAATAAAACAAATTAGATTTTCTCCAGAAGAAAACATATTATGAGACATACTGTGAAAATTTCCTTGCTCTGTTAAACATCATTTGGGAGATATTTAAAAAAGAGAATTCAAAGGGTGGCTAATAATTCTGACTTCAACTGTATATATACTGTATATATATATATATATAGAAAATGAATATATATATATATATATATATATATATATATATATATATATATATATATATATATATATATATATATATATATATATATTCATTTTCTTTTCGGCTTAGTCCCTTTATTAATCCGGGGTCGCCCCAGCGGAATGAACCGCCAATTTATCCAGCACGTTTTTACGCAGCGGATGCCCTTCCAGCCGCAACCCATCTCTGGGAAACATCCACGCACACTCATTCATTCACACTCATACACTACAGACAATTTAGCCTACCCAATTCACCTGTACCGCATGTCTTTGGACTGTGGGGGAAACCGGAGCACCCGGAGGAAACCCACGCGAACGCAGGGAGAACATGCAAACTCCACAAAGAAACGCCAACTGACCCAGCCGAGGCTCGAACCAGCGACCTTCTTGCTGTGAGGCAACAGCACTACTTACTGCGCCACTGTGTCGCTATATATATATATATATATAAACTGAAAAACAATTCTTAAAAATAAGTTTTAATATGTTTACTTTATTTAATTATTGTAATTTTATAACCTTTTACTGTAACACTTTATAATAACTAAACACTATGAATTATCTATTAAGCATTGGCAAATAGTGAATTCATAACTCTACATTAATAGACGTTAGTAAGCAGTTTATAACTGCAAATGCTCTATTCTTGACTTATAAGCACATTTAAAATGTGCTTAATAATTGTACTTTCATATTGTCTTTCAACTGTCTGTCTGTCTGACTGAATGACTTCATCAGTTTTCTTTTATTTTGTAAGCCACACCCATCTTCCAACAAACCAATTGGTTTCCAAAGGATGAAATCATGCACTGCCCTACATTTATCCTACTTTTTTCTAATTTCGGGACTGTTTTAAGTAGATGTATGTCATGATTGCAACTTTAAGCTAGGAGATTTTTCTAGGCGAACACATTGTCAAATAAAAGACGACTTGGACCATACAACTAGGGTGAGTCATGTAATACCGGCCCAATCTTAATTACCTAAGACAGCCTGCAATCTGTTCCCCTCGCACCTGAACTGTCAAAAACAAAAACAGTTGTTCAAATTTAGATCTTGTGAACTATCTCACGTAAATACAGTCAAATATGCCTTACTGTAAGTAAACATAAGATGTGCAAGCCTTTCACCTTTAGCATGTAAAAGATTTTTCTCATTGACTTGTGGTCACTTATATTAAGCTTGTCTATTTAGTGGATATGCCCATTTTTTGTAGCTAATAAATAAGTAAATAAATAGGCTTGAATATAATAAAATTATGCTTTTGTTCAACACGTATATCATAACTGCTTTTATAATCTTTTTTTTTTAAGGATGACTCTAACATCATGAATATTGACTATTTTCATAGCACCCCACATATATGTCTATCCCCATTTACCCTTGGTATTAGAAAAATTGCACCATGCCTGGTCATAGTACTGTAGGTCACCCAATCATCTGCAAATATGTGCCTGCCCATTGCTACTGTTTTTGAATTGCGTTCTCGTGCAAATTGGCCCTGTTTGGTAAATCTGGCCCTAACATCCTTGTGAGGACAAACAGGCAAATTGTATTGGTCTGAAGGATAATTGAACAAAACACAATCCGAGGGTGGACATCCAATAAGCAAAAAGCTCAATGTTGGTGCACTACCACAAAACAACTTGAACCAAAAACCTCAAAGTAGGCACACTACAGCTCCAAAATAATAAAAAATATATATTTGAAGAGATTAGATGCAAAAACCTCTAAATGCCGTCTGATATTTTCTTCAAAAATTAGCATTTTTATCAGGCTCCTGTTTGTAGGTTCAGTAATATCACTTTTATGGCAAATAATAAGTCCTTTTCCTTGTCTTTAAGGTAAAATAGCTCAATATAAATAAAGGCGACTAAGAAAAATGTTCATTTTTGATGGGAATTTCAGACGGCACTTAGAGGTTTTTGCATCTGAACTCTTCATTTCTTTAAGTTCTCACCACAGGCAATGTTTTGAGCTTAGACCCTCTTCAGACTTCATCATTATTTCTGATGAAGAGTGAGTAAGCTCAAAACGTCACCTGTGGTGAGAACTTAAATAATTAGCTGTTTCTGAAACTGTAAAGTGCCTACTCTGGCTTCTTTTGGTTCTAAAGAATAATTGCAAAGACTTGCAATTATTTTAAATGATTAACTATTTATCAACAAAGATGCAAGTAAAATGATTAAACGATACATGTTTAAATTCATTCGTTCATTCATTTATTTTTTTTTCGGCTTAGTCCCTTTAATTATGCGGGGTCGCCACAGTGGAATGAACCACCAACTCACCAACTTATCCAGCAGTTTTACGCAGCGGATGCCCTTCCAGCCGCAACCCATCACTGGGAAACATCCATACACTCTCATTCACACACATACACTACAGACAATTTAGCTTACCCAATTCACCTGTACCGCATGTCTTTGGACTTGTGGGGGAAACCGGAGCACCCGGAGGAAAACCCATGCCAACACAGGGAGAACTTGCAAATTCCACACAGAAACGCCAACTGACCCAGTCGAGGCTCGAACCAGTGACCTTCTTGCTGTGAGGCGAACGTGCTACCCACTGCATCGCCACATGTTTAAATTATTACTAAGAATTACGAGATCATGGTTTCTACAAAAATCATTAACTATCATCATTGTTATTAACTAATGCTTCTTAATTAGAAAACTATCATATTAGAATGATTTCTGAAGGATTGTGTGATTCGAAAAGTGTTGTAATAATGCTTTAAAATTCAGTTTTGCATCACAGAATAAAATGAAATTCTATAAAGGAAACTGGTTATTTTAAATCACAATAATATATCAAAATTAAAGGCAGGCTTACATAAGCATGTAATGTGAATGTATAATGCAATCAGTTTGAAGTTGATGCATGATGTTCTTTGTCAAGATAAATGAGTGTGAAAACAATCCACCTGACAGGGGTGACAGGATGAACTTCATTATCACATTTTCAAATGTCCTGCTAATTGCAAACTAATTGTGCGCCTTTGTTTCGAGGAAAGGTCAAACATTCACATAAACGGCAGGAAAACAGGACAGCAGGGCACAAAGTCAAACACTTTCACATGAACTAATTATAAATTCAAACAAGAAGCAAGGCCATATTTTTTGACACATTTCGGGAGAGTGCTGCGAATGTCATAAACACACTTCTCAGTTTGTGTCTGGAGAAATATGTCACAGATGTGTTTGCTAACACAAGGGACTTTTAAAGAGTGGTCCACTTTTGTGGCCTCGTTTCTCAGAGCGAGTCCATTGCTTAGTCAGTTTTTCTGAATTTTTAACCGCTGTGCCAGCAAATACAAAATCAGCCGTCATGCTAACTCTGCCACTCTGTCACAAACATGGACATGAGGGTGACAGAGAGAGAGAGAAAAAAAATGTCTTGGGGAAACGTCATACATCACTGTTACAAAACAAAAGAGATGACCTGGAAAAAAAAAGAAGTCTCAAACTTCTCTGGGTGGTTCATTAGCTGATTATGTGAAGTTTGATAAACTAATTTCAAGAGGAGCATGTGATATGATTGATCGCGGCTGATCTCACATCTGCAATCATCGGTAAACCAATCAGATTAATCCAAACCTACAATAAATAGCCCATTTCACGTTACTTCCCTTATCTCTGTTTTGGAAGAATCCCCCATCCACCCCCTTTTTCCTCCTTTACCAGGGGGAGCTCTCAAGAACCTGATATGGGACGCCCTTACATGCTTATTGAAGCCATGGGCTCAATTATCTCCAAGCTCATAAGGGTTTTCTTCCGGGACAGCATGCCAAAACTGCTATTAGTATCAAGCAATATCTACTGTAAGTGTGAAGTCTTGAAATGAAATTTAGATGGGTTTTGGGACCAGTTGACTAAGTTAACCTGTTTCAGTTTTGTCAATGTGGGAAAATAGAAAAACTACCTTTAATTATGCATTTCTGTTTATTTTCTGTTTCTTTGTTTATCACTATAGCGTGGTTATGCATCTAAGTTCATTAATAACAACAGCAGCAACAACAACAACAACAGCAAAAGCCTTGAAAAAAACTGTATTCTATATTTCAGTTTATTAATGTTAGCCAATTTTAATTTTTCCTTGAAGCTTCCGTCCAGACGAGTGGGGTAATTGTGCCCTCTGCTGTTCACACACTACATTTCTAAACCAAAAGGTAGTTGAATGTTTTTTCAGGCACCTTCAGGGCTGGACTGGGACAAAAAAAATCGGCCCTGGCATTTTGTGACAGAGCGGCCCACTACATTGAATCAAAATGTACCCATCTGTGCACGCTCTTGAATATGTTTACCAACTCCCATTCTATAAAAGCACAAAAGCCATATATAGGAAATAATGAGAGTTGACAACTTAAATTATTATAATAAAATTATAATCCACACTGGAAGCCCATCTTTTGTGTGCCTGTGTGTTTTGAGGGAGCCTAACGTTATATTAAATAATGAACATAACAAAAACTGCCTACTGACACAGACAGTTAATGTTGATTACCAAATTAAAGATAAATAATAAAAGCAAAGTGTCAGACCCCCTTAAAAAATGTTACAACTTAACAATGAAACATCAAACATAGCTTAAAGATTGTATATAGTCAATCAAATGAACTTAAACAAAAAAAAAATGCAACAAATATTTGTTTGGGCCACAACTACAAAACCAAATGTAAAAAAAAAAAAGTATTAGTTTTGCACAATAGTTTTATCATGTATAAACATCATTATGACCATATTGTATAAATATTATTGTAACTATATAGGCCTACATCATGCTGACGATCAAAAACAAATTGTCATGATACCACAGGCGATTGTCTTCTGACCGGGTGCACCTTGAAAGACATGAATGACACTCCTCATAGAGCGTGAGAAGCATACAGTTCTTTAGCATCTACTGTATATATTGCAGGTTAAGGAAACCGCATGGGAGTTGCTGCGGGCCTTGGTGCAGACGAAAAGTAAAAAAAAAAAGTATATTTATATAGACAGATAGGCACCGTATTATGTTATACAGTATATATGACATGAAAGTATTGATTATGTTCTTTTAGCAGCATTTCTTAGTTATCAAAAAAAAAATAAAATAAATAAATATGGTTGTGCATAGTGTACTTTAAACATAATATGTGTCTCTTAGATTCAATTTAAATATATTTTAATGTTACTTTTTACTGTCATGACAAAAATTATTACTCTAGTCTTTGGTGTCTTAGAAATTCTTCATGCTTATTTGCTGCTTTTGCTGTATTTCTGGCTGTATTTCTGGCTACTATCAATGTTGGAAGCAGTTTTACTGCTTTACATTTCTGAGAACAAAAACACTTTTAATACACAGGTATATTAAAAACCTCCTCTTAGTTTGCCACAAATCTTTTTAAATGCATTAAAAGGCAAGCGCATATCTTAGCCTTACCCTGAGTTTGTTCACACTCTGCCTGTATTAACATACAGTATACAGTACATGCTGTATTTTAATATAGCTAATATAGCAAATTTTGATGAATTAGCTCTAACTTTTGACAGCTTTTTCTTTTTTTTAATGCAGTTATGCGCACATTATATTTCACACGCATATGCAAGGTGACTGAAATAGAAATTAAAACACAAAAGATACTGAGCCATTACGAGTAAAAAAAAACAATTATACTTTAAAGGAGAACATCGACGTTTAAAAAAAAAAACTGAACTGAAACTAAATAATTAAAAATAAACTTGCGGGAGTTAATTTATGTCCTGCAGCAAAATTATTTTTATTATACTTCTAGTGATCTGCTTGAGGTAGGTCAATTTATTTTTATGCTTTTGATGAAGGAGCAATCAACTTAAGCTCTTTAGACCATGTGCCGGACCGTTTGTCAGTATTTCGCTGCAATGTCTTTAAATAAATAATTATTTAGGCCATTTTCATTATTCATGTATTTTTCATTATTCATTAATTATTGTGTACAATAATTGAGACAAAACGAGATAGTAAAATATAATCAACAACGAAAATGTAAATAAAAAGTAAATAAACACATAAACTAAAAAGCTTAATTAATGACTGTCTTAGTCTTATCAAAATAGCAAACACTGAACATCTCTCTATATTTAGGCTAAAAGACTGCTTTATTTATTTATTTAGGCCTAATTATTTGTACTAAATGTTTGTGCTTTCATTTTAGTTGTCTTTTATTTCTTAAATTCTACTTTCCAAAATGAATCCTCATTGCACTTAACAAGTTTACAATGATAATAAAGAGTGTTAACAAATTTTTAATGATTAATGAAGGAATTATAATGCTTTTGTTTTATCGTTTCATCTTCAATTACAACTAGCATATTTACAGCTGCTGTATAGGGTATTTCTATCCGTACGCATACCGTCCCTTCGTGCCCCCTGCGGCATATTCACAAACTGCGGTCATACATTAAAAACACGTTCTTACCCCTTTAGAGAGGCGGCGGTACAAGGCACGACGGTCATGACCATATTAAAGTATCACCTACTGTATATATTGATAATAAAATGATAGTAAAAACATTGGGACTCATCAAGTATGACCAATGTGGAATCTGTGTGTAGACTAAAACATTATTATTTACTAAAACTAAACATTTTGTTCCCAATTTGATTCAACATTTCTGAGTATGCCAGTACTCTGTATGGCCTTATACCATATTATCTTCTTTTAATTTTTAATCTCAACCCTTTATAATAACATAAACATAATTACTAAGAAATCATTTTATCCTAAATACTGTCTATTACATTGAACAGACAAAAACAGTAAAATAATATTATAGTTATTGCTCAAACTGTGAGGTTTCTCTGAATAATTGCACAAATATATGCGTAGGTGCAGCTGACTAATAAGAGCTAATGAGATGTAATGTGCATGTAAAAGCTGTTTATAACTGTTTTGAATGGCACACTTGGCATTGTTCAAGAATCTAGTGTAGCTGTAAAAAAAGTGATAAAAGGCTTAAAATGAAACCGTGTGCAGAAAATCTTATATGGAGATGTGTTGCATGTTTTATGCAAACGACCGGCAAATGATCCTGAGCGACCTAAGAACTGTTTACTGTGGATTAAAGGTCATACTGTTGTAATCAGTGTTTCGCTCCTTGTACAGACAAAAACTTTTGGCATATTACCCCAATAGTATCACTCACTTTTGACTCTCAAAGGCCAGCAACAGTTGACTTTTATGAATCTCCAAGGACCACAGTTTCCACTAAAAATCTTATTAAATCTTTATTTAAATTTGTATTTTTTAAAAATATTTCCCAAGTGCTGTTTAAAGTGTATTTTTAAACATAATAGTTTTAATAACATTTCTAATAACTATTTTGTTTTACCTTTGCCATGATGACAGTACGTAATATTTTACTAGTTATTTTGCAAGGTAGTATTCAGCTTAAATTAGCCGGCAAAAAAATAACTAAATTAGCCGGCAGCTATCTCTCTGCAACTCTCACATGGTCGCCCACTGAAGCTAAGCAGGGCTGTGCCCAATCAGTGCCTGGATGGGAGACCACATGGGAAAGCTAGGTTGCTGCCGGAAGTGGTGTTAGCGAGACCAGCAGGGAGCGCCCAACCTGTGGTCTGTGTGGGTCCTAATGCCCCAGTATAGTGACGGGGAATTAATATTATTATTATTAAATTGCAATTTAAATTCTTAAAATTAGGTTAAAGTAAGGTTAAACGGTCAAGTGGGAGCTAATAATATTAACCATAGCAGTTTTTTTATTCATTTCTTTTATATATTGTTCTCTATTGCAGCCAAATTAAAAGAATTTGAAGAATATGAAAATAAAAATATAATAGCAAATATCACAGGAGGGCTAATAATTTTGTATAATACTGTATGGTAATTTATCAGATGCTTTTATGTAGAATGGCTGTTTTAAAGTTGCAAACGTACGGTGTTAAACAGATGGCAAATACACAATTCAAAAAGTTCTGTTTAATAATAACAATAATAATAATAATAATAAAATAATAATTCCTCACATTTATATAGCGCTTTTCTGGACACTCGAAACGCTTTACACATTGGGGGGAATCTCCTCATCCACCACCCGTGTGCAACATCCACCTACATGATGCGACAGCAGCCATACTGCGCCAGACCGCACACCACACACCAGCTAATTGGTGGAGACAGAGTGATGAAGCCAATTATGATATGGGGATGGTTAGGAGGCCATGATGGACAGAGGCCAGTGGGCAAATTTGGCGAAGGACATCCTGGGATTTTTAACGACCACAGAGAGTCGGGACCTCGGTTTAACGTCTCATCCAAAAGACGCCGCTCACTGACAGTATAGTGTCCCCTTCACTATACTGGGGCGTTAAGACCCACACAGACTGCAGGTTGAGCGCCCCCTGCTGGCTTCACTAACACCACTTCCGGCAGCAACCTAGCTTTCCCATGTGGTCTCCCATCCAGGTACAAACCAGGCTCAGCCCTGCCTAGCTTCTAAAAGCTTTTTTTTAGCTTCTTCTGTTAATGTATGGAAAGACTAAATGTTGAGTTTTTCAAAATGTTTACAACATTTTTTTTTTTCAAAATATCTTATTTTGTGTTCAACTGAAAAAAGAAACAAATTTGTGTGGTCCAAGGTCACATATATAATTTTTTACATTTTGAACTAATTTGAACTACACCAGCATTCTACCACTATTCTGCTTAATAAATTGAATATGTCCCACAAAATGAAACATTCGCTATATGACTTTTTTTTAATTTTCCTGTTCATCCAAAATGCATGGCATTTGGCACAATTTACATCATATATATATATATATATATATATATATATATATATATATATATATATATATATATATATATAATATTTTACAAAATAAAATATTTGATATTTTCAGAGAAATAGTTTTTCAACTAATTGCTCAAATTCTACCAGATCTTTTTTCTCAGCAAACCAAATTCATTATTCATGCATGAATACTCCTTGATATCCCTGATTTAGCCTTTTCTGTTCACATTATCTTCTGTTATGAGCACATTTTTTCATTTCTTCTGAAAACTTTTGAGTCTCTACTCAAATTTTTGATAAGTTTGATACTTTTCGATTGCATTTTTATGCAACACATTGCGTTCTTCATCTAATTCGGCTTGCTTTTGTGACTGTGCCGCAAAGAACTAAGACAAATTGTGATCAAAGTAAGGATCTTTCCTCTTGGCGAACGCTTCCATGTGTTCCTCCCACCTCTGCTGTTCTGTGGAACTTCAGAATGAGTCTCTTATCTCTGGTCTTATCTAATCTCCAGCAACACACTGACTGAACATCAACCCGGGAAGGAGAATTATCTCCTCTGAGGGACTTAAGCGGGACTTCAAAAACTGATCTCTAACAAAACATGTCTAATAGATTAAGAAAACCATGGGTGGTGGCAGCTCAGGGCACTGAGCGTATAAACCAAAAGGTTCAAATCCCAATAGGAAATTTCACGATTACGAAAATGTAATCTTCACTGCACTCAAACAATAATCGGTTGTTAAAATACTGTACACTGGGTAACATTTTACAATTATGGCTGCTAATGGAGCCCTATAATGCAAAAATCACATTTATAAGGAGTTTAAACAGAGTAGTGTGGCAACAGTGTGTGAATATATTGGTAAGAATGTATTAATTCTATTTTTTATAATCACACTTCATAAAAACAGTCTGCAGAAACACGTTGATTATCAATAACCCTTTGTAAATGTCATCGGAGGGGGAAAGCACAACCAACTATTGACAATCTCTGCCTCAGTAGCATAGACAGCCCTGAGTGAGAAGCAGCTGTTTTGAATTTGCCGTTATGTTGACGAATAGGCATTTGAAGCTCCGCCCTCATTTCACAAGAGAGTGCTGGATGCACAATCTCGGCAGTCACCAAAATGGCAAAATTTGGGTCAAAGTGTAAAAAACTCAGTTTCAAAGAGTTACAAAAACATTATTTGTGTTTTTCTTTGAGCTGAAACGTCACAAACATACTGTAGGGACAATTAAGACTTATTTTATCTCCTGTAAAAATGGGCATAATAGGTACCCTTTAAATTAAAAATATAGTTTTATCTGTATACTACATATAGCTCACACTATTTAGTTAGTCCAGTAGGTGGCAACACTGGCATTATTTATTTAGTTCCCCATTAGCCACTACCAATGTGGTGGGGTCAAGCAAATAAAATGACAAATTTACATTAAATCATCAAAAATACATTAAATCAAAACCAATACCCAAACAAAAAAAATAAAACAATACCAAAACCAAAAAAAAAGACAAATGTAGACAAAACTATAGCAAAAGACATCAATACAATAAAACATATAACAACTTTGCAGTAAACTTTGCAGAAAGTTAATTTAAATAAATAGAACATACCCAGCAGGCACACAATGTCATAAGACGTTAGCATTAGGTAAGATTTAGGTCATGATGTCAGGTGACCAAAATTCAATGTCTAGCCAGTGTTCAAGAGAACATTATTTTGAAGTCCAATAATGACGTCAAATGACGTTGATATTTGTTTGTATTTAGGTTGTGTTGGAAAGTGACCAAAATCCAGCGTCTAGCCAAAATCTTAAACCAACATCATATTGACGTCAAATACTGACATTTATTTGTCAGTCCAGGAGTCGCCAAAATCCAACGTCTAATAGACATCACAGTGGTAACGTCCACACAACGTCAAGCTTTAACATCATTGGACATTGATATTTGGTTGATTTTAGGTTGGACGTTGGACATTGACGTCGGCCTGATGTTAGGATCTGACGTCAACCTGATTTTTGTTTTCAAAAAAATGCAACATCTCCACGATGTTGGGATACAACGTCAATTTGGATGTCCTGGGCCTGCTGGATGTGTATTTAAAAGATAGTGTGTTGCACATTTCCTTAATACTGAAATTTTGTAAAACATTTGCAACTGCTTTTATCACTGCTTTAAAAAGTTATAACGTTATAAATACAGTTGAAGTCAGAATCATTAAACCCCCTGAATTATTAGCCCGCCCTGTTTATTTTTTCCCCCAATTTCTGTTTATAGGAGAGAAGATTTTCTCAACACATTTCTAAACATAATAGTTTTAATAACTCATTTCTAATAACTGATTTATTTTATCTTTGCAATGATGACAGTAAATAATATTTTACTAGATATTTTTCAAGACACTTCTATACAGCTTAAAGTGACATTTAAAGGCTTAACTAGGTTAATTAGGTTAACTAGGCAGGTTAGGGTTATTAGGCAAGTTATTGTAAAACGATGGTTTGTTCTGTAGACTATCGAAAAAAAATATAGCCTAAAGGGTTAATAATTTTGACCTTAAAATGGCTTTTTTGCTGCTTTTACTCTAGCTGAAATCAAACAAATAAGACTTTCTCCATAAGAAAAAATATTATCAGACATACTGTGAAAAATTCCTTGCTCTATTAAACATCATTTGGGAAATATTTAAAAAAGAAAATAAAATTCAATGGGGGCTAATAATTCTGATTTCAACTGTAAAACTTTTCCCATGAAATTGCCATTCACAGGGACTACTAAAGAGAAATGTTTACTTAATTTAAACCGAGAATTAAAATTTCTAAATACATTATTTTAAAAACCAACTTGCATTTTTCATAACACTACATTTTGTGTCCCACAGATTACTCAAAAGTGTTGGATGTGTGTGTTTTCAGGGCTACAAAATGTTGTAAATTAATATCCATAAAACACTTTAAAAAGTTATCTGTTGCTAGTAGAATACGGTGTCGTGTTAATGCCCCTTAAAAAAAAACTAATAAAAATGATAAATCTGATTTTTGCAAAAAGTTAA
Organism: Danio kyathit; assembly: GCA_903798195.1. Taxonomy (NCBI): domain Eukaryota; kingdom Metazoa; phylum Chordata; class Actinopteri; order Cypriniformes; family Danionidae; genus Danio; species Danio kyathit. The sequence goes on from LR812524.1 coordinate 12,489,510, forward strand.
CTAAATTAAAACAGTATACAGCATAATAATACATCAATGACACAATAATGACAGATTAGAACAAGATAAATAAATACAAGTAAAAAGACAGAGAAAAAAGACAGCAAATATTACATTTAAAATTTGTACAAAAACAAGATTGCAAATACATTTTACGTACAGTACTTTGTCGTGATGCTTACCTTTAAAATGCCACTTACAGTACCACAAAAATGCAGTAAATATACATTCCTAATATTGCCAAAATGGGAAACACAGCAGTGTTTTTAAATTAATGTTGCATAATATTATTGTCACATATTTATTTTGGAGTCTTCATTATTGCCTTTCCAAAACAATCGTTAGTGAAGTTCTCTGCATTATATATGAAGTGCTCTGGCTGTGCAGTAATGCACTGAGAACTTTGATTAAGGTCTATATGAGGAACATTTTATGCAAACCAAATGATATTAAAAAAAGCTGCGTTAGTTGCCATGGAAACTCAATCAACATTGAAGTCAGTTTCTAAATGGAAAATCTTTAATTACAAAAAAAAAAAATCTCTTTCAATCAGTTATTACTTTGCAGACTTGAGCAGAGTTAGACCAGATTGCATGGAAAAAGGATTTTTTTTTTAAGCCACACCAAGTGTCCATTGGAAGCACATCAGTGCAGAGAGATCCTAAAGCTTTTAATGTGCAGATAATGGATGTCTACTGTGTTGAGATGAAGCACGGAATGAAACATATCTGGAACTGCGTCAGGGAAAAGGGAGAGAAAAATTCTAAAGACAGTTTTACCAAATGCAACTGATAATGAGATGCAGATTTGTAGAACAAAGGATTATGGTCCACAGGAGAAAGCTCGATATCTAGAGCGAGAGAGAGAGAGAGAGAGCGAGGAAGAGAGAGAGGAGAGAATGAGACGAGAGGAGAGAGAGAGCGAGAGAGGAGGAGAGAGAGGAGAGAGGAGAGAGAGAAGAGAGAGAGCGAGAGAGGATGAGTGAGAGCAGAGAGGAGAGAGAGAGGAGAAGACGGAGAGAGAGAGAGAGAGAGAGCGAGAGAGAAGAGAGAGAGAGAGACTGAGAGAGGAGCGGATGAGAGAGCGAGAGAGAGAGAGAGAGAGCAGAGAGAGTGATGAGCGGAGAGATGATGAGAGAGATTAATATGCTATGAAAGTGATAGTTATCATTAACTTTTGGTACGTTTGGAATACCTAGCTTCATCTGTAATAAAATATGAACTGGTTTTACACTAGGTGACACGGTGGTGGCAGTCGTAGTGCTATCCGCCTCAAGACAAGAAGTCACTGGCTTCGAGCATCTGCTGTTGTCAGTTGGCATTTCTGTGTGGAGTTTGCATGTTCTCCCCGTGTTCACGTGGGTTTACCTCCGGGTGCTCCGGTTTTCCCCACCAAGTCCCAAAGACATGAGGGTACAGGTGAATTGGTTAATACTAAAATTATCCGTAGTGTATGAGTGTGAATAAGAGTGTATGGTGTTTCCCAGTGATGGGTTGCAGCTGGAAGGGCATCTGCTGCTTAAAACATATGCTGGATAAGTTGGCGGTTCATTCCGCTGTGGCGACCCCTGATTAATAAAGGGACTAAGCCGAAAAGAAAATGAATGAATGAATATGTGGTTTACACCACCTGACAAAAGTCTTGTCGCCTATCCAATTTTTAAGAACAACAAATAATATCTTGACTTCTAGTTGATCATTTGGTAGCAGAAGTGGCTTATATAAAAGGCAAAGGTCTCTGGATTACGCTTATTTTACCAAAATAAAATATGATCATGCCTAAATAGGACAGTAAGGTCTGACTTTGTTTAGACAAAAGTCTTTTTACTAAACAGAAATAATGTACAGTATAGAATATAAAGTCATGGGTCAGTGGAAAAAGAATTAATATTGTGTATGACTCCCATGAGCTTGGAGGACTGCATCCATACATATCTGCAATGACTCAAATACTCAAATAAAGTCATCTGTAATGGCAAAAAAAAGCGTTCTTGCAGGACTCCCAGAGTTCATCAAGATTCTTTGGATTCATCTTCAATGCCTCCTCCATCTTAGGCCAGACATGCTCAATAATGTTCATTTCTAGTGACTGAGCTGGTCAATCCTGAAGCACCTTGACCTTCTTTGTTTTCAGGAACTTTGATGTGGAGGCTGAAGTATGAGAAGGAGCGCTATCCTGCTGAAGAATTTGCCCTCTACTGTAGTTTGTAATGTAATGAGCAGCACAAATTTCTTGATACCTCAGGCTGTTGATGTTGCCATCCACTCTGCAGATCTCTCGCACGCCCCCATAATGAATGTAACCCCAAACCATGATTTTTCCTTCACCAAACTTGACTGATTTCTGTGAGAATCTTGGGTCCATGCGGGTTCCAATAGGTCTTCTGCAGTATTTGTGATGATTGGGATGAATTCATCAGATGATTCAGCAGAAAAATCTACCTTCCAAATGATCAACTAGAAGTCAAGTTATTATTTGATGCGCCTAAAACTGAGATTGACGAAAATACTTTTGTCAAGTAGTGTATACTGTAGACGAATCCTCATTGCTTGTTTGAACAATTTTTTGTGTTCAGTGGTTCCAGCAATTTTACATCAATATACTTGTTATTTATTTGTTACTAATATCCAAAATGTACTACCATTTCCATGCGGCCAATGGAATTAAAGCAAATTTGTAAAAGTTCTATCAGTTTGTGAAGGTAAGACTGAAATTACTGATGATGCATTTCAATTGGGAGACAATTTAACTCACAAAATTGTATTTTTTGTATTTTTACAGATCTTTTACATGCACAAACAGATATATTACACTACACATGAAAGGTAAAATCCAAAAAAGCACAAAAGCAGTGGTTCTCAAATAGTGGATTATGACCCAAAAATGGATCACAGGTGTGTCCTAAAAACCTCATACACAGGCAACATAAAAAAAGCTAGATTTAAAAAAACAGTACTTTTAGATTTGATTATAAGGAGGATTTGTGCAGAGCGACCTTAATACTTTCTTTAAACTTTAAAGGGGACCTATTACGCAAAAAACACTTTTATAAGGCGTTTAAACACAGTTGTGTGGCAACAGTGTGTGACTATATAACCAGCTTCTAATGATAAAAATTAATTAATTGTATTTTCAAAGGCGAAGTGGTGGCGCAGTAGGTATTGCTGTAGCCTCACAGCAAGAAGGTCTCTGGTTCGAGCCTCGGCTGGGTCAGTTGGCATTTGTGTGTGGAGTTTGCATGTTCTCCCTGCGTTCGCGTGGGTTTCCTCCGGGTGCTCCAGTTTCCCCCACAGTCCAAAGACATGCGGTACAGGTGAATTGGGTAGGCTAAATTGTCCGTAGTGTATGAGAGTGAATGAGTGTGTGTGGATGTTTCCCAGAGATGGGTTGCGGCTGGAAGGGCATCCGCTGCGTAAAAAAAAATGTGCTGGATAAGTTGGCGGTTCATTCCGCTGTGGCGACCCCGGATTAATAAAGGGACTAAGCCAAAGAGAAAATGAATGAATGAATGAATGTATTTTCAAAAAGTGTCTCCAGAAACACTGATTGACATTTTCCCTTTGTACATATCATCAGAGGGGGGAAAGCCCCTCCCATTAGTGATGACCTCTCACTCATTAGCATAAGATGTTAGCCTTTCTTTTGAATCTGCCACTATGCTGACACATACACATTTGTAGCTCCGACCCTCTTTTGAAAAGAGCACAATCTCATTTGAATTTAAAGCAACAGTCACCAAAATGCCACAATCAGGATCAAGTAGTTTCAAAGAGTTATAAAACCTTATTTGTGTGGGGTATTTTGATCTGAAACTTCACATACACACTCTAGGGACAACAGACACTTATTTTACATCCTGTAAAAAGAGTTCTGCACCATAAACTGACCCAGATCCCCCACAATCTTAAAGGAGGAGGTCACCTGGAAATAAAAGTGAGGTGGAGACATAGTCCAGAAGAGAGCTCTTCCTTGCTGCAAGCTTAAATAAACTTGCACAAAACATTTGATACAACAAAACAAACAAGAAACAAGAGAAAAGTGCACCTTGTTTAAAATGTATGCAATTCTACTAAAAACTTAAGTCTAATAATCAATTTGAATATAGCTTGAACTGTCAAAAAGAGAAAGTGAAATAAGGACATAAGCTCAGAAGAAGATGGAGGGGGAATCAAGAAATCAAACCATGAATTGATTTGTGGAGAGGTCAGATCAGGGTGTTCTTTCTATTTAAAGGGGCAATTCATAAATGAGAATACAATCATACTTTATTCTTCCTCCAGTTGTTTCAAACCCAAATGGGTTAAAATGTTTCGTGGCACACAAAATAAGGTTTGAAAACAAAATGTGTCAATGGATTCAATTAGAAAATAATAATAAAGAATAAAGATTTGCTAACTGGAATGTAGTGCAAGTACTATGCTTTACTGAGCTTTATTCAGTTTTATAATGTTGATTATTTTTTTCAGAGTATAATATAATTTTAAATTCATGTATTGCGGGGGCAGCACGGTGGCGCAGTGGGTAGCACAATCGTCTCACAGCAAAAAGGTTGCTGGTTCGAGCTGGGTCAGTTGGCATTTCTATGTGGAGTTTGCATGTTCTCCCCGTGTTTGGGTGGGTTTCCTCCAGGTGCTCCGGTTTCCCCAACAAGTCCAAAGACATGCGGTACAGGTGAATTAAATAAGCTAAACTGGCCGTAGTGTATGTGAGTGTGTGCAAGAGTGTGTGGGTGTTTCCCAGTGATGGGTTGCGGCTGGAAGGGCATCCCCTGTGTAAAACATGTGCTAAGTTGGCTAATTCATTCATTTTCTTTTCGGCTTAGTCTCTTTATTAATCAGAGGTCGCCACAGCGGAATGAACCGCCAACCATTAACGATGAATCCTCTCAGGGAGTGATTCATTAATTTGCACACGCGCACATTTGTGCAGGTGGAGTAGAAGATTAGGTTCCTTTGAATTTGAAGATCTGTCAGAAGAGGTGAGCTGATATAATCATAGACAAATGACCAGGTAAACATTAAGAGCTCTATTTTAACAATCTGGCCACAAAGTCCAAAGTGCAGTGCGCAAAAACATTAAGGGCGTGTGCGAATCCACTTTTGCTATTTTAAGGATGACAAAATACGATTTGAGCCGCGGCGCATGGTCTAACAGGGTTGAGCTTATTCTCTTAATGAGTTATAGGTATGTTTTGAGAATAAACCGATCAGAGTCTCATCTCCCATTCCCTTTAAGAGTCAGTTGCATCGCGCCATAGCGCATTTGCTATTTAAATTGGGTCCCTTGTAAAATGGAAAAACTGAGAGCTTATAGTGAAAAAACAGTTAAACAGACCATATGCAGCGAGAGGATAAAGAATGAGCCTTCTCCAATCAGCCTTTACTTTCACTTTTCCTCTTTTGTGGAAACGTGTTGTACACACAGATATTAGACTACATAATTTATTGTTTGTTAAGCGCAAAAATTTGTTTCAAAACTATTTCTAAATTCAGTTCTAATTTTTAGCAAACAAATAAATGAACAATAACAACGAAGTGTGGTCAAACAACTGAGTTATATCCAAATGCTATGCCCGATATGGTCCAAAACCTGACGCGTGGACAAATCCAAGTTTGTTTTTAATAAAACAAATATAAATATTCATATAATAAATAATACTGCTACTAATAATAACATTATACAACAGCAAATTGTCATGAATAAACTGAAGCCCCCCGATGTCACGATCACCAGCGATCTGCACAGAACACACAGTTTACTAATGGACTACAAATCTGCCATGTCATGGACTACAACTCCATACATGCACTCCGCTCACACACGCATGTTCCTGATCCTGACTGATTGCTCACACACCACCGAAGGATTGTCAAGGACTGATTACACACACCATTTAAGCAGTACAGAGACACACAATGGTGCTGAGTCTTGTCTACTGTTTTAGTGACACTACAACGCGTTTTCCTTTGTCTTGTTTTGCTTTGTTTTTGATCCTTGCCTCGTTTATTTGTTTAATCCTGTTTGCTCCCTGCCTTCTGACCATTTGCCTGCTATTTCGACTACGACTCTGGATTGCCCTCACACATCTGTTTGCTCCTGTGTTGATCATTGCTTGCCTGACCATCCTGTCAATAAAACCCAGCATTTGGATCCGGACCCCTGTTGTCATGTGTCATATCCCCTGGTTACACCCGAGATGAAGAAGGCATGAAGGCAGTGGTTTTTATATTTATGTAGAAAATAATAATTGTTAAAAATATTTTAATCCTTTAATTCTTTTTCATTTGTAAGTATACTTGCGTATTGCTGTACATACATTTTAAGCAATGTTTAAGCGAGGTGCACAACTAACTTGCTCTGCGCTAGACTTTAGACCTGCTTTCAGTTGGTAAATTGTGCAGTCTATTTTAGTTTCTCAAAATAGCAACACGCCAACAATATGCATTAACACACCTCTTTTCTAGATCAAAACACCCATCAGTCCACAAAGTGGCGCAAATGGATTTACTATTTAAACAATGTGTTGCAAAACGGGAAAATTAAGGTTGCATTGGTCTGAAAATAGCAACAAGTCGGGGCAAACAGGTCTTGCGCCTGGATGCAAACTTACAACAACAACCGTAGCTGCTGTACTGCATTTCAGTTTATTCTACTAACACTAACCTGACAGTCTTCTAATACCCTAATGAGAGTCAACACAATGTCTAAGGGGACCGTCAAAATAATGTGTAACCAAACGCAGTCCCATTAAACTTCCATGTAAGACTGATGCAAACATTTTTGGCTGAAATCTTTGCCTCCGCACTGGGCCTAAGGCGATTGAAGCAATCAGGCACTGTGTACGCTAACGCTGCTCATTAGCAGGATTAATTAAGAGCGCTTTTGAGGGTATTTGCCTCAGAGACTGAAGAGCCGGCGAGGACTCCAGAATAAAGAGATGTGGGATGAAAACATCACAGATGAGTAAGGAGGTCATGGAGAAACGCAGACTGACAGTATACTGTGACTGAGTTCAAAGGACGACTGTAATGTTCATGCTAATGTTAAGTGACTCATGCGTCACACTCAGGTATAGCGTGTGACTGTAATGCGCGCGGCTCTGGAAGTATTTATTAGAGCTGCCAGTCAAGGGAGCCGAGTTTCAGGTACGGTTTAATGTATTTTCACTCCATAGATTATTGAAAATGGCAGTGCATGGAGAGTGCTCAGGCGGAGAGAGCTTCTTACAGAGGAACATCAGACATTTAAAAACAAATTTTTATTCTCTGAAATATCACTTCAAACTGTTTCCACCTCACACTGTTCACCACACACTTAAAAAACCCCTGTGAACTGACATTTAGCAATTCTATTATTATTATTTTATGACCTGCATGTTCAGATTTTATTTCGAAATTGAGGTTTTAAAGTAAAATTACACTCACTGGCCACTTTATTAGGTACACCTTACTAGTACCGGGTTGGACCCCCTTTTGCCTTCAGTACTGCCTTAATCCTTCGTGGAATAGATTCAACAAGAACCTGGAAATATTCCAGATTTGTTGGCTGCACATCCATGATGCGAATCTCCTGCTCCACCACATCCTAATGGTGCTCTATTGGATTGAGAGCTGGTGACTGTTTAAGTAGTGAAGTCATTGTCATGTTCAAAAAACCAGTCTGAGAGGATTTGCGTTTTATGACATGGCGCGTTATCTTGCTGGACTGAAGAAGATGGGTACACTGTGGTCATAAAGGGATGGACATGGTCAGCAACAATACTGTTCTTCTGCATACCTTGGTTGTAACTGGTGGTTATTTGAGTTACTGTTGCCTTTCTATCAGCTCGAACCAGTCTGGCCATTCTCCTCTGACCTCTGGCATCAACAAGGCATTTTGCGACCACAGAACTGCCGCTCCCTGGATATTTTGTCCATTTTAGACAATTCTCTGTAAACCCTAGAGATGGTTGTGCGTGAAAATCCCAGTAGATCAGCAGTGTCTGAAATACTCAGAGCAGCCCGTCTGGCACCAACATCCATGCCACGGTCAACGTCACTTAAATCACCTTTTTTCCCCATTCTGATGCTCGGTTTGAACTGCAGGAGATCGTCTTCACCATGTCTACATGTGATTGGCTGATTAGAAATTTGCATTAACGAGCAAATGGACAGGTGAACCTAATAAAGTGGCTGGTGAGTAAACAATTTGTCCAAATAATTTGATGGTCCAAGATCAACATTAGTGAATTGATAAACTGATGGTCCACGATCAACATTGGTGAATTTATATATTGATGGTCCAGAATCAACATTAGTAAATTGATTAATTTAATGGTCCAGGATCAACATTAGTGAAGTTATAAATTGATGGTCAAAGATCAACATTAGTGAATTTATATATTGATGGTCCAGGATCAACATTAGTGAATTTATATATATTGATGGTCCAGGATCAACATTAGTGAATTTATATATATTGATGGTCCAGGATCAACATTAGTGAATTTATATATATTGATGGTCCAGGATCAACATTAGTGAATTTATATATATTGATGGTCCAGGATCAACATTAGTGAATTGATTTAGGGGAACTGGTATTCCCATGGTTAAATCTTATACTTTTATACTGTACATGCACACTGTTGAAATGCTGGGTCCACTCAATTGATTTGTATTGGAACAACATGAAGAAATTAAGTTAACTTATTAGTTACAAAGTTGATTAAACATAAAACAATGATCACAAAAAACTCTCAAGACTTGTGTTGTTTCAGCTCAATTTAAATAAGTAGTTTAATCAAACGGCTGATTTTATTTTTTTGAGTGTGCACCAAAATAAATTTCAAGGAAAAGATGAACGTATGAATGAATGAACCAAGAGTGTGTACTTAGAAGACCCAAGAAGGAGCACTAAGTTTCTTTTAGTTCCACCAGAGGGCAGAGCACAATGTTCATAACAGAATAAAAGCACTGTGAACATGGCACAGTAGTGTATTGAACTGAACAAGCTACAACTCACCTCTACCAACAGGAAACATGGCACTATATATTTGCTCCTCTTAACTGCTCCTCTTCCAACAAACCTCCTTCTGTCCATCTCTCCTGCAGTAAATCAGTCAGAGACCTAGAACATACAGGGGCAGATAAACAGCATTTCAATAAGATGATCTAGTTGAACTTTTAAAAAATGCTGGGTTCCACACAATCGATTTGTGTTGGGACAACATGAAGGAATAAAGTTAACTTATTAGTTTTTACAAATTTATGTGGATTGAACGTAAAAAAAAAATGTAAGTTGTCCCCCAAAATCTCACATCTCAATTTAAATAAGTAGTTTGAACAAACAGCAAATGGAGTGAATGTACATGTGGAAAACATTTCATAGTTTATGCATGCACTGTATATAATCTTCTCAACAGATTGCTCCAGCAATGACGTGTTTTTGTAGGCCAACACAGAAGATAGGATCAGTTTCCTTGACAAAAAATTCAACTGGATTTGACAATTGGCTTTTGGGAGATTACAGAAGGTCTGTGACCAATACAGTTAATGATTCGTGCATGTTTCGTTCATTCATTCATTCATTCATTCATTCATTCATTCATTCATTCATTCATTCTCCTTCAGCTTAGTCCATTATTTAGCAGGGGTTACCACAGCGGAATGAACCGCCAAATATTCCAGCATATGTTTTATGTAGTGGATGCCATTCCAGCCGCAACCCAGTATTGAAAAACACCCATACACATTCACACACACGCATTCATACACTACGGCCAATTTTGTTTACCCAATTCCCCTAAATCGCATGTCTTTGGACTGTGGGGGAAACCGGAGCACCAGGAGAAAACCCACTCCAACACTGGGAGAACATGCAAACTACACACAGAAACGCTGGGACTCAAACCAGCGACCTTCTTGCTGTGAGGCCACAGTGCTAACCACTGAGCCACCATGCCACCATGTTTCATTTATCATGATAATATTTAACAAAAAAACTGAACTTTTATGAATTAAAAGGTAAATAAATGATTATTATTATGTGTACCTTTGAATTTCCTTGCTTGTTTGTAAATGCATTAAGAGTGAAGCTTATAATGAAACAGTTTTAGATATTTCGCCGACATTGCATGAAACAAATGTCAACAAATCACTTAAAAGCAACAGGTTTATTCAAATGTTTTAGGTAAAGTCAACTAATTCCTTTAAATTATTTTAAGCAAAGTCAACAAATCACTTTTAAAGCAAAAGGTTTACTAATTTTTTTTAAGTAAAATCAACTAATCATTTTAAATGCAACAGGTTTACTGTTTAACGTAAAGTCAACTAATCCTTTTAAAAACAATGGGTTTACTAAATATTTTTAAAGTCAACTAATAAAGCAACAAGTTTACTAAATTTAAGTAAAACAAATTGCTCTTAAAGCAACAGGTATACTTGTTTTCTTTTAATAAAATCAACTAATTTTAAATGCAGCAGGTTTACTCAATGTTTAAAATAAAGTCAACTAATCACTTTTAAAGCAACCGGTTTACTTAACATTTTAAGTAAAGTCAACTAATCCCTTTAAAAGCAATGAGTTTACAATTTTTGTAAGTATAGTCAACTAATTGCTTTTAAAGCAAAAGGTTTACTAATTCTTTTAGTCAACTATTCATTTTAAATGCAACAGGTTTACTCAATGTTTAAAATAAAGTCAACTAATCGCTTTTAAAGCAAAAGGTTTACTAGTTTTTTTCTTTTTTAAAGTATAATAAACTAATTTAAAATGCAACAGGTCTACTCAATGTTTAAAATAAACTAATCACTTTTAAAGCAACAGGTTTACTTAACGCTTTAGGTAGTCAACTAATCCCTTTAAAAGCAATGAGTTTACATTTTTTTTAGTAGTCAACTAATTGCTTTTAAAGCAAAAGGTTTACTCATTTTTTAAGTGAAGCCAACTATTCAATTTAAATGCAACAGGTTTACTCAATGTTTAAAATAAAGTCAACTAATCGCTTTTAAAGCAACAGGTTTACTCAATGTTTTAAGTAAAGTTAAATAATCGCTTTTAAAACAACAGGTTTACTATTTTTTTCCTTTTTTAAAGTACAATAAACAAATTTTAAATGCAACAGGTTTATGCAATGTTTCAAATAAAGTCAACTAATCGCTTTTAAAGTAATGGGTTTACTACATTTTTTAAGCAAAGTCAGCTAATCACTTTTAAAGCAACAGGTTTACAATTTTTTTTAAAGTAGTCAGCTAATCACTTTTAAAGCAAAAGGTTTACTAGTTTTTTTCTTTTTTAAAGTATAATAAACTAATTTAAAATGCAACAGGTCTACTCAATGTTTAAAATAAACTAATCGCTTTTAAAGCAACAGGTTTACTTAACACTTTAAGTAAAGTCAACTAATCCCTTTAAAAGCAATGAGTTAAAAAAATTTTTTGTAGTCAACTAATCGCTTTTAAAGCAATAGGTTTACTTATTTTTTAAGTGAAGCCAACAATTCAGTTTAAATGCAACAGGTTTACTCAATGTTTAAAATAAAGTCAACTAATCGCTTTTAAAGCAACAGGTTTACTTAATTCTTAAGTAAAGTCAACTATTCATTTAAAATGCACCAGGTTTACTCAATGTTTTAATTAAAGACATCAAATTGCTTTAAAAGCAACTAGTTTATTCAGGTAATTTTTTATTAGTTAACTAACCACTTTTTACAGTGTGGGTGGTGAAGAATTGTTACCCAACCATAAAATCATTATACTGTACGTCAACAAAAATCCCACATCATAACCTAAGAACAAACGTGTGTTTGATCGACCGCAGTGCATTGGCCAGCGCACTTAAGATGCACTGCTTGTTGTAAAAAAGTAGGGTCACATGCTAAAAATATGTGCCACATATGGTAATGGCCCCCAACATGCTAGGCCTTGACTAAACTTGCTGAACTCAGAGCTGCAACTAAATGAACAAATAACTCAAGATCAATTCGTCATTACTTCAATATAACAATCAGCTGCTTGCTGTGCCATCAGGAAATCAAACAAATATATACTCTCTTTATTTCTATACCTCAGTTACACTTATTCATTCGTGGTTACCCTTGACTTTTAAATTAGTAATGCAATGAATGCAATAGGACTTTGTAAATTTGTTCTCTTGGACAATAGAACAAATTGCAATGCTTGCCTCATATTTCACTGCAGTTTTTGGTAGACGTTGAGACAACTAGGCAGTCACTAACATAAAGATTTGTTGTGCCTGATTTTAAACACAGTTTGCAAAAATATGTTAACCTTATTATTTATTAACAAATTGTTTTAGGGCTGCTCAATATTGGAGAAAAACTGACCTTGCAATATTTTCATTCACTGTAATATATATTGCGATATGAATGCAATTTCACCAGAAGGTTTGAATAGCTTGTAAATAATAAATATTGTATTATTAAATACAATAAAGAAAAGATGCAAATAAACAATGATTTATGATTTTCTGAGGAGTCAAACAGTATTTAGGAGTAGAAATTAAATGATCACCATATAATAATAATAATAATAATCTTAATAATAACAAGATTGTTTTAATTGAGTAAATAATTTATGTAATGTACAATTAATCTTTAAGCTACAAACATTTATTTTATTGTGCTTAAATGGGTGAAATTTGCTTAAAATTCTTACAGTCAGGCATTAAAAACACTTGCAAATAATAAACTTTCACTCTAAGGTTAAATTATGAAATGACTCCTCTATGTTGGTAACTGCAATGTCTGGTCAATTACATTGCAGATCCCTGTGATGTGACTATTGCGGACTTGCACATTGTGATATTGATGCTGAAATTATATATTGTGCAGCCCTAAATTGTTTATATGAAATTATTTTCTTAGAAATATAGTAAAAATATTGTCTTAAAGAATAAACATTACACTTTATTTTAAGGTCTCCTTGTAAAATGTAACTTTTCATTTAACTACAAAGTAATATTAATTAATGACATCTATTTACTATAAGGTTACAAATTGCGTTAGGTAGTATAGGGTTATATGCATATGCATAATTAATTGTAATTTCAATAGTAAATACATACATGGAATATGTGTACACTCTAAAAATATCTGTAAGTTAGCAGTTTTCCTGTAGTTTGTGATAAATCTTTTATGAATTTTTTTTCCCTGTTTAATTATACATTTGAATTGCATTATGGGACTTTTATCTTTCTTTCAACAAGTTTTAACTTTGAAAAGTTAAAAAAGTGACTTTTATCAACATTTTAATAGTTTAAAGTGATATATTGTCTGGGTTTGTGTTGTATAATACACTACAAAAACCTGCCAGAACAATTTCTGTTATTTTTTTCTTCCGTCAAATAAAAACATTAGGCTACCTCAAATAGATCGCTTCACGGAAAATATGCATTTAATTAACGCTCCGCTGTTAGTATTATATTACAAAACCTCTGTCAACATTTTTAATAGAAGTCATTAGTTTAAAGATTATGTCTTAATTATGATTATGACTTATTTCCACTGTCTCACTCCTTAAGGCTCATATGTTGACTTTTTGTAACGTATAGGCTACTACATAGCATATAACAATTTAGATGTTTACATATGATATTGCATGATTTGCATACATGTTTTATAAGCTGTAAAATGAAAGCCTCGGTTTGGTGAGAAGTTATCATTATGCAAACATCAAGATAAACTTTGGATTTATTTGATTGGTAGATTAGGCTATTTAAAAAGGTATATTAAATAAGACCTATTAATAGCTGTAATTTTCCAAATAAAAAAAGGTTAGTTTGTTTGTTGTAGCCTACACTAAATCATCAATAGCCTATTTGTTGAGTTTATGACGCGGCTCAAGGCAGCACAGAGGCCGTCAGCATCAGCGCTGGTTTGTAAACTCGTCTGTGTCAAACTGTGACCAGAAATATCCTTCTTTCAGTTAATATAGGCTTCTCTGAAACGGTGAATATTTCACTTTTATTTTATTTAGGCTAGATTATTATTTTATTTAACAAACCAACACAATATCAAGGCAACTTGTGTTTTGGTGCTGAAGCATATAGCGGACTTGTTTTGATGCACGTCACCCCAAAGGTTATTTGTTATTCTTTATTCCTTTAAATAATGTAGCCTAGTTGTCTTTTTAATGATTAATACAGGAATTATAATGCTTTGTTTCATTGTTTATCTTTGTTTACAAGTAGCAGAGTATTTACAGCTAATGTATAGACTATTTCTGTCCGTTCGCATCCCGTCTCTTTGTGCCACCTGGCGGCATAGTCACAAACTGTGGTCATACCTAAAAAACAAGTTCTTTTTCCTTTAAAGCGGCGGCGGTACATCGTGCGGCGGTAATGGCCATATTAAACTCTCACCTACTGTATTCCTCTATATATGATCTCTTATACTTTATATTCTTTCAAACTACTAAAATGTCAATAAAAGTCACTATGTTAAGCTGTAGAGTTGAATTTTCTACATCAAAAGTCAACAGAGCAGAGATCAAGCTCCCATAATGCAATTCACAACCATAAATAAATGCAAAACACTTGTGAATCACTAAATATGGAAACTGTAAATGAACAGATATTTTTTTTTACAGTGTAGGACATCTTAAAATGAAGTGTTTCAGAGGTAAATATCAAACGCTCTTAGTGAGGGGAAAAATTTAATCAGATTATTGTACTGCATTACATCAATATTAATGCTTACTGGGTGTCTAGAAGAATGTTTCTTCAGTTCGACAGCAAAATGAATGGAAATATTATAGCTGCAGTTCCATAAGCAATGTCATAAAATGGTCCATATAACCATTACAGATTGCAAATAATTTTCCCATCAGCTCTGTATCTTCAAATTGAAATCCTGTCTAGCAGAGCAGCTCAAGAACATTATCAGCACAGTGACTGCTCATTTCATTTGCAGCAGGAACGCACAGAGAAAGAGCCGAATTCCCACTGTGCCGAGGAGATCACGAGTTATAAGACGAGGAGCTGAAATTCGAGATTAAAATCCCAGTCGACTCTTTGAGAGAGCAGAGATCTCTTATTGAATGTATAGGTCACAAACACAGGCTCACATACATGCTGCCCCAAGCAAAGAATGCATTACTAAATAGAGCCACAATATAAATATAAGCTCTCTTCTGGGACTCTGTAATGATCAGGATCACTTTTATGTTTTCTACACTATTGTTACATAATGAGGGGGTGAAAGATGAATAAAGAGAGATGAATAAAACATGAGGCTTAGCTTCTGTCTTTAGCGCTGTGTTCCTCAGGCCCAACAGCAAACAGAACACCACAAACATCTTGTAGCTGTCGCAATCTGCACGGAGCCATTAAAATTCAACATCTAACAGTGCCGAGGCTTAAGTTGAAAAAAGGACAAAAGTTATTTTATGCACCAGTTCAGAGACCAGCCCTTTAGCTTGATCAAATTAAATCAAGGAACAAGATATTTGTGCTCCTTATCTGTGCTGTAAAGTTTTTAATTATTTAGGACAGAGAAAGAAAAACAGTGAGAAAGCTTTAAGATAAGAACTATATTCTCTGAGATTCCTTTTTTGCTTGTTAAAACATTCCACGAACCCACTTTTAACAATATATTGTGGTTGAACAAGATTCATTCGTGCATTAATTTTCCTTCGGTCACAGCGGAATGAACCGCCAACTTTTCTGGCATATGTTTTATGCAGTGGATGCCCTTCCAGCCGCAATCCAGTACTAGGAAACACTCATACACTCTCACATTCCCACACGCTCATACACTACGGCCAATTTAGTTCATCCAATTCACCTATAGCGCATGGTTTTGGACTGTCAGGGAAATCAAAGCACCCAGAGGAAACCCACGCCAACACAGGCAGAACATGCAAACTCCACACGGAAATGCTAACTGGCCCAGCCGGGACTCGAACCAGTGACCTTCTTGTGATGAGAAGACAGTGCTAACCACTGAGCCACTGTGTCGCCATTTGTCAATTTATTTGTCAAAAATGTGTTTAAGATCCAATTCAATTCAATTAATCTTGATTTATATAGCGCTTTTTTCAATGTAGATTGTGTCAAAGCAGCTTAACATAGAAGTTCTAGTAAATTGAAACTGCGTCAGTCCAGTTTTCAGAGTTGAAGTTCAGTTTAGTTCAGTTCAGTTTAATTTTCACTGCTGAGAGTCCAAACACTGAAGAGCAAATCCATCGATGCGCAGCTCCACAAGTCCAAAACAAAGCAAGCCAGTGGCGACAGTGGTGAAGAACAAAACTTCACCAATTGACGAAAGTTAAGGTAAAAAAAACCTAGAGAGAAACCAGGCTCTGTTGGGCACTATTTCTCCTCTATCCAAACGCCCTGTGCAGAGCAGCTGTCTAGGCGCCGGAGGCTGGAGAACCCTGGACATCCAATATGAAGAAGCTGCAGGTATGAGTAGGTCACCGGCGGGTGTTCAGGCTGGCCTGCTGCATATTCTATTTCCTCTACACTTTTAGCAATTTGGATTAGTCAATTAACTTAAGTTGCATGTTTTTGGACGGTGGGAGGAAACCGGGGAGACCGGAGGGAAACCCACGTGAGCATGGGGAGAACGTGTAAACTCCGCACAGAAACGTTGGCTGGCTTGGTAAGGACTAGAACCAGTGACGTTCTTGCTGTGAGGCAACAGTGCTAACACTGGGCCACCGTGTCACCCATCTAGGAAAGGAGGAGGAGTAGGGGTGGAAGGGGGATTCTTTAAAACGAAGATGACTGTTATACAGTATGGAACTTAGGGTATTTATAGTGGCTTAGAAACCGTCTGATTGGTGAATCATAAATTGGATAATGAGGGACTAGCCACAAGCAATCATAAGCACGTGATCCTCTCGAAATTAGTTTATAAATAAACTTCACTTAAAATTTTGTGCTTCCAAAACAAACCTCCTGAAGGATAATCATATCAGTTCAAGTTTTTTTTTCTGTATTCACAGTATTTCAGATTTTGCCCTTTTTTATATTACCACTGATTAATAGCTGATAAATTAGTAGCTCACTTTGTACGATATTGTACTCATGCTGCAGAGCACACTGGTTTGAATCTGGCGAAGCACAGTTCAGAAGAGATAAAACCAATGTAAAATCAAGGTAAATCTACATGGTTGCAGTGCATTACGTTTGCTTCTGAAAACACTATTGGTTGGGTTTAGGTCAGTGGTTTGCTAGGTGATTTGTCTGACATGCCCTGCCTTCTTGTGGACGTGTACAAAAAATGACGTGTATCTGAAACAAATTGCCCACTAAGTGACATTTTTTTGATTTGCAAAAAATGTCAACAGCGCCCTCTAGTGGATTTGCCATCTGAAACATGCAACAAAACGTACCCAGAGCAACATATTTACATTGTCTGAGGCACATATTTCCAATTAACCAAGTCTGGGATTGGACAAAAGCATTTTTTCCCAATGTAATAATAAGGAACAATTTGATCTAATTGTATCTGGGCTAAACCAAACAACAATTTTAAGCCTATGTGCCATGTTCTCATGTCTAAAATTCAGTTTAAAGCCTTGAGCTGACTACTGTAGCTGCTGAAGTGACAGCGGCACAAACACATTATAGTTTCTGTCCCGAGGACCAGCCGCATAATACTTTATTCCTAAACAATTGACGGTTCTTCAATTATTGAAAGTGAACAATCAAAACCATACTGTTTATGAGTGTTCAATACTATCTCATGCCAATTTGTGACTTTTTGATTTAATGGCTAATTCGTATGAATTTGTACGATCTCATTCACACAATTTAGTACAATTATCTAATCCCCCAATGATAGCTGATTTTAGGGTTGGGGTTTGGCGCCACGTTTTCTTTTTAAAATCGTACATTTTTGTACAACTGAACTCGTATGAATTTGTATGAATTAGTCACTAAACTGACAAAACCTAAAATAGTTACACTCCTTGTGAGATCAGGCTGGAGTGTTAGCTCACTTTGTATGATGCTGTATTTGTGATGCAGAGCACTCTTGTTTGAATCTGGTGAAGCATGGTTCTACAAAAAAATAAAACTAGCGTAAAATCAAGGTAAATCTACAGTTAAAGTCAGAATTATTAGCCCCCCCCCCCCCCCCCTTATTTATTTATTTTTTTTAAAATATTTCTTAAATGGTGTTTAACAGAGCAAAAAAAAAATTCACAGTATGTCTGATAATATTTGTCCTTCTGGAGAAAGTCTTATTTGTTTTATTTTGGCTAGAATAAAAGCAGTTTTAAATTTTTTAAAAGCCATTTTAAGGTCAAAATTATTAGCCCCTTTCAGATAATTTTTTTCCGATAGTCTACAGAACAAACCACTGTTATACAATAACTTGCCTAATTACCCTAACCTGCCTAGTTAACCTAATTAACCTAGTTAAGCCTTTAAATGTCACTTTAAGCTGTATAGAAGTGTCTTGAAAAATATCTAGTAAAAAATTATTTACTGTCATCATGACAAAGATAAAATAAATCAGTTATTAGAGATGAGTTTTTAAAACTATTATGTTTAGAAATGTGTTGAAAAAATCTTCTCTCCAGTAAACAGCAATTGGGGGAAAAAATAATGGGGACGAATAATTCAGGGGGGCTAAATATTCTGACTTCAGCTGTATATGGCTGCAGTGCATTATTCTCTTATATTTTCTTCTGAAAACACTATTGGTTGGGTTTAGGTCAGTGGTTCACTAGATGATCTATACGACAAGCCCCATTTTCTTGTGGACGTGGAAAAGAATGGTGTGTCAATTTTAGATTTGCAAAAATGTCAACAGCGCCCTCTAGTGGATTTGCCATCTGAAACATGCAACGAAACATTCTCAGAGCAACATATTGATGTTGTCTGAGACACATATTTCCAATGAACCTAATCTGGGATTGGACCAAAGCATTTTTTTCTAATGTAATAAAGAACAATTTGATTTAATTGTAACTGCGCTAAACCAAACAACAATTTCAAGCCTGTGTGCCATGTTCTCATGTCTAAAATTCAGTTTGAAGTCTTGAGCTGAGTAGCTGTTGAAGTGACAGCGGCACGAATGCATTATAGTTTCTGTCCTGAGGACCAGCCGCATAATCCTTTATTCCCAAACACTTGATGGTTGAGTAGGTGTAATGACTTTATATAGTTCAACTCTTGAAAGTGAACCATCAAAACCATGCTGTGTATGAGTGTTAGTGCGCCCTGCTCTTACAATTAACACCACAGTGACAAACAAAGTGACACGCATCATAAAATATCTCACCAAGCTTAAAAGTGGGCTGCTCCATTTAGAGCAAACACACAGTGCAGGAAAAATGAGCACAGGTGTACGTTCTTAAGAAATCCATCTTCAAAGGGAACGTCTGTTGCAAACCTTATGATATGTCTATCCTCTGAGCTCTTTAAAACATACACTCTTAGCAACAGAAGGAGAGGGAAAGACAAAATCAGGTCATTGCTAAGGAGTACATTAGAAACGAGAAGAGCACAAGGGACTGGAAGGACCACAAATAGGAACAAGATAGGAAAGGACAACAAGGAAAAAGGGCTTCTCTAGCTCTCTGGCTTTCATTGTATCTTAGTAAATAGCATATTTAGGTTTAAAACATGACCTAGGATGATCATTTTAAAACAGCAATCTTTTTTTCAGAATATGTCCATTGAATGTATGGTCATTTAAAGGAATAGTTCACCCAAAAATGAAAATTCTGTCAATTTACTCACCATTCACTTGTTCCAAACATGTTTAAGTTTCTTTTCTTCTGTTGAACACAAAATAAGATATTTCGAAAAGTGTTGTAAAGCTGTAACCACCCAGCAGGCACAGGATGCCAACATAATGTCAGATTGACATTGTACCCCGACGTCGTGGGGAAGTTTCATTTTGTTCGGAAATTATAATTTGGTTGACTTCAGAACCCAACATCTGGCCAACATCAATGTCCATCATTCAACCTAAAATCAACCAAATATCAACATCTAATGATGTTACAGCTTGACGTTGTGTGGACGTTAACACTATGACGTCTATCAGACGTTGGATTTTGGTTGCCATACCAGGCGAATAAACATCAGTATTTGACGTCAATATGACGTTGGTTTAAGATGTTGGCTTGATGTTGGATCTTGGTTACTTTACAACACAATTTAAAATTCACCAAACACCAATGTCATTTGACGTCATTATTGGACGTCAAAATAATGTTGTCATTAGACGTTCGCTAGACTTTTGGTCACCTGACGTCACAACCTAAATCTAACCTAATATCAACGTCTTATGACATTGTGTGCCTGCTGTCCATTAACCTTCATAGTAGAGTTTTTTTTTTTTATATAGTTTTTTTTCCTACCATGGAAGTCAGTAGCCTTGTTTCCTTTTAAAGATGCAAATTAAATTAATGCTAAAACTGGAATATCGCACAAAACATTTGCGATTAAAGCACTGTTTCCGTCCAACGAGTCCAAGAGAACAAAATAAGAGGCTTTTTTCCAAGAGAGACTTTTTTGTGTATAATAACTTATTTTCAGGGATGTATTTTTGCTTAAGGCTCTACTATTTATTACGCAACATAGTCCACGGTTTGTCATATCCTTTTTAGAATCATCTTCTCTCTTACTTCTATGAAAATTTGCGTGCTTGTTTTTTTCCCACCAAGGATGGTCATCACTTCTTTCTCGTATAAAACATTTAAAAATGTTCGAACTTCATCGTCCACCCAAACATACCTGTGACTTTCCGCAAAGCTAAATAATATGAATTTTTTGATTATTTTTTTATGTGCATTTCCAAAACTTATGCACATCTTGGCTATCCATCCAGGGTTTTAATGCGATATTTCACAATGAGCATAAAAATAGGTGAATGGAAACACAACTAATGTTTACAGATTTTCAGCTTTCTTCAAAATATCTACTTAAAAATATTTTCTGAAAGAAACACTCATGGGTAAGTAAATTTAAATTTTTGGGTGAATTATCCCTTTAAGATTAAGGAAATATTAGCTGACATCACAAATCCTGTACTGATCTGACATGAAAAGCAGCAGATAAATACAAGTCCATTTCACACTTTCAAGAGCACTCCAAAAATAGAGCACTGACATGATATCTATTATAATGTGACGAAATAAAAGTGACTTTTGTATTTGCCAGAAGACAAGGTTTTTTTAAATGCCAATGGAGAAAGACACTATTTTACATGATGTATTAGTTATTGCTCTGCTGCAAGAAAGCAGATGTGATTTTACAAGACAATTCCGGCACTTCAGAAAGAGATAAATTTACTATTACACTCCGCAAACAATGTTGTACATTAGCGAATAAGCCTGTTTGTTGTGATGATGGATGATAACATACTTTGAATTGCCAAGTTTTTAATTGCAACTGTGCTGTGTGACTGGCACTAATCTGAGTGAAAATTCAGTCATTATTTACACGCGCTTCTTTCTTTTTTTTTTTTATACAACACTATAAAAATGATAGGTTCCACACAATCGATTTGTGTTGGGACAACATGAAGGAGTTAAGTTCACTTATTACTTTTTGCAAATTTATTGAACAAAAAACAATTAAGTTGTCCCAACCCCTCAAAAAAACTCAAGAATTGTATTATTTCAGCTAGTGTGTTGTTTCAAGTAGTTTGAACAAACACACTGTAAAAAAAAATGCTGGATTCCACACAATTCCTTCATGCTGTCCCAACTCAAATTGATTAAGTTAACTTAGTTGTTTTTACAAATTTAAGTGAATTGAACAAAACAATTAAGTTGTGTTGATTCAATTCATTTGAAATAAGTAGGTTAAACAAGCAGCAAAAATCATCTTTTTAAGTGCAGCAAATTGTTTTTGCGTGTACAAAAGGGAAAAAATGTCATATAAAACATACTGTATACGTGTTTTTGGGCTAGAAATTGATAGAATAACTAAATTACACTTGACTTTGACCCTTAGTATTTGTGCACAACCGCATGTTCTCTCTGACTAGGAAAAGCACAAAGGTTGGAAGAAACTCTTAATGAATGTATTCTAACAGTGGCTCAGTGGTTAGCACTGTCCCCCCACAGCAAGAAGGTCGCTGGTTTGAATCCCGGCTGGGTCAGTGGGCATTTCTGTGTGGAGTTGGCATGTTTTCTCCGTTTTTGTGTGGGTCGTTCCTCCGAGTGTTCCGGTTTCCCCCACAGTCCAAAGACATGCGCTATGTGAATTGGATGATCTAAATTGGCCGTAGTGTATGTGTGTGTGTGTAAATGAGTGAGTGTGTGTGGATATTTCCCAGTACTGGGTTGCGGCTGGAAGGGAATCCACAGTGTAAAACATATGCTGGAATAGTTGGCGGTTCATTCCACTATGGTGACCCCTGATAAATAAGGGATTAAGCCGGAAGAAAATGAATGAATGAATTTTACTGGTTTTATGGCATTTTGAACTTGTATTGGATGGGTCTGCAACATAATATATGTAACTCATTAGCAGCATATGGGTAAGTTATTTTTTAAAAAGCAATTAATTACTATTTATTAAAACTGTATACATTTATTTTTCTAATTACTGAAAAGTAATTTCATTATTCAATAAGGAATTTACTCAATACTATTTAAACTGCATAGGTCAAAATAAATCTCAAAGCAAAGACAATAGAATAGCACTGTTTAATTCTTTATATTCAGTCAAACGTGGCCTTTTAGCTTTAACAAAAATGTTTAATGCTTTGGATTTACTAAATTGTTTAGGGAAAGTGTTTGAAAACAATTTATTTGGGCTGAATTTAAACAAACAAATTAAGTTGAACATTACTTAATTTAATTTGTTTGTTTAAATTCAACCCTTATAAATCTGCAGTTTTGAAAAAATCATTCATCAGTGTACGTAAACATTTTAATACCAAACAATATTATAAAAAATGTATATATATATATATATAATGTGTATCAAAATTTAAAACAATTCAAAGCTATGACACCATATTTCATACATTCACACAATATATTGTTATTAGTTTCATACTAAATTTAGTGTTTCTTAATCGTGTGCAGTTTTCTTGATAAATGTAACCTTTTTTAGTTTAAAAAAAAGGAATTATTCTGCGAAATATATTTGTATAACAAACATACTTTACTTTTTCAAAGTATATTAACAACAATAGCTAAGTTAAACCACAAAATGTGCTTTTAAAAACTGCTCTTTTTCTCCAGTTATGACTAAGCAGTGACCTCGAAATTAAGAAATCATAGGTTGTTCTCCTAATTTGTTCTCCACTGTAACTTTGGGAGAAGCAAGCCAGAACATCAGCTGAAATATGCATTTTTCTGTCCTAAAGCATAAATTTTGCTGGCAAAAATAATGAAATAACAGAGTAAAAATTGCAACAGACAATCAATCATAAATGGCCTGAATGATTGCCTCATTAAATATTCATGTACTTTGTACAGCCCCAGAAATTCTCCCACACCATTTAGATGTTTAGAATCTGAGGAAAACAGATAAAAATATCGAGCATTGATGATAGAGTCTGCTTTTGCCTTCCTTTCTTTTTCTTTTTCTAATATGCTTCAGAAAACTTCAGACAAGTGGATGTATATGCTTTGTCCCCAACATGCATTGTAAATAAAATCTTGCTGCCTTAAATTTAATTAATCTATAATTAAATAAAATAAAATAATAATAAAAAAATACATTTATTAAATAATAAATTTAATTGAATTAATTGATCTTTTCTAGTCATCTCAACTTACATTAATCAAACTGACTAAAAATATTGGGCCCTATCATACAGCCAGCGCAATAAGGCACAAGATGTGTTTGGTGCGATTTGTTGCTATTTTCAGACCAGCGCAACAGTAATTTTCACGTTTTGCGCCACGTTGTTTAAATAGCAAATCCATTTGTGCCACTTTGTAGACTCATGGGTGTTCCAGTCTGAAAAGGAGATGTGTTAAGGCGCATTGTTGGTGCTCTGCTAATTTGAAGAACTGAAATAGACCAGCACCATTGACCAACTAAAATCTGGTCTAGGGTCCAGCGCAGAGCATGTTACAGTAGTTATGCACCTATGCAGGTCCAAAACGCTTACACATTGTTTAATACACACATGATGTACAGCAATACACAAATATCTTTACATATGAAAAAGTAAAGGATTAAAATTTTACAAAAATTATTATTTTCTACATAAATATAAAAACCACTACCTCCATGCCTTCATGTTACGGGGCTTTTTTCAGTTTTCAATTTGCATTTGTATAATGTTATTGTTATTAGTAGTATTATTTATTATATGCATATTTATATTTGTTAAAAACAAGCTTAGATTTGTCCACCTGTCGGGTTTTGGAGACGTCTGCCTCACCATATGGGGCATGAAGGTAAAATAAAGAGAAAGTAAAGAGACTGAATGGAAGAGGCTGACTCTTTATCCTCGTGCTGCAGATGCTCTGATTATCTTTTTTTTTTCACTAGTGAAGCGTTCAGTTTTTTCTCTTACAAAGTCCGCCATGTAAATAGCAAATGCACCATAGCGCGACGCAACTGACTCTTAAAGGGAATGAGAGATGAGACTCTGATTGGTTTAATGCACGTTGTGCTCAAAACACACCCAGAAGTCATTCAGAGAATAAGCACAACCCTGTTAAACCATGTGTCGGGGCGCAGAGCGTATTTTTCTGTCCTTAAAATAGCAAAAGTGGATTTGGACACTCTCTTAATGCTTTTGCACTATGCGCTTTGTACAGTATAACTTAAAACATTTGTGGTAACCTGGTAACTTAATAAAATAAGTTAAAGCAACTTAAAAATTTTGTTGTCTTGTCTTTTTGTCAATACATTTTTTACAATGTGGGATTCTATACTGTAAAAAAAATCTTACTGCCTTAAATTTTTTGTTGAATCCAATGATCTTTTCTAGTCCTCTCAACTTACATAAGTCAAACTGACTAAAAATATTAAACGCAACTTTGTGTAACTAGAAAAAATAAGTTGAAACCTAATTAACTGAGAGGGGATGCAGATTCAATACTGGATGCAGATTCAATACTTTTTAATGCCCACGCCTAACCGCAGAGCTACCCCTACCCCTCACAGTGACGTCACTAGCTCCACTGAGTGCATTGTATCTGACATTGCATCTCTGAGATATGCAGTCTCAGCTTGCAAATCCAAGTCTGCATCCAGATACTATTGTATTAACTTATTAAAATACGTTAAAGTAACATATTGGGATAGGTTTTTGACATATTATTATTTTTTACAGTGTAAATTGCTTGTGGCCACTATCATAAACACTTTGAATTTCCAAACTAGACCATTCTTGAGGGAACCGTGTGAAACATGGGACAAAAAGTGAACAGTACTGAGTACAAAAAGCACAGTACTCTTCCTCCCACTGTGTGAAACTTGAGTAAAGCATGCACTGTATTTGTTAACCAAATGGCGAAACTGTCTACACCAGAAATGAATGCTTATCAGATATCTTACAAGTGATTTGCTTCTTTCTTTAAACTCAGCCACAAATTCAAACATCAGCAGAAAGCCTGTAAAAACGACCCTTGTTCAGTATGATCTGAAGCTGGAGAATGAATGTTATGACAGTGCTCTGATGTTTCATGCTCTCTGTGTATATGCATACTGCATTTGGGGCATGTGGGTCTCTGTGTCACTTACACTGCAGAAATCTTCAGTATACCAGCTGCTGGCTGCCATGCTTTATCCTCTGAGCGGTGGCCGAGACACGTTCGCACACTCTGATTTAATTACTTTGACTGAATCCACATAGTCTCGGGTATGACATTTGACTCATGGGATTAAGTCTGGTCCACAAAGATTACAACTTGTTCTGGCCAAGGACCACCTATATAGACAGAAAGGAACACCTCACTGATGGAAAGTGAACTACTGCAATTAGGTTTATTTTCTCTCTCCCTTATGTGCCATTTACAAGCAGGTTAAAATGTAACTCTATTAAAGCATTTTAATTAAAATGCTTCACATACAGTAAGTGTTTCGTCCTTATGCAGTCCATTTCTCAATGTTAGTATGTGTGTTTGCAGGCTTCATAATATAATTCCTGTGCAGATTTCACTTACATTAACAGAAGAAACAATTATTTTATTGAATACATTACAAATACATACAAATTACATACTTAAACTACTGTAATTGAGTAGTTTTTTCCTCAGGAATTGTAATTTACTAAGTAATTTAAAAAATGTGCATTTTTACGTACCCTTGAGTACATTTTAGTGCTGTATCGGTACTTTTTACTTCACTATTTTCCTTTGACATGCAGTCACTACTTTATTTTTTCTTGTCTATGGGCATTGGCGGAGTAGAAAAATCAGTCCTGCGACTCCTGCTTAATCAAATCACACATAGAAAATCAATCGCATCGTACTGAACTACCTCAAGACATGGGCACTTTATAAATGCAGAAAACCGTTTGAAAGCATTAAAAGTGTCCAAAAGGATGTCCAAAATCAATACACACAATGACCCAAAGATTGTTTAGATGCATGTCACTGATGAGAAGATGAAGGATGTCGACTGTATGATGCCTGAAATTGCCAAATGGCCGTAAACAATAACTAAATGCATTATAGAATGTTACGTTTACACATCCCTGCACTAATTGCATGGAAATGCATCAACTTTTAGTGTAGTACTCACTACTCAATACTCTTGAGTACTTTTGAAATGTCTACTTTTAACTCATACTTTGAGTAATTTTTACAACCGGTACTTTTACTCTACTCGCACTACATTTTTTGGGCAAGTAATGATACCTTTACTTGAGTATGATTTTTCAGTACTCTTTCCATCACTGGGGCTCACATACAGTTGAAGTCAGAATTATTAGCCGCCCTGAATTATTAGCCCCTCTTTTTATTTTTTCCCCAATTTCTGTTTAACAGAGAGAAAAAAATTTCAACACATTTCTAAACATAATAGTTTTAATAACTCATTTTTAATAACTAATTTATTTTGTCTTTGCCATGATGACAAATGAATAATATTTTACTATCTTTTGATATTTTGATATATTTTAAGACACTTCTATACAGCTTAAAGTGACATTTAAAAGCTTAACTAGGTTAATTAGGTTCACTAGGCAGGTTAGGGTAATTAGGAAAGCTATTGTATAATGATGGTTTATTCGGGTAGACTATCGAAAAAAGTTAGCTTAAAGGCGCTAATAATTTTGTCCCTAAAATGTTTTTTAAAAAATTAAAAACCGCTTTTATTCTACTCGAAATAAAACAAATAAGACTTTCTCCAGAAGAAAAAAATATTATCAGACATACTGTGCAAATTTCTTTGCTCTGTTAAACATCATTTGAAAAATATTTTAAAAAGAAAAAAAAAAATCAAATGGGGGCTAATAATATAATGTTTTATATGTTTTTTTTTTGTTTCACTTCAGTACTTATCTGTTAATGCACTGCAAAAAATGCTTTTCCTACTTACTTTTTTTTGTCAGGTTTCTAGTCCAAATATCTAAATATCTTAAATCAAGAAGCATTTTCTAGATATTTTTATACAAAAATGTTGTTTTAAAATATAATAATCAAAATAATCAATAATCGATTTGACATAAGATTATTTTTCTTACCCCACTGGCAGATTATTTTGTTTGTTTTTTAAAAAAAAACTCACTTAATTTTGGGATTCATTTATTCATTCATTTTCTTTTCAGCTTAGACCCTTTATTAATCAAGGGTCGCCACAGCAAAATGAATCAACAACTTATCCAGCATATGTTTACGTAGCGGATGCCCAACACTGGAAAACACATACAGACTCCTTTACACACATACACTAAGGCCAATTTAGTTTATTCAATTCACCTGTACCGCATGTGTTTGGACTCCGGAGCACCTTGAGGAAACCCACGACAACACGGGGAGAACATCCAAACTCCACACAGAAATGCCAACTCACCCAGCTGGGGCTCGAACCAGTGACCTTCTTGCTGTGAGGCACTCATGCTACCCACTGCGCCACCATGATGCCCTAATTTTGGGATTTTATATCTTAAAACAAGACTATTTTTTTTTTGCTTGTCTAAAAATGCTTCTTGATTTAAGATGTTTTAGATATTTGGACTAGAAACAAGACAAAAAATAATTTTTTGCCGCGTGAGCATGAGCAGATCTTATTTAGAATCTCAATGTTTTTAAAAAAGACAATACCATCACAGAATTTGTATTGGTTTTATTGATTATATGAATATTGGATTTAATCATTTTTGAATGGATTTAATGTATTTTTATATGTTCTGTTGGTGGCATGTTAAAACCAGTAAATCCTAATGGAGTATGTCCCAAAACGCATTAGAAGCCATTAAAATGCACTGAATTTGATGGTTAAAACTGATAGCTTGTAATGTTAAAACAAATCTGATTCTATTAATTTTATCAGGAAATTCAAACAATAAATTAACTTTTACTTCTCTTTGATGTGACGTAACAAATCCCTGTTTAGACGTCTGTTTAAAGGGCAGTGGAGCGAGTAAACCATAATTCCTTCCTTATTAGTATATATTGTAGCAAATAAACAGGAATATTATGTTTGCAATCTGTCAGTCAGTGTTTTGTTTCATGTTTATATACTTATTCCTGAGCGTTAATTATACAATCTAAAAAAAAAAAACCTTTATTGAATAGTTTGGGGTCTGTCAAATGTAACTTTCAATATCATAATAATGTACAAGTAATAAAACTTTCATATATAGAAGCTTACGCCATCAGTTTTTATTCTTATAAAAAGTTTGAATTCAATCCCCAAGTAACATATTTGAGATTGTCAAAACTGTACAAGGCTTCCTCTAGTGGATTTGTGAAAGCAAAAACTGCAAGAAAACGTAGTGCAGGGCAGGCTACATATTTGCTGGTTGTCAAAAATGTAGTCCTGTGTACATATTTTCAATGAGCCTGGGTTGATTAGTTCGGTAAACCAGAGTATATAAAAACAGGAAGGAATTTTATGCTTCCCCACCGGTGTATACTGAATTTAAACCAGAGCATCAAAACCGTCATCTGTGTGTCATTGGCAGGTATTTTAAATTACTTTAGAACTAATAGCATATAAATATGCTTTTTTCTCTGTTACTTCGAATGTAGGATGTTGAAGCTGGAAATAATGTCACACCCTATAGTTGAGCATAGACAGCAATACAAGTTGGTTAAAACGTATTAAAACTGCCATTTTGCACAGACATGATCAAAACAACAACAACAACAACATACTGTGTAGATGTAAATGTTGATGTCGTTTTTGTTTTGATCATGTCTGTGCAAACTGACAGTTATATGGCAGATAGTTGGATAGTATTGAGACACCAACAGAAATGCAAATAAACACTTTGTTACTGTTTTACTTCTGCAGATACATCGAGAAGCCATTTTGAATAGTGGGTTGATAAGGATACTGACTTGAGAGAGATGTTTCAAAAGATCAGTCAAAAATATCTAAACATTGTGAACTTGAAGCCAATTTGTCCAGCCAGAAGTGAACAGTGTCCCACATTTAAATTTTGTAAGTCACCTATTATTCCTTCTTCTCTAAAATTACAATACCAAAATAAAAATTTGGTTTTAGATATAGTGAGAAATGTTCAATAATCACAATTATTGACACGGAATTAAAAGATCATCAAACAAAACGTCCTGATGAAAACTACAAACTGAACATAAAAATCAGTTCATGGTGCGGTAAATGGAGTCAAATGTGTGAAATGTTTGTCTAATTAAGGAACAGTCACTACTTAAGCACATTTATCTCAATACACGTGATTACCTACTCTGTTAATCAGCTCATTATGTTCCGTGGAGTAAATTACATTGTAGATCATCACTCGAATCTGAGCAGGTTCAGTGCCAGTAATGAGTAATGAATTAAAGCATCCATTGTCAGTGTGAAATTGTCAGTCTGATTATTAATGACCAGAATTTATGGTGCCTAAAATGATTTTACCTATTTAAAATGAGTTGAATCAACAATTCTTGAGTGTTTTTTTTTTGGGGTGGGGGCAACATAATTATTTTATGTTCAGTCCACTTAAATTTGTAAAATACAATTACTGTAAGTTAACTAAATCGATTTGTGTTGGGACAACATGAATGAATCGTGTGGAACTCAGTATTTTATAGTGTATCTTTCCCTATATGTCCTGCATTGTCCAACAAAATGACATCTGCTGTCCCAGAGCAAGTAACCAGGTGTTCAGCCCAATACTATGTAGACTGTTACATTTTAATTTAGAATTGTCTGGGCCTGATTGCAAAAACAAACAAATATGGTAACATACGCTGTAAAAAAAAATGCTGGGTTCCGTGCAATACTTTCATGTTGTCCCAACACAAATCGATTAGGTTAACTTAATTGATTTGACAAATTTAAGTGGATTGAACATAAAACAATTAAGTTGTCCCAAAAAAAGCTCAAGAATTGTTGATTCAGTTTATTTTAAATAAGTAGTTTGAACAAGCAGCAAAAACCTTTTTTTGAGTGTATCTTAGCTTAGGAAAGGCATCAATCAAAAGCCTCACATCTGAAGTGGACAGTGTGGGCTCATTGTGGATATGCGCCCCTGTCTACATTTCTGGAGTGCGCAAATTATTTAGCCAAAGGTACGTATGGTTATTTTGTCTATGAAATGAAAGCTACGGGGCGGTATGATGCCACCGATGGCTTCGGTTCATTTTCCGGTGTTACCAGTTTGCCCAATAGCTTGCCGCATAGATCAGAAAACTTGGGATGAGTCTAGTGAAGAATGGTTCCAGAAACCAGGTAAAACAAAGCAAAAAATAAACAAATAAATAAATAACAGGCTGAAAACGTGGTGAAATCACGCCGCAACGGCTTTCATTTTTCTAGATTGCTTTTGAAAACACTATCGGTTGGGTTTTGGGAAGGGGGTGGGTGCGTCAGTCAGTCAGTCATTCAGTCGGCCTGGTCGGCTGAAGTGTATATTGCGCCCTCTGGTGGATTTACACGAGGAGAGGACGCGCAAGAGAAATTTGTGATCATCAAAAGGCATACACAGGGGCCTTTGCCGGATTGCAAAAACAAAAACTGGGAGCAGATGTACCTAAGGTTACATATTTTGCTATCCCTAGAAATGTAGACCTGGCTACATATCTGCAATGAGCCTAAGTTGGAAGTGGATCAACCAGTGGGAAAAAAACTATTTACTGGCTGTAATATATTGTCAGGCCAATAAAGATATCATTAAAAACAATAATTTACTGACAGCTAAGATATTCATTCATTCATTTTCCTTAGTCTCTTTATTCATCAGGAAATGCCAGAGCTGAATGAACCGCCAACCTATCCAGCATATGTTTTACACAGCGGATGCCCTTCCAGCTACAACCCAGTACTGGGAAACATCCATACACCCTAACATCCACACTCATACACTACAGCCAATTTAGTTTATTCAATTCACCTATAGCGCATGTCTTTGGACTGTGGGGGAAACCGGAGCACCTGGAGGAAACCCATGCAAACAAAAGGAGAACATGCAAACTCCACACAGAAATGCCAACTGGCCCAGCTGGGACTCGAATCAGCAACTTTCCTGTGAGGTGACAGTGCTAACCACTGACCCCTCTTGTCGCCTCAGCTAATATATTGTACATTCTAATGATTAAAAACAGAATTTCTGACTTCCACTTCACAATTGAAAAGCACCAATATTTTCAAGCTTCATCATTACTTTGAGGTCAAGCTAGTAAAGTCACTGAAATCATGACAAATTTGATAAAAATGCATCTATTGACACAGAGCTGATTTAACTTGATATATTAAAAGATAATTCATTTATTCCAGGATGGGAATTGAACCTGTGCCAAAGAGTCCTGCTCCAAACACTGGCCTGATGGTATATTTCTAATGGTGCAGAGCCCGAGTGCCAACAAAATGAAAAAGTGTGAGTTCTTATTGAAGTTTTTACCGTGTATCAGGATTTTGTGATTAAATAACTGTCCCTCATTGAAGGTTTTTGGATCATGCTTAACAGTTTTAAGTGCAGTATGGATCATACGGTCAGCAAACAGACTGTAAGCATCGTCTGACACACAAATTTGGTGGATGAAGCATTTTGATTACATTCTGATTACATTAGGGCTTCGGGTTTACACACACTTACACACACACAGACACACACACACACACACACACACACTGAGCTCATGCAGCACTAACCGGCAGTATTCATCATTGCATACTGCAGGTCCTGCCAAAACAGTACAAGTACACAGTCTCCAAAGTAATACCTGCCCTCCGAAAAATCCAACTGTAGCAGACAATATATTTACTCTCCAGTACACACACACTATTAAAGCACGTCATGCACTTCTAAGTCAGTTTATGTGCAAAACTTTGCGTTTACATCCCTGTCACTTTTTTGGTTCAGAGAAAAAGACAAAGAGTTTCTTTTGCGACGCACAGCGCTTTTGACTCCCCGATGTGGGTCAGAGCCTGAACACAGTTTCTCTCCGCAACAGCCTTGATCTAATACCGCCTCTGTTGCCTTCGCATTCAAAAGCATTGAATCTATTACAGCCGGCGTATTGAGCTGCCCAAATGCCTGCCCACAGCCCACATTCACCATTATAAACACATCAGCGAGAGTGAGAGATAGAGAGGGAGAGAGAGAGAGCTTACCTCTAATGGTAGTAGCAGTGATGGAAGTAAAAGGTGCTATATTACTCCCATTCCGGCTGGACGGGAGCACAAGTGGTTTTGGAAGTGTGTGAATGAAACAGCAGCACCTGCTTAACTCAGCTCTATACGTGTAAACGGCTGCCTCTTCACCAGAGGCATACTGCCACACTTCTCTCTCTCTTTTCTCTCCTCCTCTCTCTCGACACACACACACACATTGCCATTGGCATCAGCGCCACCCCTCTCCACATTACGAGATGTAACGTGAACAAGCTGGATTGATGTCCCAGCGTTCAAGAGCAAAGATCAAGCTTATTCATTAAAGGCACATTATGTAGATTTATCAAATAGGCAACAACCACTAGGAACAATGTCATATATTTTGCTGACTTACACTGTAAAAAATGCTGGGTTCCACACAATCGACTTGTGTACGGACAACAGGAAGGAATTAAGTTAACGTATTAGTTTTTAGACATTTGGATTGAACATAAAACATCTAAATTGTCCCTAAAAATAAAATTGTGTTGTTTCAGCTTATTTTATATAAGCTTGAACAAACAACAAACATAATTTACTGAGTGTATGTACTTACTGTCATGACTGCCAGAGTTCTAGTCCTTGCAGATCACTGGACACATTCACTATTACCCGAACTACAGTTCTGCCACTGAACTGCACTACATTTCCCATCAGACACCTCACTCACACACCAGTTCTGGATCACCCCTGATTACTTGCACACAGCTCTTGAAGACTGATTAGTTGGACTATATATACACCTCACATTCTTACACACATTGCTGAGTCTTGTTTGCTGGAACACTATAAAGCATTGTCCTTGCTAGTCTTGCTGCGCTTTTTGATCCTTTCCTTGTTTATCGTTTATGCTGTTTGCTGCCTGCACCAACCTCTTCGCTTGTAACCATGACTTTTTAGTCCTGCCCCTGCCTGCTTCCAGCAAGGTTTTATTACGCACCCGAACGCTTCCACCACATATTCAGCCTTTGTCAACCCCAATTTTGTTTGCCCTTTTCTGATGAGACATGAGTGCCGCCTTAAACCTGAGGTTCCAGTCTTGTGACTGCTAAAGGGTAAAATTTTGAAGTACTATCACATCGAACAAAGGGTCATTTTTTTTCATTTGCATCAATGAGGCACCCATAAAGACTCCTATACATCAGATTTGCCTGATGTGGGTTTACTAACAGTAAACTGACCGTTTTCTAATGCAAGCTGAAGGACAGCGCATCTCCACTTTGCTCTCCCATGTTGGTAAAGCCTGCTCTGAGGACCATTATACAAATAATGCACGCACAGACTAAAAACACAGTCAAAAAAGCATGTGCAGAAAGCACTGGTCATGCGTTCAGCATGTGTAACAGTCGTGAGCACTGGCTGTACGGGTGCTCAGTAAGAATGAGGAAGTCAAAGATCTGCTGTTCTGAAATAATGTTGGAACTCGGGAGTGCTATATTGTTAGACATCTCGCTCCCATTCAAATTACACCGCTACCGACCGCTGTCGTGTTTTATTAGGAAATTTAGAAATCTGCTCAGGTCAGACCTCTAGTTTGTTCCTGTGTTGACAATTGCCTGCCTGACCAAGCTGTAAATAAACTGCATTTGGACCCTCACCTCTGTTGTACCCCGACTCCTTGTTACACTTACATTATCCCAAATGTTTTAAAGAACATTAAAATCCAGAGAAATAAGTAATATAGTGACATAGACCATGTCCAATGTGTTCCTGCTATGGCTTAACATAGCCTTGACTTCTGATTTGGTTTTAAAGAAAAAAGTAAACACCTAAGATGCTTTAATATGTTGTGCATTTTATTAAACTGCTCCGAGCAGTATTATAACAGAACATAAAATGCATTCAAAATATAAGTGATGGAATATAACTGCATTCAGTGTAAAAAACTGCACTGTTTCTTCTCCACATGTTCACAGATGGAAGAACCAAAAGCAATGCAGTGTGGCATAATAAAAGCTCTGCTGATTTCATGCCGCGTCGCACTCGTCTCTCATCAGCAATCACTTAAACTGTCTCATTTCACTTCGATGGCTTTCAGTCTTAAGCCATGGTAACACTAGAGTTTGAGCATGCGAATGGTGATACGAAACTGGGCAGGATAAAACAAGATGATTAAACACTGATAAAGGGAACAATTGGTCCATATTTAAAATTTCTGAAGAGAGATGTCATGTTTTGATCTTCTATTGCTCTCACGCATGCATGATGCGATTTTGGAGGTCAGAGTTCACAAAGCTTGAACTTTTGAAAGCAGCGACATGCTAAACTTGTGGCAAGAGCTTGCGTTTTCAGTTTGCATGTGTATGAATGGATGTCTATGGGGCAAAAAGTGCAGTGTGCCCGCAAAAAGTGCATTATAAAAATGAGTTTTGCTGGAGTCAAATAGGATATAACGAAGACCACAACTTCTATGATTCCACAGTCAGTCACGGCGTATTAACAAAAAGCATTTGTTTGTTATGAATACGTTCCCTCTAGTGGTGAAAATGACATACTGTGACTTTAGGAGTCTTTTGCACAGTAAAAGTCTATAGATGAGATCTATACATGAAATGGGAATGAAAAACAGGAGAAGAAAGCAAAGATGCTAGGACAAGATGATAGGAAACAAAACATTTTTGTCAATGCAATGATGAAAATAAATAAATAAATTGACTGAATAGTGTACAGGTAAAAATGACGTGTAACCTGATGAAAAAAATGTGTAGTTCAAGTACTTAAATCAAAAGATCAGATTAAATGATTCAGTAAGCTACATTTTTTAGGAGTTGTTAGTTTGGGTTAAGTAAATGAGCCTGTTAACATCCAGTCACTTCATGAATTTCTCTGATCGGCTAGCTATTTGAGTTGTGAAAACAGTTCCATTTTTATGAACGGTTCCAGAAAGTAGGTAAGACAAAAACAGAAGCCAAAAAATAAAATAAACAAGTAAATAACAGGGTGAGAATGTGGTAAAATCTGAAAACGTGGTAAAAAAAATCAGGTGAGGGCTTTTTTTCTTTCTGGATTGCTTTTCAAAACACTGTCGGTTGTGTTTAGGGAGAGGGTGGTCGATGGGTCAATCTATGCTTTTTAAAATACTATTGGTTGGGTTTAGGGAAGGGGGTGGGTAGGGAGATTGGTCTGTTGGTCAGTCAGTCAGTCGACAGCGGCCTCTGGTGGATTTCCGTGAGAACAGCAGGCGTGAATGGCACTCGCAAAAAACATTTGAGATCGTGGTACGTATTTTGCTCTCTCCCGAAATGTATTAGAGGTATGTAATCAGAGTGAGCCTGGGTTGGTCTTTTTCCTAACCAGATAGCTATCTGGTCAGAAAATATACATGAAGTGACGAGATGCAAACAGCCCTAAAAATGTATTAACATGATAACCTAAGTATTAACACAATAATCAAACAAAGCTTTTTGAATTATAAAGCATCAGATTAATTTCAACATTTATCGATTTTTAAAGCATAGCCGTCTTAAGAACTTTTAGGAGAATAAAATCTTTGTCATAAATGTGTGATATTCGGCACGCTTGCGTTTGCTGTGGGTGTATTAAGTAGCTTTATAAAACAAAAAGATAAAGCTGTGAATACACGCATGCAAATAATAGGAGAGCGAGAGAGGGAGGGGGCTCTGATCAACCCACTGCTTTTAGTGAGCTAGTGCTGCTGCATGACATTGTTAAAAAATATCACAAGGTCTACATGTAGGGCGGGAGGTAGATTTGCAGTTCCCATGGAAACTCAGGCACGATGCCTCACGAGAGAGAGAGAGACGAGTTCCCTTACACTCTTTAACATCGACGGATACTTCGGACGATCTATGCAAAAACTGCAATGTTTCGGGTCAGCAGCAGTCAAGCTAATCAAAGCAGAGCAAGCCTTTAACAATGCATGAGCAGAATGTGCCAAAAAAATGTATTGAAATTTGAACTATCAATGTAAAATCTCTGTCAAACAAGATGATTGCCTGCTGACTCTTTATACTGTTTATATTCTTATTTGCTTATTTGTTATTTGAAATTGAACTGGTTTTGAAAGTTTTTCATACTGCTTTTTGTTTTTGCATCACTTTTGTCCTGATAATAGGTCAAAGGTTAAACTTCATCCAAGTCAAAACACACAAGTACAGATGCGGTCTATGAACTGTAGTTTACCGCAAGAAGCGGTATCATTACTGAAATGCTTGAGCAACTTACAGTAGATAAAAAGCGTTTGCTATTAAAACTAAACGTAAAATCCAAATAAACTGTCCTATACTCCAAAAAAAAAAAAAAAAAAAAAAAAGTTTGCTGTTTGTCCAAATTACTTAATTAAAATGAGCTGAAATAACACAATCCTTGAGTTTTTTTTGGGTCAACTTAATTGATTTACGTTCAATCCACTAAAATTCGTAAAAAAAAAAAAAAAAAGTTAACCTAATTCCTTTTTGTTGTCTCAACACAAATCGATTGTGTGAAACCCAGCATTTTTTTACTGTGTACACTGTAATGAATGCTGGGTTCCACACAATTCAATCAACACAAATCAATTAACTTAACTAATCTAAGCGGATTGAATATAAACAATTAAGTTGTCCCAAAAAAAGCTCAAGAATTAAAAGTGCTGTTTCAGCTCATGTTATAGTTAGTAAGTAGTTTGAACAAGCAGCAAATTTTTTTGAGTGTATAAGCAAGTATAACTTTGAAACCTGTATACTGTACATAAAGCTTTAAAGGGCACCTATGGTGAAAAATCTACTTTTCAAGCTGTTTGGACAGACATATGTGTAGGTATAGTGTATAGACCGTCATATTGGGGTGATATAAACACACCCAGTGCTTTTTTTTCAATTTAACAACATAAAAACGGTGGACCAATTGGAGCCGTTTTGAGACCGACCGCCACTTGACGTAGGAGTGCGGTCCCCCCGCCCACCGAATTGATTGACAGCTGCGTATTAACATGTCTCCGTAGTAACGTTTATAATCCTATCAACAAGACAGGACGTGCGCAAATCAACCATAAATAAAAGGTCTGTTCAGTCTGCTAGAATCATCAACCATCATCAAATGTGATCAAGAGTGAGTTTTACAAGTTTAAAATGTTTTAAAACAGTGCATGTTTGTATTGCATTACAGCGATTTACTTCATCAGCACAGCCGGATGTCAGTACAATTATAAAGAAGACGCTTCAATCCCGGTTTGTGGACGTTAAATCAGGTTTATTTTGTATTTTGTTTATTTCGGCTGGAATAAAAGCAGTTTTTAATAATAATAATAAAAAAAAACATTTTAAGGTCAATATTATTAGCCCTTTAAGCAATATTTTTTTTCTATTGTCTACTAGGGGTATGAACCTACACTGGTCTCATGGTTCGGTTCGGTTATGATTATTATGCAATCGATTCGGTTCAATTCAATATCTCGGTGCATCACGGTGCATTGACGATGCTTTCCATAAACAATTTGACATTTTCCTTAGCAACACAATAATTCTTGTATTAAAATGTATAATTTGATAAAAAATATTAAATATTAAATATATTTATTATTTGTAATACAATTATGTCCTTTAATACAAGCAGATATATGAACTGTACCTTTAATTTTACCTGCTCAAAGAAAACACTCATTTTGAATGTATCAAACAAAACTCATGCACATGCACAGAACAACATTTATATCAAATAAACAAATGTAAATATTATCCTGCTTGCTTTTTGAGCAAGTTCTTAAACACTTATGATTGATCACACGCTCAACAGTAAGGGCTGCAATTGGCTCTAACGGTCAGCACGGCTCTGGCACTGTTCAGCAAGTGTCGTTATTGTTGAGAGAGAAGATAAAACGTTACCTCGCGAACACACCAGCAGATCAAAGCGGCCACAGAGAGTGAGAGTGAGAGAGTTTACAGCTTTCATTTTCTCCTTGCTGGGTTCTGATGTACTTCCCTGTCAGTGAAAGACTGTCCAGCAAACTCACAAGCATGAATTGTGCACAGTTTTCTGCTTTTTAAGTAGTTGGAGCGTTT
Source organism: Danio kyathit (assembly GCA_903798195.1). NCBI lineage: Eukaryota > Metazoa > Chordata > Actinopteri > Cypriniformes > Danionidae > Danio > Danio kyathit. Next base: position 12,528,182 of record LR812524.1, read on the forward strand.
TAGTTACTCGCAGTCTTTTCCCTCGCCATAGTAAGGTACCACCATATAAAGCATAAGTGATAAATGATGTCAGTACATAATAACAGGTTGTGATTATTGCTGAACCGAGACCGAATTGTTCGTGTCTGCATAGCGGTGCATCAAAGAAACAATTAATTTTGACACCCCTATTGTCTACAGAACCATTCTTGTACAATGATTTGCCTAATTACCATAACTTGCCTAGTTAACCCAAGCGGCAACCTCCCGCTCTCCCTCGGGAAGCCAATACGGAAGTAACTAAAACTGCAGTTCATCGACGCGCCTTGGGGGGCTGGCTCCATGAAGTCCAAGTGCTTTCTTTCTGCATTGGTAAATTGGCCATTTTTACAGCTGATAAAAACATGTTTACAGCCTGGTACAAACGATGGCTTTGATGCATATAGCTATGATTACCCTTCATGACAACTCTGAGGGGGGTGAATTTTTTTATAACTCATCCGTTTCGTTTTTATTAGGTTATATTAAGTTTGCATAATTAAGGGCGTGGCCACTTGAGTGACAGCTAGCCCTCGCTGCTCGCTGTCTCGTCACCTCAGCTGATTCTGGCTAATTAGCCGCTGAGCTCGGCAAATAAATCGTGTATTTGTTTTGTTTAATGTTTCTTTACACCTTCATTTGCCTTTTGGAATTATTTCCTGCAATTATCAGATGATATGGCATGATGTGTGGATTTAATTGTGCTTACAAACCATTCAAGTTGCCTTCATTTCACAGGTGAGTGAAATGATATACTTCTATACCATCTCTATAAATGTATTTGTTTTATTTAAGATCATTTATCATTTAAATGTTCTTTAGACCAGTATTGCACTCCAGAATCTGACAGATTGATTAGCTGTAGGCTATAAAACAGTCATCTGAAGTGTTGTCATACAGTGTTAGTGCTGGATTTTATAAACAGCCTTGCATTTACTAACACAGACTATATCTGAAGTGTTTGATAGTAATTCGCGTTTTCCTCCTGTCGAAAAACGTCATAAGAACAATGTTTAGTGGCTCAATGTGTTACAACAGTGTTTTTAAAAGTCTAAACACTTTATTGATATAGTGTACAACCAAGCACATGTGGTCAGAACACAAACGAGTCACAGGCAATGAAGTATTAAACGTTCTTCCAAAGTAATAAATTTGTTTTAATCCAGGTCTAAGCAAAAGGCTGAGAATCAAGCATGCGTCTGTAGCTCCGCTCACTCTCCGCCTCTTTGCCCTTATTTGGTATGCCGCGTTCGGTGCGATGACGCGCTAACAAAATGGCGGCGGTTGGCCGCGCCTACTTGTGGCTTCTTTTGCAGTGTTCAGAAACCTATGGGTGACGTCACGGATACTACGTCCATATCTTTTACAGTCTATGAGTTAACCTAATAAACCTAGTTAAGCCTTTAAATGTCACTTTAAGCTGTAAATTCTATTTATACCTTTAAATAGAATTGTCTTATTATTTGAGAGTTTTTTGCTCTATTACACGTTCAGTTTAGTAACATCCTAACAACTCTTCAAAAGTGAAATCAGTTGTGTACAGAGCCCCAGCGTGACAAACTGTATTTGTGTGGTGGGTTGAGTTGCTTTCTATGCAGAGCGTTCCAAATCAGTCACTTATGAGCTTCGTTAGATGCTGCCTTCAGGCGTAAGTATGCTTCTGCTGTTTCTCACACATGGTATATGTGATGGTTAAATTTCTTATCAAGACAGTACACTCACACTATGCTTATGGCAGCCCACCATTTTTGGCCTTATGCACATTTGAATATCTGGACTTTTAGTTTGCACATGTCCCTGGAATTAAGTACATTAATTGATGGGTCAATTAGTTGGCAAAGCACAGTCAGGGCTTTGCTTTTAAGAACTACTCCAAGAAAGAAATTACCAATGCTAATTAAAAACAACAGAAGGAATGAATATGCAAGAAGGTCAACACAAAGATGAAAGAGCAAAAGCTAACAAAAATCAGTTCACAGAGTTTTTGGCAATATATATTCTTAATATAAACTACACCGGTATACACTCCCTGGACCCCCTTTTGCCTTCAAAACTGCCTTAATCCTTCTTGGCATAGATTCAACAAGGTACGGGAAAATTCCTTTTTTGCTTCCTATTGACATGATAGCATCACGCAGTTGCTGCAGATTTGTCGGCTGCACATCCATGATGTGAATCTCCTGTTGCACCACATCTCAAAGGTACTCTATTGGATTGAGATCTGGTGACTTGAGGCCATTTGAGTACAGTGAACTCATTGTCATGTCCAAGAAACCAGTCTGAGATGATTCGTGCTTTATGACATGACGAATTATCCTGCTGGAAGTAGCCATCAGAAGATGGGTACACTGTGATCATAAAGGGATGGACATGGTCAGCAACAGTACTCAGGTAGGCTGTGGCATTGACATTTGAGTTACTGTTGCCTTTCTATCAGCTCGAACCAGTCTGGCCATTCTCCTCTGACCTCTGGCATCAACAATTCATTTGCGCCCACAGAACTGCCGCTCACTGGATATTTTCTCTTTTACGGACCATTCTCTGTAAACCCTAGAGATTGTGCGTGAAAATCCCAGTAGATCAGCAGTTTCTGAAATACTCAGACCAGCCCGTCTGGCACCAACAACCATGCCACGTTCAAAGTCACTTAAATCCCCTTTCTTCCCCATTCTGATGCTCGGTTTGAACTGCAGCAGATCGTCTTGACCATGTCTACATGATTGGCTGGTTAGACATATGCGTTACCTAGCAGTTGGACAGGTGTACCTAATAACGTAGGCGGTAAGTGTATATGTGTTTTTATCATAAACTGTAAAATATATGGACGTAGTATCCATTACGTCACCCGTATGTCTCTGAAGAACCCAAAAGAAGCTACCAGTAGGCGTGGCCAACCAGCGTCAATTTGTTTGTGCGTCATCGCACCGCCCTGGGAACACCAAACAAGGGCAAAGAGGTGGAGCGTGAGCAGAGCTACAGACGCCTGCAAGCATTTTGCTTAATACTTTATTATCAGCGATTCGTTTGTGTTCTGACCACATGTGCTTGGTTGTACACTATATCAATAAAGTGTTTAGTCTTTTAAAAACACTGTTGTAATACATTGAGCCATCAAACATTGTTCTTATGACGTTTTTCTACAGGAGGAAAACGCGAATTACTTACAAATACTTCAAATATAGTCTGTGTTAGTAAATGCAAGACTATAAATAAAATCCAGGCATAACACTGTATGACAACGCTTCAGCTGACTGTTCTAGAGCCTACAGCTAATCAATCTGTCAGATTCTGGGGTGCATTACAGGTCTAAAAAAAATATAAATGTTCTTAAATAAAACAAATACAATTATAGAGATGGTATAAGTATATAATTTCACTCACCTGGGAAATGGAGACCACGTGAATGGTTTGTGAGCACAATTAAGTGCACACAGCATGCTATAGTATCTGATAATTGTAAGAAATAATTCCAAAAAGCAACTGACTGCGTAAAGCCACATAAAACAAAACAAAAATACGATGTATATGCCGAGTTCAGCGGCTAATCAGCCGGAATCAGCTGAGGTGAAGTGACGGCAACCAGCGAGACTATAGCTATCACTCAAGTGGCCACGCCCTTAATTTTGCAGACTTAATATAACGGATGAGTAATAAAAAAAATTCACCCCCCTCTCAGTTGTCATGAAGAGTAATATTGGCTATATGAACCAAAATCATTCTTTGTACTAGGCTGTAAAAACCTTTTTTTCTGCTATAAAGTTGGCCATTTTAACAGTGAGGTCATTAGAAAATTGCTCTCTTATGGAGTCAGGACTTGCGGAATTTCGATGAATTGCAGTTTCAGTTACTTCCGTATTTGCTTTACGAGGGAGAGCGGGAGGTTGCCGCTTGGTTTTTATATACGTAGAAAGCTAAATTAATGCAAGTTAAGTCAAAGTCCCTTTAAGGCAAGTCATTTCACTGAGCGGCCATCTTTGAAACGCCTCTCAAGCAGTATGCTCGGGCATTCAGTTTGAATGGGGAAACATCAAATTTTTCAAAACTACTTGCCAAGAGTACTATTACATTACATATTATGAATAACCAATAAAATTAAACAACAACTGTCTATTTAGTTTCTAAATCTGCAGAAACTCACGTCTAGTCCAAGCCCCTCCCCCGGAGAATTGTCATTCTATAGCGATCGCTGATTGGCTCCTGTACTAGAAGGCGGGCTTTATTCGCCATATAGCAATCGCTGATTGGCTCCTGTACTAGAAGGTGGGGCTTCATTCGCAATATTGACTGTTACACTTTTCCCCATTCAAAAGTATACAAGTGACACGTCTTGTGAATTCTATGGGCCGCGTCCGAAACTACATACTTCCATACTATACAGTACGCTAAAATCATTATGAGAGCCGAGTAGTATGTCCAAATTCATAGAATTCGAAAATCAGTATGCGAGAAGTACCCGGATGACTTAATACTTCCGGCGAGATTCTGAAGTGCGCATCCCATGCATGCTGTGCTATCCCATAATGCCCCATGAGAGAATTCATGAATGGGAGTGAAGCGACGCAACTGATGCAGGTAGGTCACGTGACCATGACAAAATGGCGGATGTAGTACGTCAGAATTCCATTCATACTGCTCACATTCATACTGTACGAAATGTACTTTCCTAACGGCCGAGTAGTACGTTTAAATTCAAATGCAGTACCTACTGAGTAGTAGGCAGTTTTGGACGCAGTCATAGTCTTTGGTTTAGTGTCTATTTCAACATTTTAGAAAAACATTTCAGAACATAAGTGTAAAAAACAATCTCATTGCCATTCAGATTAAAAAATAAATAATTATTCTGTCCTGTACTTATTAAAATATATAAAATAATAAACTATTATTATTATTATTATAATTATTAGCCCTCCTGAATTATTGACTTTCTCCAGAAGAAAAAATATTATAGGAAATACAGTGAAAAATTTCTTGCTCTGTTGAACATAATTTGGGAAATATTTAAAAATTTTTAAAAAATTTAAAGGATGGCTAATAATTTTGACTTCAATTGTATGTTTTAATATATTTTAGTTGATTAAATATTTTAATTGGATAAAACCTCAGATGAAACAGGACACATTGTAAAGTAATTGTACCGTTTTGATGCTTGAAAATCCTTTTTCGTCTTTAACCAACAACGATTTCCTCATCTTAGGCCTCTGTTTCCAGCCTGCGGGTTTGTAAGCAGCCACTTTTCTCATGCAACTTTCAATGTTTTGACCTGTCATTTCCCTCCTTTCATTCAATCTTTATCAGATGATAAACACTGAAGGCAGAAAGGAAACCCAACCGATGACAGGAGGCTGAAATGCTTGCCATGCTGTGGAAATGGAACAATCCTTACACATACATCACAGGTTTCACCCTATCTAGGAGCTGTCTCAATAGGGAGCCTCCTGAGCATTGCGGCGGGGATTCAAAGTAGGTCGCCCTGAACTTGCGCACCCTGATTTATGTTATGTGGACGCTGGCCAAGTCAATTTTATGAAAACGGCAGTGGAATTTTGGACAGGCATGGATAATTCATACAGTTTTAAAAATGAAACAATTAAACTAGAAAAAAGACATTGGAAGAGGCAAGATAAGGGTATTAATAAAAATACAGACCAAAAACACAAAGCCACATAAGAAATCTGTGATTTGTAATCCTATTTAGTAAAAAAAAAAAAATGCGTGGGATAGAAAATAATAATGAAATAATAATTAGACAATAAAAATCTCATGTCTTCTTAGATAAATTTAGACCTGCATTGTATTATTAATATACTGCATGAAAGACGCATCACAGCAGAGTATTCTACCCATTGTACATCAAACAGAACACAATGTGCAATACTCTTTTTTTTTTTGTAACACACAAGCTGTGTAACAAGTGCTGACACACAGTACACACACCACTTCTGCACTGATAATTTGACACCTTGCTTGACTAAAATTAAACTACTATGGTAAACATTACTTGACAATACCCTAATGTTTAGCTCCACAAAGTGAAGTAGACACACTTAAAGCAAAAATTTTGAAGCAGTAGTGTATATTTTATAAAATGTATATTTCTTGCAAGGAATCAGATAAGATTATTTGGTGTGTAAGTCTGGACTGTATAGAATACAAACTCTGTCCTGGAGGGCCAGTGTTCTGGTGAGTTTAGCTCCAACACACCTGCCAGGAAGCTTAGTAAGAGCTTGATTAGCTGGTTCAGGTGTGTTTGATTAGGGTTGGAGCTAAAGGACACCGGTCCTCCAGGACCGAGTTTGGACACCCCTGGTATAGTAAAATGTATCAAAAATTTAATTCAAGTTTATTTGTGTAGCGCTCTTACAAAAATTATATATTTATATATAAAACAGGTGATGCAGTTTATATATATCTATATATCTATATTATATATTATCTATATATATATATATAGGTTATTATATACAGACATCATTAATCTGCAATTTTATAGCATTGGAGATGTCTAAAAAGTTCATCATTGAGATATACCAGAGAATATTTTTACCAGACTTATTTTTCTTAGGAAAATCTTGTCGAAAATGAATATTTTTATCCATTTTTCAGTGAATATAGGTAATATATTTTGGTTCATTTGAACAAAACAGATTTATTAAACACATATATTTATTAAAATAATATTTTAGTCACAGAACATCTTTATAAATAGTAAAAAAATAAATAAATTACAAACTACAACATTTCAACTAAATTTTTATATATTTTTGATTTCTCTTGATTTTTGTTCTTTTTTTAAAAAGATTTAGTTAAAAATTTCTTGTAACATAAATTTGGACTACTAATTTTTGGGCCGTCATGATAAGTTATTTTACTTATTTTTTCATTGTTAACAAAGCATACAGGCTGAAAAAACAATATAATGTAATATATCAATTCAACTACCCCCCCCCCCCCCCCCCCCCTTCCCTGCGGTCTCTGTCTCTTTAAACTGGGGTATCCAATAAATAGTAGTTAACAGAAAAAAATAAAAATAAAAATAAAAAAATTATATATATATCAAGTATCAATTGCACAAAATAAGGCAATCATTCTGAATCCTGATCATTGTTTTGTGCAATAAACATGGATATTTTGTCAGCAGCTGAAGTCCAGATCTGTAATGTACTGTGGATAAATCCAACATTATAAAGTCCTGAAGTCGTACCAACCACTTGTACTTGTCCAAATTATGTGGAGGCAGCCAATGTTGGGCTAGTAGTTTTTTTTTGTAGAATTTAAGCCAGCCAGCCGAATAGCTTTTTGTAGCTTGGTAAAATTCAATGTACAGTAGAATCAGCGCTCAGTAATAGAATGGAAGGATTCACCAGTACAGGATATTCAATAGTTTTAGATAAAATAACACACACCTCACAAAAATGTTTGTATTTTCCGCATTTCCACATCACATGAAAAAAAGATCCAAGTTTATCACAGAGAGGACTAAATGAGGCGTTGTTGATAAGTTATTTTGATAGATTAGCTCCAGATTTGTCCAATAACATGAAATGTTAATGAAAAGTATGCACTAAAAAAAAAAAATAGTCTTTTCAATTAAAAAAAAAAAGAAAAAGAAATATTACATTATTATAGTCTCCACTATTCAATTACTTACACGAATACAAGTTTAAATTCATGCAGCCAGGGTTTTTATAATTATTATAAACAAGTTTTGCAAGGAGATATTTCTTTTTTCATTTACGCTCTAAAATAAATCTATATATAACCATTCTATTAGTTAAGAGGGAAAAATACATAGTTGTACTGTAATTAATGTTAATTTCACATTTTAAAAGTTGTGCTTGATAATATTAGTTAATGCACTGAGTTCAGGCATTCATTTTCCTTCGACTTAGTCCCTTTGTTCATCAGGGTTGCCACAGCGGAATGAACCGCCAACTTATTCAGCACATTTTTTACGCAGCGAATGCCCTTCCAGTTGCAATCCAGTACTGGGAAACATCCATACACTCTCACATGAACACTCATACACTACGGCTAATTTAGTTTATTCAATTTACCTATAGCGCATGTCTTTGGACTGTGGGGGAAACTGGAGCACCCAGAGAAAACCCACGCAAACACGGGGAGAACATGCAAACTCCACACAGAAATGCCAACTGACCCAGTCATTTATTATTCAGTGTTTAAAAGTTGTGCTTGTTAATATTAGTTAACGCACTGAGTTAAAGACTGTATTTTCAAGTAAATGTATTGTTCATTCATGTTATATTAACAACCATTAACTAATTAACATTATTGTAAAGTGTCACCCAAAAAATCTAACAAAATGGCAAATGCAGACAACTAAATTTGCAATGCATAAAACATACACAAATCTAAAATAAATATTAATTCAAACTAATATACTAACTGCATACAGCTCAAGTGCTGTTTAAAAAAACTAAGGTTAGGTTATTTAGTTCTTTTAAGTCTTATATTATTATAAATGTGTATTTGCCTATATTATGAGTTTTTTTTATACCTTATAATACCAAATAATAGATATCTAGAATAACAGATGGATATTTATTATGGTTTATTTATGTTTATGGTAGGCCTCAGGAAAGGCTGCTCCTCATTATCATGACAGGTTTTTATCTTCCATTTAAAACAGTCGGATTTCTACCTACAGCAGACAACAGCAGCTCTCTTTATAGCTGATAAAATGGGTCAATGGTTGCTTAACTGCACACCACATGAGCAGTTAATTTTTAACAAGCCCAAAAAACAAATACAAACAAGCCTGGAGGGTTTCATGAAGAAAAAAAGAAACCGTTTGCCAGTAGTGGGTTGGCCTCTCGAACAGGAATTGAGAGCAGGTAACCAGAAACCTCCCTCTACTCCCTCAAAGTGGCTTCTTCATTCGGCGTGCATGAAACACATCAAGCGCGTCGAGCTGGGACAGGCGCAAAGTTTTCACTGGATGTTTTCAACCCTCATTACTTGTACTGTATGTCAAAACGACGCTTTTTTATTTCGCTCGGGAGCAGTTGTGAACTAACCGGTTTAAAGCGTTGAACTGAAGTCATAAAAATAGCGCCTTTGCTGTCGGCGAAGCTCCTCAGGTGGTTTTCTCCTCCAGCGGGACAAGAAGACGCGGCAAAAGTTGCTGATTTCGTCCATTCGGCGCAGGTCTGCAAACAGATGTACATTTGAGCTATATTAGTTCCGCTTTCCGTTTGGTTTGTGTATTTTAAAACACTTCATTACCTGTTCAGAAAAGGACAAACGGGCCAACTCAACAGGTAAGGATGTTTTTGAGTTAATGAGTGCTGTTGTTGGTTACTTGTTTCAGCAGGTAGTGTCTATATTAATGGACTTGTGATGTTTTTTTCTAGCACGCACTGTAGCACACACTGTTGGCAAACAATTAAAACACATCCGTTTTCTAAACGCGTGTTTATGATGAGTAATGAGGTACTAAAATACTTTCAATTGAGTGTAAAGCACTTTTGTTAAGGTTTTAGAAGTTCAATATGTGTGTTCACGTTGGTTTTATGTGTTTTTGTGAAATATTATGTTCACAATTATCGCTATTAACAATTTATTACCTAAGACTGCTAGCAAAAAACAAATACAAATTTGCTGCTTATAAACTTAATAGGCTAGTTAAGGTAGTTGGGTTTAGGTATTGGTTAGAATTAGCGATGTAAAATTACATTATTCTTAATAAATAGTAATAAACAGCTAATATCCTATTAATAGGAAGTTAATAAGTCAGTAGGCTTAGGTAATAGGAATTGTTACTTACACTAAAGTGTTACTATACCAATAATATTTATACCATAAGGCTCCAAACATGTTAAGAGAAGTATAAATATTGGTATCACTTTATTTTGATGGTCCCTTTAAGGCATTTTGTTGAATTTAAGTCATTAGACATTGCATCTACATGCCAACTAATTCTCAATAGATTATAAGTAGACTGTTAGGTTGGGGTTAGGGTTAGCGTAAGTTAACATGTGCTTGCAAAGTTTCTTGAAGTCATTTAAATGTTGAAGGAGCAATATCATTAGATATTAAGCAGACAGGCTATTTATACTCAAATGAGAATTAACTGGCATATAGTTGCAATGCAACTTTTAGTCAACAAAACGTGCAATAGGGACCATCAAAATAAAGTGTTACCAAAATATTAACTAAACAGTTTTTTTATATTCTTTCATACTCACAAGGTTTGATTACCATTTATATTTGAATTACTCAGTATAGAATATGAATTAATGCAGAATAGGCCAAATGCATATGTTAAAATGAAAGGGAAAAAAAGACGTACAATTATAACTAGGGTTGCATGATATTGGAAAAATTGCAATATTTTATTATGCTGCGATTTATATTGCGATATGTTTCCCAGTGATGGGTTGCAGCTGAAAGTGCATCCGCTGCAAAAAACATATGCTGGATAAGTTGGAGGTTCATTCCGCTGTGGCGACCCCTGATTAATAAAGGGACTAAGCCGAAAAGAAAATGAATGAATGAATGAATGAATATTGTGATATGAATACAATTTCGGCAGATGGCTTAAATAGCTCCATTTGGAATAAAATCATTAACGTTGATTGGAATAATCTTGTAGAGGAGTGAATCAAAGAAATTGCAAGAATAAATAAATAAAATAGAGCAAAGATAAAAGTGAAATAAGTAGTCAGATATTCAGGTATGGTAGTATGATACGATATTATCATGATATTTTGCCCCCGATAATGATAGATCACGATATCAATGATATGTCACAAGAAAACCATCCACAATATATCATGATATTTGTAAACGAAGTGGGAAAAGTGCATCAAAAAGGTGTAAGTTGTATTTCTTTTATTGACAGCACATACAGTTGAAGTCAGAATTATTAGCCCCCCCTGTTTATTTTTCCCCCAATTTCTGTTTAATGGAGAGAAGATTTTTTCAACACATTTCTAAACATAATAGTTTTAATAACTCATTTCTAATAACTGATTTATTTTATTCCTACCATGATGACAGTAAATAATATTTTAGTTATTTTCCAAGACACTTCTATACAGCTTAAAGTGACATTTATGGCTTAACTAGGTTAATTAGACAGACTAGCGTAATTAGGCAAGTTATTGTATGACGATAGTTTGTTCTGTAGACAATCGAACAATATATAGCTTAAAGGGGCTAATAATGTTGACCATAAAAAGGTTTTTAAAAAATTAAAAACTGCTTCCGAAATAAAACAAATAAGACTTTCTCCAGAAGAAAAAAATATTATTAGACATACTGTGAAAATTTCTTTGTTCTGTTAAACATAATTTAAGAAATATTTAAAAAAGAAAAAAAACTTCAAAGGTGGGCTAATAATTCTGACTTCAACTGTATATTTCTTAGAATTGCAACAGTGATATATGTTTGATCCGCCATTACAAGAAGCGCTACCTCATGCATATCACTATTTTGTCCTTCCCCTATTGAATAATCAAATGTAATGTAAAATGTAAACAGTGTACATTCTTCATTGCTGATCAACAATAATAATCACAACTCCACATTGCAGATGCTGTGATGTGACTATTGCGAATGCATAAGTTGCGATATCGATGCTGAAACTATCGTGCAGCCCTAATTATAACTGTCAAATTAATTAATGTTACATGACAACAAAATGGCTACCTTGTATGTGGGTTATACTACACTGACTTGAATATGGCAGTGAAACCTTTTGAAATATTAACAATATTGCTTGCTCCAAAATTTAATTTTAAAAAAGTAAGTTTACTTTTAAACATACTTCCTTTTCCTTCCTCAGTGGTTACACTGTAAAACCCAACAGTCAACTTTATCAAATGAAATGAGTGAAGTTAACTCAAAATTTGAAGAGTTTTGAACTCAGTATTGAAGGTAGTAAGGTAATTAAATACCTCATTACTTCAACCTAAATGGAGTAAGTTCACAGTACTCATATAGATTCATTTTTTAACTCAAATGGTTTGTTGCAATCGGTTTCCTCAAACGGTTTGAGTTACCTTAACTTTTTGGGTTTTACAGTGTACAACACCTTTGAGTGTAAAGAGCACAAAAATAGAAAATGTGTTAATTTAGCTGAGAATTTGTGGTGTTTCTTAACTGACTCAAACAGAAGCGTGATCTTTAAAAATGAAATGGTAAAAAAAACACTTAGATAAAGGTTGCAATGTCATAATGTGCACAATACAAAAATAGCCTACAGCTCAACAAACATGAAACGTGGCTTGAAAGTGTAAAGTAACAAAAATTCCCCTTCGTGGTAAACACAGTTTGGCCACAATGCCATATTCACTACTCTTGCTATCAGCAAAAGCATCTGTTTTGATCATTTAAAAGGGTTTAATGTCCTTTTCACAAATATTGTACTTTGTTTTGAGCTAATCTCGCATGGCTTGACATAACTTGATGTGCCAAGCAGGTGTCTCCGTGTTTAAAGTGGGAGTTTGCAAGTCACTGTTCTGATAATCCCATCAGCCGATATGGTAGAAGAACTAAATACATCAGTTTCATTTTCACAGTCTATCAGTTGTCATTTGATGCAAGGATCAGTACATAAATATTAGGTGCTGGTTCATGTAATCCATAGCAGAACAGAAGTATTATAATCTCTAAATAAGTAGCAAGTTTACATATTCCACATTTACGCTTGGAATATGTCTGCAGATATTCTCCAAGATTAGCTGCCAACACAATTTCATGCTGCAGTCATTTTTTAAAAGCATGCACACACCGAATTTGGACATTATAAGTATACGAGTGTCAGAACATGAAGGGCAAAATGGAGCATTTAAAATTCACTGAACTGAATGATTGGAGAGAAAGGGTGAATCCACTCCTGCTTGTCTGTGCAAGAACTGCTTACCATTTCTTTTAGTTTTTTTTTTCTGGAACTGACAAATAAATACTGCAGGCCTGAAACCACTGGTAGCAAAGCAGGGAAAGCCTCCTTGTCATTGCAGTTGCAACCTGTTCAAGTGATTTAAACAAATTCCATCTGGTGCCTTTCTACCCATGACGAGAAGAACTTTAAAGTGCTGCTCAGTGAAAAGCAGATACAGAAAAATGAGAATAAAAGTGCAGACTGTCAGCAAAAGGAAATTGAGTAGTGTAGAGAAGGTCTCAGTTGGTCATTGTGTCATGGCAAAGATGCTCCGAGACCTGTAGATGATGGATGTTCAGATTGCTGAAGGGAAATTCCTCTCTGCCATAGAGTCACCATGCCGTCAAAAACTCAATTACACAAAGATAGATGACCAGCGCTGAAGCATTGCTTTGTCTATGTATTTAAAAGCAAGACACACACTTTGACAGATTAACTGCTTCTGTCTTGTGATAAAAACATTTACAGCTGAAGTGTGTAATTGTTCTCGACATTAAAACATTTGCATCACCCTAAAATACAAAAATAGCTACATTGCACAATGTATACACTTTAAAATTTGTATTTAAAAAATGTATAATAAAGTCAAACCCAACCATTGTATATATATATATATATATATATATATATATATATATATATATATATATATATATATATATATATATATATATATATATATATATATATATATATATATATATATATATATACATACATATATCGTGTGTATGTAATAGTATAATTTTAGGCCTGCATGAACCAGAAGGTGCCAAGACTTTTATTTCATTATGCTGATGCACTTCCAACTGAAACAGAATATTGAGTATGGGGCATGGTAGCAAACTAAGAGTAGGGACTGTCTGTGGACTGCAAGACAGGGACGTAACCTGAAGGGGCGTGACTTGTATTAGAGGCGTAACTTCAGGTTATGGTGACCCACATGTCAAAACTATGTTGTCGGCAAGATAGCGCTGTACATCAGGTATTAACGTCTACACCTACTCCACACCCAAACCCAACCATCATAGTTATTAACATCTATACCTACCAGAACCCTAAACCCAACCATCATTGTTATTAAAGTTTACACCTTACCCAACCAGAAAACCAAACATCAAAGTTATTAACATCTACACCTACCAAACCATCACGGTTGTTAATGTCTATACCTACCACAACCCTAAACCCAACCATCATCGTTATTAACGTCTACGCCTTCCCCAAACCTAAACCCAACCATCATCGTTATTAATGTCTACACCTTCGCCAAACCCAACCATCATAGTTATTAATGTCTATACCTACCACAATTCTAAACCCAACCATCATCGTTATTGTTTACACCTTCCCCAAACCCAACCATCATAGTTATTAACATCTACACCTACCCCAAAAATCACAATTAACATCTTTACCTACCACAACCCTAAACCCAACCATCATCGTGATTAACATCTACACCTTTCCAAAACCTAAACCCAACCACCATCATTAATAACGCCTACACCTTCCCCAAACCATCATCGTTATTAACGTCTACACCTTCCCCAAACCTAAACCCAACCATCATCGTTATTAACATCTACATCTTCCCCAAACCCAACCATTATAGTTATTAACATTTACACCTACCCCAAAAATCACAGTTATTTACGTCTATACCTACCACAACCCTAAACCCAACCATCATTATTAACATCTACACCTACTTCATATCTAAACCCAAACATCACAGTTATTAAAGTCTACACTTACCCCAGCAGGGCTCGAAATTAACCTTTTTGCTTGGTAGCACTGGTGCTCCTAACTTTAAAAATGTAGGCACACCAGCCAAAATTTTGTCGCAACCACCAATTATGAGCATCGTTGCTAAGTTATATATAAACAAATGTATTGCATTTGAAATCAACACTAATCAAAACTAACAAGCAAAAAATATATATGCTTGAGTGAGGAAAATATGTCGAAATCCCGTTATCACAAGAAATTATTATTATTATTATTATTATTATTTTTATAACATAGTTGAGTGAACAAAAGATACACGGACGGACTGCTCACCGGCCCTGCACGCACTGCTTGACATGAATGAATCTGTTAACATACTGTGTTCTCACAGGTGATGTCTGATATTGCACAGATGCGTTGGATGCTTTTGACATATATCTTATTATTTGTAACGTTATACTTTATTTTAATAGCAATACCGGTCTTTTCATGAGCTGCTATATTAGTTTAATCTTAGTCAATGCAGGCCCTTTTGGGATGGTGTACGTGGTGTTAACTTTTACTTATAGCTGCACGGCTGACAGCATCTGGCGATTAAATGAAGGATTAAACAGAACATCTCGTGCTTAAAATGTGTAGATGTGGCAAACAGTTACCTGAAAATTCCGTCCCACAGACTTTATAGTGAATGGCTTTAGTTATTTTCATAGTGAACTTGAAGCCAATGTAAGTCTTTTTTTCCACTCTTCGACAAATGTAGATTGTGGATTAATTTTCACCACGATCAGTAATCAGATGTGCCATTATTTGTTGCTTTAGGTGGGTCCTAAAACAAAATCTGAACGTGTTGTTTTCATTCTCATCTTCAGGGCTTTACATTATCGCGGTTGTAGCTCTCCTGTCATCTGAAGGCAGAAGGCGTTGATTGAGTGATTGACAGATGATTTTAACCAATCCATTCGCGATCAGTTCTAGCGCAGTGGGCCAATAAAAAGAGCACAAAGGCGGGCCAAGCATTGCGGGCTTTGTTTACTGCAGCAAGTTGACATAGCAACAGTTTTAAACTGTTTCTGAGCGCTGTGTTACAAGTGCAAAGATGCATTCAGCGTGAATGTGTCCTAAATCCGCGCATGCAGTGAAAACCGATCGCACGCAACAATTTTATGCACTTGCACAAATGCTCCCAAATATATTTTAAGGTCGCATAGATAAAATTTTGGGCGCATACGCGACCGAGCAGTTAGCAGAGTAGGCTAACTGCCATGACAAAATCTATGAAGAAGTCAGCGAGTGGAATTGCATGGTGGAGTTGCTAAATGAATGAATATACTGTAATAATATATCAAATAAATTGGTTGTGGATACATTTGGATAAAACTCATGAAAACATCTGGTGAAAATGTTCTTTGGTATGTATTTTCACCATCTTGCCAACAACATCTTGTTGTGACAACTTGCATGGTTCAATGGGATCTCGATAACTGCAAGTTACACCTCTAACTTACTTCAAGTTACGCCCCTTCATGTTATGCCCCTGTCATGCAGTCGACAGACAGATACACTTGCAAACTAATGGTAAGATGGGTGTGGTTAAGGCTGAAGCCATTAAACTGTTTTTGAGCATCCAGTTTTCAGATGTGTTAATCATGGTGACAAGCTCTGTTGTTACCAAGATGATGTTCAATGATATTAAAACAGCATTGCAAATTTGTGTGGTTGAGAATTACAGCTCTTGTCATGTGGTTAGCAGCATTGTTAGTAAGCAGTTTCTTGTTAATATGAGATGTGGACTTAAAAAGGGACACTAAACAAATTACAGTTTACATTGCATTTTACATGTAGTGTTTATAAAAAGGTGTCTAGTGCAAATAAATAGGGAGTGTGGTTATTAGTCAATTAAATGATTATTGATATAAGAGATGCATCTTCAAATATTTCTTAAAAATGGCCAGAGACTAACATGCAGTACTTCTTTTACATTTTATGCTATAAATATTTGTCAGTGCTGGACAGAAACTTTGCGTTTGTCAGGAAATAGAATAGAAACCACAATTTGATAAAAATCAAGTTTTACTGAACAGATTTCAGTGTTTTGTCTGTTATTAGAATAGCCGTGTCTTGAGGCAAGTGCAGCACATTATATATTTATAAACGTACAGTTTATAAACCATTTATTTTTGTGTTTTTTTCAGTAATTGATCAAATATCATATTAGACAAAATGCTATACACTGAAATTCTTGACTGTGACACGATGACAAATGCCAGATTAAATAAACCCATTCAACATATAAAATACAGAAAACATCAACTGTTGTATATGCTACTTCTTAACTAATGATAATTTTGTTCAAACTTTGTGCAAAACTTCTGTCAAGAATGAGTGAGGGTGGAGCTAACTTGAATTGTGATTTGAATTGCATGATTAAAATAGTGACAGTCCTATTTTGTTGATCCAGTGTGGTTCAAAATCGAAGTCTGACCTTCTTAATGTGCTTTTTCAAAACGGTGTTTTGGACCAGTGGCACGTAAAAAAAAAGTTGACTCAACCTAAAATTGTAAGACAACTTGCTGCAGAGCTTTTTTAGTTGATAATAATAATTCCTTACATTTATATAGCGCTTTTCTGGAGACTCAAAGTGCTTTACACATTTTTTTCGGGGGGAAATCATCCACCTCATCCAAATCTTATCCACCACCAGTGTGCAGCATCCACCTGGATGACGTGACGGCAGCCATATTAAGCCAGACCGCACACCAGCTGATGAGGAAAGGAGACAGAGTGATTAAGCCAATTATCATATGGGGATGGTTAGGAGGCCATGATGAACAGAGACCAGTCTCTTATTATCAGCTGTCAGTCAGCGCCCGCTCTTTTTTTTTTCCTGGTGATTGCGCCTTTGCTGTGTGCTGTGTAAATGCAGACAATTGGATACGAGTCACGTTTAAAAGATGATGTAAGCTGGTCATCAAAATTATCGGATACAGTCACAAAATTGGAATTGACCATCAAGATCCGCAATTTAAATGCAGCCTTAGACCCCTACTTTTTTTCGAAGGACATCTTAGGATCGGGAACTTGGTTTGACATCTCATCTAAAAGATGCTGCTCATTGAACAATATAGATGTTCAATGAAGCGGTTGCACAGTGGGTAGAGCTGTCGCCTCACAGCATGAAGGTTGCTGGTTTGAGCCTCAGCTGGGTCAGTTGGCATTTCTGTGTGGAGTTTGCATGTTCTTCCCGTGTTCGCGTGGGTTTCCTCCGTGTGCTCTGGTTTCCCCCACAAGTCCAAAGACACGTGATATAGGTGAATTGAGTAGGCTAAAATTGTCCGTAGTGTATGTGTGTGAATGGGAGTGTATGGGTGATTCCCAGTGATGGGTTGCAGCTGGAGGGGCATCCGCTGCATAGAACATGTGCTGGATAAGTTGGCGGTTCATTTTGCTGTGGCGACCCCTGAATAATAAAGGGACTAAGCTGAAAATAAAATGAATGAATGAATGTTCATGTTGAAAATGGTACAGAAATGATGACCTAATTCATATTTATTTGCTGCAGGGCAGTTAGAATGACTTGACGATTTGTTAGAAGTAAATTATAAGTATCTACATTCTTGATGTGTTTAGCGTTTCATTAAAATATAGGGAAAGTGGGTTAGACATTCACTGTGACACATCCAAATCCTAACAAAGCAATAAAATCTGGGTTGATGTTGATTAGTGTGAAATCAGAGATATGCGTATTGCGCTCAAATGCTGCTTCTGGTGAGACGATACTGTTTGGGTTGCTCTCAGGCCTGTTGTGTAGGTGTTGGACCTGTATGGCTGCCAGGATCACTTAAGAGAGATGAGAGAGAAAGCTACAATCAGTCCAAGAATGCACCCCAAAGATACACTGTCAGCACAATCAGAGAAAAATAACTCAGAAAACTCTGGAGGCAACCTGTCTGAGAGCTTAAAAGCTTTTTTTTTTTCCCCATCCGGGATGGAGCGAACAGATCTACTTTGAGAATTGTATCGTGCTATTAGATGCGTTTCAGTTTGGATGCTAAATTGTTGTTTATACATGCAGCCTTCCAGAGAACCTCTTTGTACAACAGCCCGAGGCCAGAGAAGCTGTTGCTCGCAGTGTGTAATTTTACACAGAGTATTTCCCCCATCATCCTGCGCTGCTGTCTCAGTGCTTGTCTCTCGGTGTGTGCTTGGACCGTTTCATAGCGTCCTGCTGCTTAAAGAATTGGCTAGCTGCTGGAGACGTGTTTACTTTTGATGGGGAACCACTGTGGAAAACCACAGGAAGACAATGAAACGACATTGCTGATTTTTTTTGGCTTCCACGCACATGCAAAAGTTGTTAAAGAAATAGCTAGGCCCCAAAAAAAAGAAAGCTCTATCATCATTTACTCGCTGGCTCACATGTTGTTCCACATTTGTATGGTTTTCTTTCTTGGAAAACAAAAGGTGAACTAAGGAATATATAACACATATCAAGTCGGCCACTTTTATAGTTTTGTTTTTCAGAATTTGAATGAATTATCCCTTAGAATATACAACGCAGAAAATAAATCTTGAACACATGACCGAATTTTCTCAGAAAACATATTTCTAAATGTGCTGTTGGCTTGAAATCTCTCAGTAGTTCTTCAGTAACCCTCTGCCCTTTGTCATTGTAAATTAATGTTAGCTGCTTCAGTCCAACATCTACAATAGCAGGATGATGAAGATGAAACCAGGGTGGACATTTCAGCAAGACAATGATCCAAAACACGGCCAAGCAAACTCTAAAATGCTGTCAGAGAAAGAAAATCAAGTTGTAGAATGGCCCAGCCAATCACCTGATCTGAATCCAATAGAAAATACAAAATAAAAATCAGATTAGATGGACGAGACCCACAGAACAATCAAGATTTTGACACTCTGTTGAAGTCTGTGAAAAATTCACACCTGAGCAATTCATGTGACTTCATTCTCCATATGAGAGACGTCTTTAAGCTGCCATCACCAAAAAGCCTTTCATATAATGTAACAAATACGTTTCAGTATTTCAGTACTTTAGTACTTTCTCCTTCTGTCATTTCATTGTTATTACACATAACTAATTTCTCAGATTTTTTTTGTTTGGTTTTATTTTTGTGTTTGTATTTGGGTTTTTACCAAAATCTGGTTCAATTCCATGTCAACAGCTCCTTTAGAAATATTATTCCTAAGAAAAAACATGACGTGTTCAATACTTATTCTCCCCGCTGTAAATACTATTGTTAATATGTGATTAGTGCATGGCAAAAAAATGTGTTTAAAAAATGTATTTTTTTAATATGGTCAATTCTATATTAATCCTCAAGAGCAGTAAATCTATCTTTCCCCCAAATTTAGTTTTTTTTATATTCCTACTACTCATTTTATATTTAAAATTTGGTTTGTGGGTCTTAAATACCTTTCATTGATTAATTTGCTTTTAATTTTTAAAAAACATCATTAGAATTTTTAATAAATCTATACTCATTGAATCATATCAAGTCAAGATTCAAACCAAAAATTGAATTGAATCAGTTTAAAAGCAGTGCCTGCTAGGCCTGCATGATACTGAAAAAAATCTTGAAATATTTAGTTTTGTCGCGATATAAATATTGTGATATGAATATAATTTTACCAGATAGTTTCAATATCTCTTTGGAAAGATTTTTCTATGCAGTGCATAAATTACAAGCATGTATAAATAAGTAAACAATACTTTATGGTTTTCTGGGGAGTCTAACAGTAAAGTACAGAAATTGAAAAATCAAATGTAAAACAACATGGTCATCATTGTAAATAATTACTAAAATATTAATATTTAACAATATACTTATTATATTATTATTATATTTAATAAACAATCTAATCCTGCAATGTGACTATTGCAATGTGACACATATATTGTTCAGCCCTAGTGCCTGCAAATCAAAATCAAATCTGAAAATAACCAAATATATATTATAGCTCAAATTTCATGTTCGTTTCATATAGAAACTGTTTATTTCAATGCGTTTGCTGTCTTTAATCATAATGATTTCTCTGTGTATGCTAAGCTGTTAGAAGTGTGTATAGCTGTTATCAAACCGTCTGTATCCCATTTTAATTTTAGTGTGAAAATATGCAGTGGTAAGCATTCACATCTCCACATAGACTCAGTGTCAGCTTATTATCATCTCATATAATAGAAACTCGCAGTCCTTATAAATCTAACACACCCGTCTCAATGGCCTGCAGGTAATAAATCTTGTGTTTACTGTGTGTCTTCTTTTACTGGTGGGCTCATTGGCCCTCAGAGAGGTCCTGCTCAGTTCTGCGTTCAGTTTATAAGTCAGTAAATCTTGGCGAAGTGGACCTAACTTGACTTCAACTTTTGTAGACTTCTATAATTGAATGTTATGAAGGTTTTTTTTTCTTTTAGCGTATACTAAAAGTGTTTTACAACAAACCCAGCACAGTGTTTTTTTTAGCAGCTCCTTCTTTAAGGTAATAGACTACTTGGATTATCAGCTTAAGTGTGACGTCACGCGAAGCGGCTTCCGTGTCCAAGCGCTATATCAAAATGTATGGAGAGACTCAACAAATGGTAATAAACGTTTACAAAGCGATGTAATACTTTCGAAAATCATGATTGCAATATATAAATCCATGTCTAATATCTGATGACCAGAAAGTGATTCATTTTTTATAAATTGTTACAATATTGGTGTCTGTGATGCAGCAAGTCCAGAGACTGGTGAGTACATCATGATTTTATATAAAATTCATTTTAATGTGTAATATGAATAAAAAGGGGTCATAAACGATTATTTTCTCAATTCAAATAAGTAGCGGCTTGGACCCGGAAACAGTATTCCATTCGTCACCACTTAACAAGTGTGTATTATCACATTAGCTAAAAAATACACCTGCTCAGCCAAGTTAGCATAAGTAATGAACCAAAAAAACAACAATATATTACCAATGTAACAATTTCATAGTAGTTTTGAGGTAATATTATGTAAAATGTATCGAGGCCCCAACAATTACAATGAGTGTATCTGCAATATCTTTCTCCAAATCATTTGTATTTATTAAAAAGCTCACTCATTTCAAATGTGATTATATTTTGTATATTCGGGCCAGGGCCGGCGCGTCCATAGAGGTGACCTAGGCGGCCGCCTAGGGCGGCATAAAAATGAGGGCGGCAAACGCACCCCGCCGCCCAACCCAACGTACTGACTTTCATCCGCAACATCAACACAACAACCACCCCGTCCTCACTTTATGAACTGGTCAGTTTCGTTTTCACTTCCGCGTTGAGGGCGGCGTGATATTCCTTTGCCTAGAGCGGCAGTTCGGCTTGCTCCGGCCCTGATTAGGGCCCTATGATTTTTGAAGAAGCCTAATCACAGTTCTTAAAAAGCTAATCTATGTGAATATTAAAACCCAAAAGTGCATAAATAAATATGTTTTTTGAGGAATAATCACACATTTTCTTCCATGTTTTATTTTGTATACCAAAAAAAATGGAATGTAATGAAAAATCTAGTAGATTTCACAGGGTTCTCCAAAATTTGAGATGAGATGAATGGGATGGGATGGGACGACAGACAGATGGATGGAATGCAATGGATGGATGGGATGGAATGGGATGGGATGGGATGGGATGGAATGGAATTGGATGGATGGATAGAATGGAAAGATGGAAAGAAATGGATGGATGGATGGATGGATGGATGGAATGAAATTGAACGGATAGATGGTTTCTTAGTTGAATTATCAGCATATCATGCAGTGTCCCATTTGATGTCTACTATTGTCAATGATGCTATCAAATATTGTGAGGGATCTAAATGTTTAAGAGATAATGTTACTGTCTGTGTTAATTCGATGCCTTAAGTCAGCATCACTTATTAAAAACCATTAACACTTGACTAGTTAAGAGAACTCAGCCACTTTCCTTTATATAAAACACCATCCCCAAGATCTGAACATAAGACACTTTACGCAACTTAAATACTCAATACCCATGAAGTGACCTATTCAAACAGATCTATTAACAACAGATCAAAAGGCTGGCATATATAAAGCACAACTATTTCGATGAATGAGCCTCACGAAGAGGTTTTAAAGGCAGCAGATGCTCAGATACCCTGCGGAGCGTGAAGGATATGAGGTCACAGCTCTTCTGTCATCTCTGCCGTATGGAGCTGGGAATTAGCAATGAAAACGATGAATATTTTGAAAGCAGGCTTGCTGTTTGAACGCCACCTGATTAATTTCCTCTGCCTGCATGAAGGGCAGATATGGGATGCTTGTAATTATTTATGAATAGTGCTGTGTTATGATTTATATTTAGCTGCAAAATTCTCGTACTTAATGCCGTAAAATGTTTTAGACGAACCCTTCAGTGCACCTTTTTGGCATGCTTTGTTCTACAGATATTTATATTGTTTGCTAATTTGCTCAATTACCCAAACTGTTGTGATTTCCATGCAAAGCCGTTTTTCGCCTCTGTCTACACTTTCACAGTATTCATCAGTTGAGTTGATTAGTTCAGCCGTTTATTGACTTGAATGTGGAATCCCTTCAATGTCTTCTGACCTTTCCTCCACCTCTTTATCCCGATTATCTTGTTGACGAGCTACAAAGGTTTGCAGGAAATCCCTATGAGATGTTGTCTCACATTTCACACACCCGAGTTCACGAGATGTACGATTATACAAGGCAGTATTGAGCTGTCAAAAGACTTTTCACACTGTGTAGTGTGCTGTCAATTACGCTTATAAAGTAGGTTGAGCTATTAGGCTTAATTAGCCAGTGCTGTCAGTCAAAGGCGCCGAAAACTAACTTTTGGTAGTTTGACAGCGCCTTGGAAAGACTTTTCATTCTTATAACTGTAATGCAATAGAGCTTAATGATGATGGATACATTTTGTTTCTGTCTGTGTAGACTTAAAAATTTTGTTCAGTTACTGACATTGTAAACATAGCTTATGGATTTTTCTAAACTATTAATTTCTTTCAGTACTTTATGAACACTTTAATGGGGCCTTTACACCAGATGTGGCTTACGTGAATAGATTGCGTATAATTGGACGCTTGAACATTTTGAGTTTACTCGCTTCATTCACGTGTCAAATTCACTTCATTCGATGGTAAAATCAGCTTCACAATAGATACGGATTCACATCATGGGATGGTCGTCTGTCTGCCTGTCATTTCCAGTTTCATTGCAAAATGGCTGACATGGATTTTATTGAGAGCTTTATATGCTTTAGGAAGACTGAAAACTGATCGTAGATTCATTCGGCACCATGTTTCGGTCCATAAGATCCTCCAGAGATGCACTCAGCTTGGTGAGCTCACAAACTCCTCCAGAAGCTGCTACTGGATGATGGACGCTTTCAGTGGTACTTCCGACTGAGCCAGTCCCAGTTTGATGACCTGTTGTCCAGTGTCAGCGGGAGAATTTCCCTTCAGGATACCAACTACAGGCCCTACATGAATCACACCTCTACTAGAGCAAGCTCTTCCTGATTGGTTAACGTGGTGCAAATGTCTGCCAGAGTTCAGATTTTTAAACACGAGCGATTTGTGCGAATAACGTGTTAAGCACATCAAATGTTTGAAATGCTCAATTCACATGTCATTTTCTTGAATTGCACCATTCGATAGTGCCGCAGAATGTCTAATCGTGTTTATGCATTGATTTAACATGTAAATCACTCACACTTAATACTTTATCCCCCAACTGGTGTGCTCACCAGTAAATTGCTTGCTTTTTCAGCCCAAATTTGGGTATATTTTTTCAAAATGCCCGACTAGGTTCAACATTTTAAACATTTTTTTAATAGTTGGGTTTGTCCGTATTTTATCCAAATTGGGGTTGAAACAACCCAGCATTTTTAGAGGATGCATTTTTAAAATCAAGAATAGGACATGATTAAGCAAAGCTGTGATTGTCATGCAAATCTTGTCAGGGAAGCATGTTTTGTGATCAGCTGTAAATCTCTTCCAAAGGCCAGAGGGCACTTCCAAACTGAAACTCCAAACACCCACAAAGAAGAAACCCAGAAAATCCCCTCAGCATTGCATTATAAACAGAAGATTGAACTTCTTTCGTTGATTCAGTGTGACTAATAATCACTCAACTACAGTATCATCTCACAGAAGGGTTTATTTCAAACCCTCGACAGCTCTATCACATTCTATCACACAATGATTATCTCAATATCCGATTAAATCATTTTTGATTTTGTACATTGTACGTGTAATATCCAGTTATTATAGTACATAAGTATGTTTTTACTTAATTAAATTGATTTATTTTAATTAGAAATAATAGAGATTTCAACTTGTTACTTAGAGCCTTATGAAATCAGTTTTATTTTTCCCCCAAATTCCATTTTAATTTTTTATTACCCCTCATCCCCCCAAACCTTTCCTTCTTTTTGTTAGAATATATATAATAATAGTGACTAGTTGAGTTTAACTAAAAAAAACTGAGTAAACCTGTTACCTTAAAATTATTAAGTAAATTGTTATAAAAAAGTAACAATGGTTTTACTCTCTTTTTTTTACTTTTAAAGTAACAATTCACTCATTTTACTGTAACTAATCACATTTTAGTGTATCTCTTACTATTTCTTCAAGTTAAACTGAACTTTAATTTTGACAGGTTGTTGTGAACATGCTGTGAGTTTGTATGTACATACAATGATAGATTTCCACAAATGATAAACAATTTTAATGATAAGATTTTCAAAAGTGCAACATTTTTTTGTAAAGTGACTCTGAGATGAAGTTCGTGTTTTCTCTGAGACTAGAAACACTGAAAACACCAGGATGTCACACATGCTTGAATGCTCGTAAAGTGAATGAAACCACACCATTCATTAACACACAACAGTCTTTTTATGGTTTAATAAACACAGACACTAATCCTCATCTTGATGTAAACCGGCACACTGCACTGATTTATTCATTTAAAATGTATAATTATAATGAAAAGTTATCATGTTAGGTTACTTTTACTACTGTATATTTGTGCATGCTTCTTTTTAGCTTTCAGGCTGAAATATGACCCAGGCAGTTTGCGAGATTCGCCCAGAGAGTTCTTATCTTTATTTTGAAAAACAGAAGTGTTAACAGGAGCACTTGTTGTCTCAACACTGTATAATCACATTTGAGCATCACGTTATGTCGACTGCTTCTGTTGTTTCTGTGAGTTTTAGCTGCTTTTGATTTGCCATTGCTAAAGCTCAAGGGCAGCAGAGAAGCACTTGTGTGTTAAACATTAGACACTTAATCCACTAAGACAAAACAATGACTCTGTGCTTTTTGGATGCTAAAGGGCAAATGTTTTTTGATAGGCTGGAAAAGTTCATTTAACACAAAAACAGATTAGGGGAACACACAAAGCCAGATTTAAAGTTAACATGAAATAGTGTTTCTGTTAATGCATTTCTGAGTTAAACTGGACATTCTGCTAGAGTCATTTTACAATTGACAATTTGATGCACTTTGCGGATGCTTTTATCCTAAGTGACTTGCACTGCATTGAAGGTTCGCATTTTATAAGCTTTTGCTTTTCCTGGGAATCAAACCACAGCCTTGGCATTGCTAGAAGCACACTCTACTACTTACAAGAAGGACATACATTGATTTTGTTCATCAGGAATTTATTCAATTGTAAAAGTTCAATTGTAAAACCCAGACTTGAGCAAAAGCTTAATGAGAGTTTGCAGTCGGTTGTGCCTCCTTAAAATCATTTGTGTTTCTTTAAACAAAAAGCCAGCATAAATATGTTCAATAATAAAATAACATTTTTATGACTCATTTTTTAAAAAATATTTAGACATTTTATTTAATCAAAAATAAAAGTGACTTTATAAAAATGTTTTTCCTTTAATGTATATGTACATTAAGGCTGCACAATATGGGAAAAATCTAACAATGCAATATTTTTCAGCGTTATTGTCAATTCAACCACATGTACAGAACATACAGAGAATTGAAACTGCGTTACTCTCAGACCCTTGGTGCCTAACATATAATATTAATACAAAAAGTAGAATTTTAAAAATGAAATTTAAATAAATACAATTACACATATAATATAAACTAAAAATATAGGTAAACATAAAAAATTGTAAACAATACAATTACACTTAAGGACACATGGCAAGGAGTGCAAATCACAGTTGCAAACTAGTATATAGAGCAAAAAGCTTGTAAATATGATAAAGTGACAGTGTCTTAATAGTACACAGGTAGTAAGAGGTATATATTGTGATATACTACAATTTTACCTTGATTATCTATTTGGAAAGAATTTATCATTTTAGATTGACTGGGCAGGGCAGTGCATCTGCATAAAATATAATAAACAATCTACAAGCATAGAAAAAAATCAATAAAGAAACATGTACAAATTAAATAAACAGCATTTTATAGTTTTCAGAGGAGTCTAACTGTATTCAGCTATACAGTAATTTAAATAATAATCAAAATGTAAAATAATACTGCGTAGTCTTAGTTGAATAAACAAGTCAATAAAATGTATTGTTATTAAAGTTAAAAACAGCACAATTTTTTTTATGCCTGAATGCTTTTTAAATAATTACTCAAGCTGAACACTGAACTTCAACTCTGAAAACTGGACTGACACAGTTTCAATTCAATAGAACTTCTATGTTAAGCTGCTTTGACACAATCTACATTGTAAAGCGCTATAGAAATATAAAGATGAATTGAATTGAATCAAGCAAAATGATCAATTATAATCAAAACTCAACATTGCTACTATTGCGAAATCGATGCTAAAACAATATATTGTGCAGCCCCAATGTACATGTTAAAAGTTGAAGCTTATCTGGCATCTCTGTATATTAAGCTCAGTGTCAATATTGTTAAAATATTTGGTTGTTTAATTATTTATTTAATTATCTTCCTCCTTTTTTATTTTAATATTGTTATTATTATTATTATTATTATTATTATTACAAGTTTGTAAAACAGGGATGGGAAAGAAAATCCATATTTCTTTATTTGTTTGAACTTTGTTTAAACATGTTTAAAAAACAATAAATATATTGCAAAAATAAAAAAATAAAAGTGACAAAAATGCAAGATAACATTTTATTTGTAATGCAGTAATTTATAAATAATAAAAATAATAATAATAATAACAACTGGCTTGAGGGGAGTTTTTCTTATATACTGTATATATAAATATTAATAAATAATAATTATACTATTTTAATTATATTAATAATTAATATATTAGTAATTATTGCTGAATAATATTTTTTTTCTTCATTAATTATAATAGATATTGCCGTTTACAATAGCTGCGTAACCTAAATAACTATTTATTTAGCATTTGGTTAACATTACCAAAACTTGGTTAACCAAAGGCGGCATGATGGCTCAGTGGTTAGCACTGTCGCCTAACAGCAAGAAGGTCACTGGTTCATATCCCAGCTCGGTCAGTTGGCATTTCTGTGTGGATTTTGCATGTTCTCTCCGTGTTAGCGTAGGTTTCCACCGGGTGCTCCGGTTTCCCCCACAATCCAAAGATATGCGGTGAAGTGAATTGGATAAACTAAATTGGCCATAGTGTATGAGAGTGTGTGTGTGAATAAGTGTGCATGGGTGTTTCCCAGTACTGGGTTGTGGCTAAAAGGGCATCCGCTGCGTAAAACATATGCTGGAATAGTTGGCGGTTCATTCTGCTGTGGTGACCTCTGATAAATCAAAGACTAAATCAAAGGAAATGAATGAATGGATGAACCAAAATTCTGTGAGCTATAGGTGACATTAGCTGAAAGTCACTGAAACATTTGTCTCTTCTATGGACTGGCATGCACAAGTGAATCCCTGACTGCTGGAAAGCATTAAGGAAATAAATAGGATCAATTTTGATTTCATATTGACTTTAAACACCCATAAGAGCAGAAGCGCATCTTCATCTTTGGCTTTAATTTCCACAATTACAAGCTCATTACTGGGTTTGATTGGATCGACCGACCAGTATATGCATTTAATTCAGCATATGGGCTCACCGAAAGTGCTGATTAATCGCTCCAAAAATGTCCACATACACATCTAATGGACTATGTAATTATTATTTAATGGACTATTAGTGCAGTGTGCTCATAGTAGCTACACACTCCGTTTAGAGGCAATTTCAGCAGTTTAAACAAAACAAGGCCATCGGTAAGTGGACACAAGTATGCGAGGAAGGTCAATAATTGTGTTTGTCTGAATATAATGACCTGGTTGACGTCTGTCCTCGGTGTCCTGGTGTTAAAATGCGCTGATAGCAATCAGCATTTCTGCTTTAGGCAGGATTAGGCTAGTCTCACATTCTTCTCTAAACCTGTTTAAAGAAAATCGCTAATTCCAGACAACACCAGCAAACGTGCCGTTACTTGTCACTTTTGCCTATCATGAGCTAAGGAATATCATAGGTGAATATCCTGAAGTGATTCATTACGAAAACGTGCTTTGAGCTCCCGGAGATGTTTAATCATTGACTGTGGCTTTACTGAGTCTCTGTTCATTAAAGTCAAAATGAATAATTGACACCGGAGCTTAAAAGAAGCTCGGATGAATGTCAGATAAAGCAGTATTAGTAACCTGCGCTCACTTTTTTTTTTGAAGGTTGTTATTTTTAACACTTATTTGAGCTCATATGTTATAATATGGCTGGTATTGGATTGTCAGTCTTTGACTAAACATATGATCAAGGATAATCATATGGTCAAGGTCATTTCGATTGACCAATGAAAGATAAAAAAATATTTGACTGACTGGCAGACTGAACAAATCTACACTTCCTGACAAAAGTCTTGTTGCCCATCCAAGTTTTAGGAACAACAAATAATAACTTGACTTCAAGTTGATCATTTGGTGTGAGAAGTGGCTTATATGAAAGGCAAAGGCCTCTAGATTACGCTTAATTTACCAAAATAAAATATGATCATGGCATGATTTAATTGTTTAATTAGTAGAATAAGGTCTGAGTTTGCTTATAAAGTCATCTGGAATGGCAAAAAAAGCGTTCTTGCAGGACTCCCAGAGGTTATCAAGATTCTTTGGATTCATCTTCAATGCCTCCTCCATCTTACACCAGACATGCTCAATAAGGTTCAAGTTTGGTGCCTGGGCTGGCCAGTCCTGGAGCACCTTGTGGCAGCACAAATGTCTTGATACCTCAGGCTGTTGATGTTGCCATCCACTCTGCAGATCTCTCAGACGCCCCCATACTGAATGTAACCCCAAACCACGATTTTTTTCTTTTCCAAACTGACTGACTTGACTGATTTCTGTGATAATCTTGGGTCCATGCGGGTTCTAATAGGTCTTCTGCAGCATTTATGATGATTTATGATGATAAAAAAGCATAAATAGTTTTGCCAAAAGAATTGGATTTGTGTACATAATGAATTATGTTTTGAATTTATGGATTGGAATTGTGTATTTATGTATTGGACTTGTGTATTTTTGAGTCGTGTTTTGAATTTACGAATTGGATTTGTGTTTTTTTGAATGGTGTTTTGAAATTACGAACTAGATTTGTGTATTTTTGAATGGTGTTTTGAAATTACGAACTAGATTTGTGTATTTTTGAATCGTGTTTTGAAATTACGAACTAGATTTGTGTATTTTTGAATTGTGTTTTGAATTTACGAATTGGATTTGTGTATTTTAAATGGCATTTTTTTTTTTTTTTTTTTTTTTTTTTTTTTTTTTTTTTAATTTTTATTGTTAACAAAACATACAGGCTGAAAAAACTGTATAATAAAATATATCAATTCAAATACCCCCACCCCCCTCCCCTGCGGTCTCTCGAAACTGGGGTATCCAGTGAATAAAAGTTAACAGAAAAACAAAATACAGTATCACTTATACGAAGTAAGGCAATGATTCTGGATCCTTATCATTGCTTTGCAATAAACAAAGAGATTTTGTCAGCAGCTGAAGTCCAGATCTTTATTGTACTCATTTGTACCAAGTTCACTCGAGCTGTGGATAATTCCAGCATTATAATGTCCTGAAGTTGCACCAACCACTTGTAGGTGTCCAAATTATGTGGAGGCAGCCAATGTTGGGCTAGTAGTTTTTTTGCAGAAGTTAAGCCAGCCAGCCAAACTGCCTTTTGTAGCTTGGTGAGGTTCAACGTAGAATCATCGCTCAGTAATAGAATAGAAGGATTCACTGGTACGGGATATTCAATAATTTTAGATAAGATAACACAGACCTCATTCCAAAACTTTTGTACTTTTCCACATTCCCACATCATATGGAAAAAAGATCCAAGTTCCTGGTCGGGACATTTATCACAGAAAGGACTAAAGGAGGCATTGATACGATGTCTTTTGAGTGGGGTCCAGTAGGTTCTATGACAAAAGTTATAGTGAATGAGTTGGTGATTGGGATTTTTAGATGAGGTAAAAATGTTCTGCCATACTCTTTCCCAGTCTGTGACACCCTCTTCTAGGTGACAGTCAGTTTCCCAACGGCGCTGTATTGCTAAATGCTTTGCTGTATCCTCTAAGGCCTTTCTGTACATCCATGAGGTAGAATGATTAGTAGAGGACAGATCAAACCAAGCAATGATTGGATGAGTGGGAAGATTCCCCCCCCCAGGGAACCCCATAGGCCTTCATGGCCGATCTTAATCGCAGATATAAAAAGAGAGATGAAGGTTCCGTTTCATACCGCTCACAAAGTTCTTGAAAACTTAATATGCCATTAGAACCAGAAATATCTTTTAGAGTATAAATGCCTTTCTGCATCCATTTTCTTGAAAGAAATGGTGCACCCCCAGATCGAAGATCATTATTATTCCAAATAGGTGTATGGATGTGCCATTTATGTGAATAATGAATGTATTTTTCCATTAATCTAAAATTTACCATCGTATTGCCAATAATTGGACCAAAAGCTTGCATACACTGTTTGTTATTTAGCCCAGAAAACAGAATATCTTGTAATCTATATTTATCAGCCAATTTCATTTCAATTTGTCTCCAAGGAACTCTAGAGAGTGGGTTAAGCCAAACATGAATACATTTTATTTGAAAAGCCCTATGGTATAATTCGAAATTTGGAAGAGCTAGTCCCCCATTATCTTTTGTACGTTGTAGAGTTTCAAATTTTAATCTAGGTTGCTTACCATTCCATATGAATTTACGAATCATAAAGTTAAGTTTGTGCCAAAACTTTTTTGGAGCGGGTAACGGAATCATAGAACTAAGGAAATTAATTCGCGGCAAGATGTTCATTTTAACACTTGCTATTCTAGCATGCAATGATAAAGGCATTGAGGTCCATCTTCGGAGATCTTGTTCCACCCCAGATAAAAACTGCAAATAGTTGGTGTCCGGGATAGTTTGCAAAGATGACTGAACAGCAATGCCTAGATAAGTCAAGGAATTTTGTATGGGGACATTACATGACAACTTAATATGTTTAGCTATGGAGTTAAGAGGGAGCAAAGAGGATTTATCCCAGTTGATTTTGTATCCGGAAAACATACCAAACTTTCCAAATACATTCAGTATACGGGGAAATGAAGTTTGTAAGTCTGAAATAAACAAAAGTATATCATCCGCATAAAGAGATATACACTGTTTGTAAGACTTAACTGAAAAAGAACAAATGTCTTCTTGTCTTATCAGCTGTGCTAGTGGCTCAAGCGACAAAGCAAATAGCATGGGGGACAACGGGCACCCCTGTCTAGTGCCTCGCCCTAAATTAAAAGGTGAAGAATGTAGCCCATTAGTTATAACAGAAGCTGTTGGATTCCTATATAATACCTTTATCATATTAATGAAATTAGTTCCAAGGCCAAAAACCTCCAAAACGGACCAGAGATAATCCCACTCCAGCCGGTCAAATGCCTTTTCTGCATCTAAGGAAAGAACCGCAGCTGGAGTGGGACAATCCTGGGCTTCGTGTATGACATGCAGTAGTCTCCGGATGTTGTCTGATGCTAATCTACCTGGCATGAAGCCAGTCTGATCTGGATGAACTAATTTATTAATGTATCGTTGTAATCGCAAAGCTAAAATTCTAGCATACATTTTTATATCAGTGTTTAACAAGCTAATGGGTCTGTAATTTGCACAGTTTGAGTGGTCTTTTCCTTTTTTTGGGATCAGCGAAATAAGTGCTATATTCAACTGAGGGTGAAAGGCCCCAATATTTACTGCCTCATGAATGGCAGCCAAAAAGACAGGACCGAGAAGATCAAAATACTTAAGAAATAACTCAACGGGAATCCCGTCTAAACCTGGTGCCTTGCCTTTTTTAGCACCCTGTAATGCCTCTTTAAGTTCTTCCAGGGTAACAGGTTGTCCTAACTGTTCTGCTTCTTCGTTATTAAGCTGTGGTAAAATAAGAGGGTGCAAGAAGGAAGTACAGTTATGACTTGAGAGATTATATTCAGATATATAAAGTTTAGAAAAGAATTCAGAAAATGCTGAGTTAATTTCTTTAGTATTCCTAACTAGTCCTTTGGCTGGGTGATTGATTACATCAATGTACGCTTTCGCTTGATTTTGCTTTAGTTTAAGGGCTAAAAGTCTGCTTGGTCTAGCACCATTAGAGTAATAATTCTGTCTGGTTCTGTGGAGTACAAATTCTGCTTTCCTTCTCAGAAGATCATTTAGTTCCGTTTTAAAAGATTGAAGTCTCTTAACTGTAGATTTGGAGAATGAAGATTTTAGGGAACATTCAAGCGATTTACATTCTTTTTCTAAATAGTCAATTCTCTGATTTTGCATCTTTTTTAAATTAGTAGCAAAAGCTATGGAGAAATCTTTTATAAAACCTTTTGTAGCTTCCAACACAAATATGGGGTCCTCCACAGAGCCTATATTAAATAAAAGAAATTCAGACAATTTGGCTTTGAAGTCTACATCGAACTGGCTATTCAATAAAAGTGAGGTATTAAAACGCCATCGCAGAGATCTTTCTACAAATGAATTACAATTGAAATCTACCATTAAAGGATTATGATCTGCAAGAATAGCTGGTAGTATCATCATCTGATCAAAATAGGACAAAAGTTCTTTTGAGCACAATAAATAGTCTATTCTTGAATATGTAAGATGCCTTGTCGAGAAAAATGTGTAGTCTCTACTTGAGGGGTTCCAAGATCTCCAAATGTCGACCAAATTCAATGCCTTTACAAAATCTTTGAGCGAGGCCGAAGAATTAAGCTGGACTTGATTACAGGAGGAAGATCTGTCCAATACTGGATCAATAACTGCATTCATGTCCCCCCCAATGATCAGAGAGTAATCTATAAGTGAAATCAAGTGGTTAGCAATCTTCAAAAAAAATTTTGCTTCAAATACTGTAGGGGCATAGATAGAAACAAATGCAATTTTCTTTCCCTTAATATTAGTGCAAACATAGGCAAGTCTACCAGATTGATCTTGACTTTGTCTATCAATCTTGATGTTAGGGCTACGAGATATCAAAACAATAGTGCCTTTAGTTTTAGTGTTATCAGTAGAGAAAGCTGCAACTTTATAAAACTTATTCTGTAACCTTTGAACATCTGCATTTTTCAGATGTGTTTCTTGAATAAAAGCGATATCAACCCTTTTCCTCCGTAAATAAATCAAAAGTTTAGCTCTCTTGTTTGGACTGTTAAGTCCTCTAATATTAAGTGATAAAATCTTGTATTTATCCATAATCTATTTGAAAAATAATACGAATTTTAAGAGTTCTTCCACAACCAGAATTTAACTGCCTAAACAAAACTGAAACAATGCAAAAAATACAGAAAAAAGAACATGAACAAATACCCCCTGAGACCGCAAAATTCCCCAACCTTATAAGGGCCCGTGGCAGCATCCACCTTCGTTCACCAAAACATCAACGTCGGCCACCCTCTTCCATTGAACATGAAACATAACTGTATACTTAATATAAACAGTAATGACAGTCAAATACCTCTGTATAAAGGAAATCATAAATAAACCAAATTTAAGTAGTTTAAGTTAACGCGTAGATAACTAAAAAAAATGATTAAAACATTTTAAATAATAATAATTAAATAATATAAAAACAAACAAAGATATAAACGAAATGCACAAAAATAAATAAGTCAACTAATGAAACTAAAATAAATAATATAAAAAATATTATTATTATTATTAATAATACCAACAACCAAATATAAAATATACGTGAATAAATGAGCTAAACTTAACTCCCAGGTCTCATGCCCTCTGAAACAGAATGTTAAATTGTATGTTTTACATGGAGGGCAGAGGTGTTTATTCCAAACCCGTTTATGGACTTTTTATTCGTCCATTGATTCTGAAGGCGGGGGTGGACCGTAAAAAGACAGTTTACGTCTCGCACCAGATGCGTGACCATTACGGACTTCTTCTAAGAATTCCTCCACTTTTTTAACCGAATCAAATGATTGTTGATTACCACCAGAATTGACACGAAGAACGGCCGGGTAGATCAGAAAGTTTGGGATCCCCAGCGCATGCAGCTCCTTTTGAAGACTCCCGAATGCCTGCCGTTTACGGGAGGTAAATCCACTGTAGTCCGCGAAGAAACGCAACAGGTGATCTTGATCCCGAATCGGCTCGGTTTTCGTTGCTTCCCT
Source organism: Danio kyathit (assembly GCA_903798195.1). Classification (NCBI taxonomy): domain Eukaryota; kingdom Metazoa; phylum Chordata; class Actinopteri; order Cypriniformes; family Danionidae; genus Danio; species Danio kyathit. The sequence goes on from LR812524.1 coordinate 12,563,481, forward strand.
GGCACCCTGAAGTATCGCTTGTCGGTCCGGGTACCTTAACACTCGAAACAATAATGTGCGGGATTTACCAGAGCCGTAAATTCTGTGCGCTCGATCGATTTCAATTGGACCCTTGTTCCTCAGCGCTGGTATCCAGATTGGGAGCATCTTTTGGAGAAACCCTACTGGATTATCTCCTTCCCGGCCTTGCGGGAGCCCCACAAGGCGCACATTGTTACGGCGAGACCGGTCCTCTAACTCGGCGATTTTTAAGGTGAGATTTTGCTGCTCCCTTGTGCACATATTTAAATCTTTCTTGATCTGTCGTGTCTCACCCTGGATCTTGTCCACCTTTGATATCAAGTCTCGAACCGTGTTCGTTTGAGATTGTACATCTTGGCGGAGCTCTATCAGAGATGATTTAACATCTTCCATTGCCGCTCGTATAGCATTCTGAACCGTTGTTTCCAACGAGATTTGCTGTTTCGAAAGCGCCTCCGCAATGGCGTCGGTTAGATTAGCTTCGGTGCTAGCTAGCTTCATCTTTTTCTTTCCTGAGGGGGTTGTAGACGGAGAAGAGTCTTGTTTCCTGGTTGCATACATTGAAGTAATACTTTCACACGTCAAAAATACTGACTGTCGATACTTATAAACTTGTTAAACTACAAAAGAAAGAGGGTTTGGACGGAGCATCAGTGTCTGTCAACCATCGCGTGCAAGGGTCACGTGACCTCCCCTTTAAATGGCATTTTGAAATTACAAATAGAATTTGTGTATTTTTGAGTCGTGTTTTGAATTTACAAGTTGGATTTTTTTGTGTGTATTTTTGAATCGTGTTTTAAATTTACAAATTTTATTTGTGTATTTTTGAATCGTGTTCTGAATTTACAAATTTGATTTGTGTATTTTTTAGGCGTGTTTTGAATTTACGAATTTGATTTATGTATTTTTGAGTCGTGTTTTGAATTATGAATTTGATTTATGTATTTTTGAGTCGTGTTTTGAATTATGAATTTGATGTGTATTTTTGAATCGTGTTTTAAAATTACGAATTGGATTTGTGTATTTTTGAGTCGTGTTTTAAAATTACGAATTGGATTTGTGTATTTTTGAATCGTGTTTTAAAATTACGAATTGGATTTGTGTATTTTTGAGTCGTGTTTTAAAATTACGAATTGGATTTGTGTATTTTTGAATCGTGTTTTAAAATTACGAATTGGATTTGTGTATTTTTGAATCATGTTTTAAAATTACGAATTGGATTTGTGTATTTTTGAGTCGTGTTTTAAAATTACGAATTGGATTTGTGTATTTTTAAATGGCATTTTGAAATTACAAATAGAATTTGTGTTTTTTTGTGTCGTGTTTTGAATTTACAAATTAGATTTTTTTTGTGTATTTTTGAATGGTGTTTTAAATTTACGAATTTGATTTGTATATTTTTGAATCGTGTTTTGAATTTACAAGTAAGATTTGTGGATTTTTGAGTCGTGTTTTAAATTTACGAATTTGATGTGTATTTTTGAATCGTGTTTTGAAATTACGAATAGAATTTTTGTATTTTTGAGTCGTGTTTTGAATATACGAATTGGATTTGTGTATTTTTAAATGGCATTTTGAAATTACAAATAGAATTTGTGGATTTTTGAGTCGTGTTTTAAATTTACGAATTTGATGTGTATTTTTGAATCGTGTTTTGAAATTACGAATAGAATTTGTGTATTTTTGAGTCGTGTTTTAAATTTATGAATTTGATTTGTATATTTTTGAATCGTGTTTTGAATTTCCGAATTTAATTTATGTATTTTTGAGTCTTGTTTCGAATTATGAATTTGATGTGTATTTTGAATCGTGTTTTAAATTTACGAATTGGATTTGTGTATTTTTGAATCGTGTTTTGAATTTACGAATTGGATTTGTGTATTTTTAAGTCGTTTTAAATTTTTATGAATTTGATTTGTGTATTTTTGAATCGTGTTTTGAATTTACGAGTAAGATTTGTGTATTTTTTGAATCATGTTTTAAATTTACAAACTTGATTTGTGTATTTTTTGAATCATGTTTTGAATTTACAAATTTGATTTGTGTATTTTTGAGTCGTTTTAAATTTACGAATTTGATTTGTGTAATTTTGAATCGTGTTTTGAATTTACGAGTAAGATTTGTGTATATTGAGAGGGGGGGGGGGGATAACGTAATTGTTTTATGTTTAATCCACTTACATTTGTAAAAACAAACAAGCTAAATTAAATTATTCATGTTGTCCCAACACAAATCGTTTCAACACAAAAACTTTCGGTATGTGGAAATGGGGTATGCCATCTAAAGCCAAGGCTGTAATTTTGTAATATTACTGGGTGGGTTTTGTTGAGAAAAATGTCCAGAAAGGTTTGCTGAAACAGAAGTTGTCACTGTTAAAACTGTGAAGTCAAACCGCCGCTGTCATGAAATTTCCAGAAACTGACTGAGCACAGACAAAAGCAGTATTGCTGAATATGCTGCAGCAATAAAAGCCATAAATAAATGAAGCTTCATGTTTATATGCTCTCAGTATCAGAGCTGTTTGTTCCTGTGAATGTAGGTGATGTGCAGCAGAAGTGGAATGTCGGTGGTTTTTCATCTAAAGGTGTCGTGCTTTTTAATGCCTGAAGCCCAAGGGCGCCGTCAGGGCCCGTCAGAACAGGTGCCTCACCATCTGGCCAGCTTTTGTTACCTGCTTTTTCTGCTTTGAAAATTGCTTAATAAAGTTTATGATTTTTGTTCTCTCAGTATATAAAGTTCTGTGCACAAGTCACATATACTTGACCTATGAGTGACATGCTCATCTTAGAGCTTGGGTTGCATTTAAGTACTGTTTTGTTTGTTAAAAATATAGTAAATATTGCAATTTAAAATAGCTGTATTCTATTTCAGTATATTTAAAAATTTATTCCAGTACAAAGCTGTATTTTAGGGATCATTACTGACATCATGATGCTTTAGAAATCATTATAATATGCTGATTTGTCGTTGTTGTATTATTGGTGCTCAATTATTAATAATGGTTATCACTGTTGAACAGTTTTTGCTGCTTAATGTGACACTGGCTGGAATAATGATGCTGAAAATTTAGATTTGCCATCAAAGGAAAACAAAAGTTTAAACTAGATGAGTAAAGTTTTCTTGGCAAACTTGTTGGCCATGTTGGTTGTTCCTCATAGATATTTACATTAGATGTCGCCTATTGTTGTCTATTGAAAGGAATAGAGCCGCCATTTTAGTACAGGGTAGCGCTCCTTTGAAATGAATGTGGGACCAAGGTGCAGTGGAGGACTGGCCATTCAGAGCCAGAGATATACACATATATACATATATCTATGATTGGGAGATTTCCTGGTGGTCAGTATGCAAATACTTTTTCAAATTACGAAAATTATAATTTGACATCACTTTTCTATATCGATGGATAAGTGACCGCACGAGCGCTTTGCTTACAAAGAGCATGTGTTTGTGTGCATGGAAATGTATTATCTCCCTCCCTGTTACATTTGATCTAATCCGTGTCCTGAAACACACCCCCTCTCCTGCTTTCACTTCTAATTCTAACAGAGGGGGCGATTCGTTAATGAATCAATCTCCGTTATGAACAATTTGTTTACTTAGCCGACAATAATACAAGTTTCTGCCACCGCAGCATCTTGTTGTCATATTTCATTTACATTGTTTGCTAATTTTATTATATTTATTAATTTTATTCAACAGAACTAGCATAAGCCTAAAATTGAGTGTGAGTTGGTGCTACTTTGCCTAAAGGCCGATTTATACTTCTGCGTCAAGTGCACGCGTATGCTACGGCGCAGCCTACGCGTGGACGCATAGCCCCTCGCCGTGGCTGTCGGCGACGTTGACGCGCACCACTCAAAAAATGTAACCCGTAGCGCAAGCTCTGTGATTGGTCGGCTTGGTAGAGCTGACGAGTGTGGGCAGAGGTGAGAGCCGCGTGCCCAATGCAGCGAGTGTTTACAAGTGTGGAGTCCCGTGAAGGAGCTCCGGATGGAGACTGTTGTTTTGTGTTTACCTTATGATTAAAGTTGTTGCACGTCCGCCGGTTCCCGCCTTAAAATGAGCGAATTTGAGCCACTTGTACATTAAGGAAGTGTTCAGAAAAAACAAAAAACCAGCGAAGAATCTTAGACACAGAAAAACATAAATACCTACTGCCATCTAGTGTTTCGGAAGTGTTATTGCAGAGAAACAGAAACAGCGCGCAGAAGTATAAATGCACAGCTACGCGCGAGGCTTGTGCCGTGGGTCACGCCGATCACTTGACGCAGAAGTATAAACCAGGCTTTATGGTCAAGGCAGTAAGAAACTGTAGTATCATCAATAACGTTACTTGTTTAGCACAAACGTTCATAACATACACAATAGTAAAAAACGAAATCTTACCTATGAAATGTTCTGCCTTTATGCTTTGTTTTCTTGAAAATCTGTGTTGTTATAATGTTTTGACATGAATTACCATCTATTGTTTTATTATATTTTGAAATATTAGTATATTTTACAATTTTACTGTGTTTATCACTCATTATCGTTTGGTTTAGTCCCTGATTTATCAGGGGTCGCCACAGTGGAATGACCCGACAATTACACTGGCCAGGGTATATGCAGGAATCCTAAAGGTAATTTCAATACATTTTTAAGACTTTTTAAAGACCTTCACTGAATATTTTAAGATCTCATCACCACTTCAAGTTCTAATCAGTATCAAACCTTTAACTTAAACAATTGTTAATAAACAGTTGTAGTTAAATAAATAAATTAATGGAGCACAACCATGCAACAGAACTCAGATAAGAAAACTTATCTTTCTCCAACCAGGAGTACGCAAACTTACATTTTCCCATTTTGCCATCTATGGTTTCACTACATGTGGAGAGCGTCACATTACCTTCCTGCGTTTGTCGCAAATTCAGTGACATCACCCAGACGGAGGAGCTTGGCCAGACGCACCCCGGCCCGAACCAATCCATATTTATGCTTTTTTGGGGTCAAACACTTTGGACAACACTTGAACTAAATGTAAGACCTTGTAAAAGCGTGATTAAGTCTTTTTAATACCTTTTAAGAGCCTTAATTATCTTATAATTGATTTATCAACTTTTTATATTTTTTTAAGACCCCGCGGACACTCTTCTGGCATATGTTTTATGCTAAACAAATTAGTATACAGTTGAAACCAGAAGTTTACATACACTGTATAAAAAGGCACATAACCATTTAAAAAAAAGTCAGATGTTAATGTGACTAAACTTTTTCTCTTTTAGGAAGTTAGGATTATCAAATTTGTTACTGTTATGCTTAATAGCAGAATAATGAGAGAGATATTTTTTGAGAACTTTTTATAACTTTTCTTGTAAGTCAAGTTTACATACAATAAGATTATTATGCCTCTGAAAAAGCTGAGATGATGGTGTCAAGGTTTTGGAAGTTTCTGATTGGCTTATTGACAACATTTGAGTTCATTGGAGGCACAACTGTAGAATAGTATTTAAGGAACACCTCAAACACACTACTTCCTTGTGTGACAACATGGGAAAATCAACAAGCCAGAATCAAAAAAAAAAAAAAAGCCAGATTACAATTTGCTAAATTACACTGGGAAAAAGACACATTTTTGGAGACATGTCCTGTGGTCTGATGGAACTAAGATTGAGCTGTTTGGCCATAATGACATGTGTTACATTTGGAGGACAAAAGGGAAGCTTACAAGCCTAGTAACACCATTCCAACTGTGAAGTATGGGGGCGGCAGCATCATGTTGTGGGGTTGTTTTGCTGTGGGAGGTCCACTTCACAGCATAGATGGCATCATGAATTATGTTATTATTACATTATGTAGAAATACTGAAGCAACATCTCAAGACATCAGCCAGGAAATTAAAACTTGCCCACAAATGGGTCTTCCAAACAGACCATGACCCTAAGCATATTTAGTTAAAATGTGCTTTAAGGACAACAGAGTGAATGTTTTGGAGTGGCCATCACAAAGCCCTGAACTCAATCCTAAAAAAATTTGTGGGCAGAGTTGAAAAAGCTTGTGCGAGCAAGACAGCCTACAAATCTGACTCAGTTACACCAATTCTGTCAGGAGGAATGGGCCACAATTCCTTCAAACTATTGTGAGAAGCTTGTGGAAGGATACCCAAAACATTTAACCAAAGTTATACAGTTTAAAAGCAAAGCTAAAAAAAAAAAACAAGTAAACGCATGTAAATTTTTGACTCTAGAAATTAATAAAAATATTCTCAAAAAAATTCTCTTATTATTCTGGCATTTAGCACATATCAATCATTTAGGTAATCCTAACAGACCTAAAATAGTAAACAGTTAATATGATTTACCATCAGACATTTTTTTTTTAAATGGTTATGTTTCTTTTTTTAGAGTGTATGTCAACTTCTGGTTTCAACTGTATTTTTCAATTTGACTATTTATAATTATATTAGTTATAATAATAAGAATTATATTGAAATCTACTGTAACGATCTTAATTAAATTCGCGACTTTTAACCTTTAGTGCACAATAGAAATACTTTGAAATAAAAAAGTCTTTATGGATGCGAGATGCTGTGCAGCTAATTTTCAATTAAAGATATTGTTCACTGCAAAATATTAAAATTATTCTCCGTCCCCTTATGAGTTTCTTTCTTCTGTTAAACATGAAAGATGATCATTTGAGTGCTGTTTGTTTAATTGTTGCTAAGACTATCATCATTGGGTCCCAGCAAGTAGCATTCTTCAAAATATTTCCTTTTGTGTTCAACGGAAAAAGAAACTCAATTAGGTTTTGAACTAGTGAAAGGTGAATAAATTACATAATTTACATTTTTAGTTTAACCAAAAATGTAAATTGTGTAATTTATTCACCCTTTACTAGTTCAAAACCTATTTATCCCTTTAATATCCAGTTAATGACTCCAGAGGACAGTTTGAGGCTGAGCCAACAATCTATTGTTTGTGCATTGTGGAATCACCTGCTTCATAAACACTGTATGGATGCTGCTATAGATATCTTTGCATAATTCTCTGACGTAAAGATTTTGTAACAAGCTGTGCACTGCGAGCATAATGCTGTTTTAGAAAAAAAGCCATTTCTGTCAACAATGGACTCTTGAGTCTATTTTTATTTCTGGTGAGGAATTTTAGAGGAAACATCTGAAACATGTTTACATTCAACAGAGTGTGCAGTTCAACATGACTGAGAATTCTCCTGCACACTCTACAGCACTGCAGTCCAGCGACCTGAACTGGCTCTTTAACATGCTGAATGCATGCCAAATGCTTTTAATTGTATGCCTTTTGTTGTAAGTCGCAAGCTATAATAAGCCTCATTTACATAGAATGGAGACGGTTTGCATAAAATAATGACACTGACTTTATTTTAGTTTGCATGGCACAGCACTACACCACTGCCAGTTATGTTTGTGAGTGGGTGAGTGAATAATAAGAACAATGTTTGTGCAGAAATACAAACGTGGCAAAACTGCTACATAGACTGATTATATTATAGGGATAGTCTAACCCAGAATTGAATTCTGTCATCATTTTCTTAGCTTCCGTTTAATACAAACCTATGTTTCTTTCTTCTATTCAACACACAAGTACATATTCTGAAGAATGTACTGTAGATAACTGATCACCATTAGTAGTGTTTCCTTTACAAGATGCACTTTAGAGTTATATAGACTATATAGATCTACACTGACAAATGTCTTGTCGTCGATCATAGTTGTAAGAGCAACAAATAATAACTTTACTTCTAGATGATCATTTGGCAATAGGTAGATTTTTCTGATGAATCATCTGTTGAACTGCAACCCAATCATCACAAATACTGCAGAAGACCGATTGGAACCCAAGATTCTCACAGAAATGAGTCAAGTTTGGTGAAGGAAAAATCATGGTTTGGGGTTACATTCAGTATGGGCGTGCGAGAGATCTGCAGAGTGGATGGCAACATCAACAGCCTGAGGCATCAAGACATTTGTGCTGCCCATTACATTACAAACCACAGGAGAGGGCAAATTCTACAGCAGGATAGTGCTCCTTCTCAAACCTCATATCTCAGCCTCCACTTCAAAGATCCTGAAAACAAAGAAGGTCAAGGTGCACCAGGATTGGCCAGCCCAGTCACCAAACTTGAACATTATTGAGCATGTCTGGGGTAAGAAGGAGGAAGCATTGAAAATGAATCTAAAGAATCTTGATGAGCTCTGGGAGTCCTGCAAGAACCCTTTCTTTTCCATTCCTGATGACTTGATTAAGAAGTTATTTGAGTCATTGCAGAGATGTATGGATGCAGTTTTCCAAGCTCATGGGAGTCAAACACAATATTAATTATTTTTTCACTGCACCATGACTTTATATTCTATACTGGACATTATTTCTGTTAAGTGACAAGACTTTTGTCTAGGCAAAGACCTTACTGTCCTAATGAAATAATTAAAAATCAAGGCATGATCATATTTTATTTTGGTAAAATAACCGTAATCTAGATCTTTGCCTTTCATATGAGCCACTTCTGATACCAAATGATCAACTAGAAGTCAAGATATTATTTGTTGTTCTTAAAACTTGGATAGGCGACAAGACTTTTGTCAGGTAGTGTTGCTATTTTTGACTACAGTTTGAATTAATTTGACAATATGCTTACAGAATGGTCTGTTTCAGGTGTTACCTTGTTCATTTCATGTATCAAAGAACAGAAGAGAGACTCTCAGGAGCATATATAAATCTCACATCTTTTTCCTGGCAAAAAACACAGAGTACCTCATAGAAAATCAGCTTTTATAAACAGTAGGAAGTCAGGGAAGGTCTTTTATAAGCGCAATTATAGGCTGCCATTGCCAACAAAACAGTTAGAAATGTATGAACATTCTTACATAAACCCTGTTCCTTGTAGGCTTTGCATCCTGTGATGTGGTGAAGTATTGAATTTAATCAGGATATTCAAATCTGATTCCAAAATTTATATTGCTGCAGTTAGAATATTCAACATTTTATAGAGCATATACAGTATAGAGATTTTTATAAGAGCATACATGTACAGAGATTTTTATAAGACTGCAGTAAACATTTATTTTATAGCATATAGTTGACAAAATGGCAGTTAATTATTAATTATTTATCAGTTCTTCCTAATTTAACCATTTAATATGCACAAATTAATATTTTGTTAATGAGATGCAATTCCGTCACACCAGATTACCTTGATGTATCAATACATAATAAGATTTACCTATTCAAATCAATATGATAAATGATTACTTCGGTCAAGTAATAGATTGTTAACTGCATATTTTGTAACTTGGACTGCAAGCGATCGAACCAGCACTGTATTTGTCAGACTATAGGGAATTAATGTTGAAAATGTTTTTTTACATGTGTGTGTTTGTGTGTGTGTTTCTGCACACTATAAATATAGGGTGTTAATTGACCTTATTCTTCAATGTGGAAGTGCGCTCGTTTTTCCGATGTTTTAGAACCTCCTATTCAGTTGCCTATGAGAGAAATGACTAGGAATAATTAAACGCAGAAAACGGTCAAACTACTTGCTCTACAAACAGGTGTTTGTATGATTATACAGACAAAGCAGAATCATATAATAAGAAAATGTCAATTTACAACATCAAGCAGCATAACGAGTTGTTTTTAACATCTAAAAATGAATGGAAGTGAATGAGAGCGGAAGTCTTACGCCAAAAAGATTCAAATGGCTGAGCCCGCTCATAGAATAAGGTGAATAGGGCTGAGCGATTTGCCCTAAAATCAAAATCTCGATTAATTGAACATTTTATCTTGATTACGATTAATTAATGATTATTTTATTTATTTTAAATGTTTTTGCTCTAATAGTTTACTGACAGGTTTTGTACAGTAAATTTGCTCACATATTACAAGTGAGAGATTTTTAAATGAAGTGTGCATTACTTGATTTTAAAATAATTGAAGGAAACACACACCATCTATGATTATTTATTGAACTTTAATGTTGAGCAACTGAAATTAAAACACACTTTGCCTAAAACCAACAGTCACTTTTTTCATATAAAAAAAGTGAAAATAAATAACTTGCACTTTTGGAAACAAAATTATTTATTTTTATTGTTTTATCTCTTCTAAATAAAATAACTCTTGTATATCCTGTAAATAATATTTTAAACAGTGCATTTATTGCATCTTCTGTAAACAAATGTTTTAATTTAAATGATAATTTTAGTGTAATGAAAAATATGAGTGTCTATATGGGTGTCTCAAGGCATCTCTGGCACAGCTTCCAATCATCGTCAATGTACTGTAGTGCAAAGTAACAAATGATCAAAATATTTGATCTCTTAATATGTTTATATGGCAACACGGTGACTCAGTGGTTAGCACTGTCGCCTCACAGCAAGAAAGTTGCTGGTTCTAGCCCTGGCTGGGTCAGTTGGCATTTATGTGTGTTTGCATGTTCTCCCCTCCCCGTGTTGGCATGGGTTTCCTCTGGGTACTCTGGTTTCCCCATAGTCCAAAGACAAGCGCTATAGGTGAATTGAAAAAACTAAATTGACCGTAGTGTATGTGTGTGAATGTGAGAGTGTATGGGTGTTTCCCAGTACTGGGTTGCAGCTGGAAAGGCATACGCTGTGTAAAACATATGCTGGATAAGTTAGCGGTTCATTCCACTGTGGCAACCCCTGATGAATAAAGGGACTAAGCCGAAGGAAAATGAATGAATGAATAGGTTTATGTTTGAAACTGTAAGTGATGCAATATTGCAATAAAAATAATATAACAAATTACAAACTTAAAAAGTAAAGTGATGCTAGCTTTGTTGAACACACCTGACGTTCATGTAATGTTACATAATATTGAGCAGAGATGGGAAGTAACGAAGTACAAATACTTCGTTACTGTACTTAAGTAGTTTTTTCGGGTATCAGTACTTTACTCCACTACTAATTTTTTTGACTACTTTTTACTTTTACTTCTTACATTTTTACACAAATATCTGTACTTTCTACTTCTTACATTTTTTAAACCACGGTCGTTACTTTCGTTTTTATGTGTTTGGTGGCGCCGCGCGATCTATATTATTTCTTATCATTGCGCAATAATATGAGCGCATTTCTGATGCAGTCAGTCTCTTTTTCCTCATTGCGCGCCTGCGTGCTGTAGCGCGCGGCTTCTTCAAGGCTATCGCACACCGTACATGGCCTAGTTCATGAGGATTACTATGAGAAAGGCTAGGATTACTACGCAGTGTCAGAGGGAAACGGCGAATTTAACATGACTGATGCTGCCCTGTTTACACGGTAATAAGACACCTTTTGCTCGATCGGATCACAGGTAAACGAGACACATTCCAGTCAAAAACATGCTGTTTAAATGCTTACGCCTTTTTTTCCACTTCCGATCATACTGCATAAGCTTTCTCTGGTCTTTCAATCTAATACCGCGAAAAATAGTGCTTTTTTTTGTAAAACAATCAAATACTTTATAAAAAATGTATGCATTGCGGTTTATTTCCTTTATTTCTGATGAGTTCATATTTCCTAATACAGAATTTATGCTGTTTTTCAGGTTTTATTGACTATGATTTTACATAGGCCTATACTGTTGTCTTCAATTAATAATTTTTAACAAATATTTTACAACAACAAAGGTAGTTATACTGGGCAATTTATGTGTATGTTACCTGTCTTACCTGTGTATGTTGCTTTTAGCATAGAATAAATGTAGGCTATTACAGTTTTTCTCAGTCACTTTAGTACATTTCTCAGATCAGAACTGAAATTTGTAAAACAGTAGGCCTGTGTATTTCTCAAAACAACACGTATAAATAGCAAAACACCATGGATTACCTGCAAAAGCCAGTCTCCTGCTCAAAATTCTTCAGTTCATCTCTCAAAACTAAATTTCTGTGTCAGTGAACATGTCAGTGGTGCAGAATGACATGTCCTTGTGTCATTGTATATGAATAAGACTCAAATTACTTAGTCATGTTATCAGTATCAGTGTACTCTGGAGGGCTGTTCTGGTGTAAACTATGGCAATATTTTTGCTGTTTGTTCTGTAATTTGTTGCCAGATCATGTCATTCTGATACAGAAAGGAAAAGAGAGCACGGCATAGCACAAAGAAAACACAAATGTAAAAATGTGAACAGGACAACCTCCTTTTAGACCTTTATTAGAAAAAAGTCAAGATTCATCTGGGAGAAATGTAAAAAATGCATTATGACTAAATATTAAGACAACTTGTTCAGGCATTTGAACGATTAAATGTTGTGGGGGTGAATCTATTCAACAGAGATAAAATAATACATGTTGATCAACATGACATGAGCAACTGATAATATAGGAAACATCAGAGAATTGCACATAATCATTTGCATGGATGAACAAAAATATTTGCAACTTGTTCATAAAGAGAAACTGTTTTTCTGATGTGCACAAGTGACACAATGATGATCTGAAGATTGAACAGGGAGTTTAAAGAATTTCAATTCTGATCTGAGAAATGGACCAAAGTGACTGAGAAAAACTGTAACAGAATTCATGTTTATCCATTAAATAAAATGACCATAATACCTGAAAAAACACTGAAATAGCAGGTTAAATAAAAGAGCTGCTTTTTGAAGAGAATAAGCAGCTTTAGCCTAATGCAAAAAAAATAGTTTGCAGTCATATCTGATAAGTATTTATTTTAGCAAAAGAAAAAAATCAATATATTTTGGACAGAATTCAGTGTAAAATGTAAGACATTATTTATTAAGATAGACAGAGTGTATCAACATGAATTGCAGCTGTTGTTTTTGATCTAACAGTGGCAAAACTACATGCTGAACACTGTGAGTTTGTGTCAGGATGATTACCTACTTATCTCACTCGCTATCCTTCAGCTTCGTCCCTGAATTATCAGGGGTCGCCACAGCAGAATGAACCGCCAATTATTCCAGCATTTTTTTTTTACGCAGTGGATACTTTTCCAGCTGCATCCCAGTACTGGGAAACACCTATACACATTCACACACACACACTTATAAACTACTGCAAATTTAGTTGAATTATTATTCGCCTATACCGCATGTCTTTGGGACTGTGGTTGAAACGAGTACTTTTTACTTTTGTACATTTTTCAGGCGGTACTTCTTTACTTTTACTTAAGTACAAAAGTGTAGTCAGTACTTCTACTTTTACCAAAGTCGTTTTAAACACGAGTATCTGTACTTCTACTTAAGTAAAGGATGTGTGTACTTTTGCCATCTCTGATATTGAGTTATAAAGTGTTGTGATTTCCAGTGTAGTGAAATCTTCACAGACTGTTTGAATGTCTAGTTTAATTGCATCATTAAAAAAGAACAAGAAAAACATTTGACTGAAAATACCCTTGGTAGAAACATGGCTTGGGGGTGCTTTTTTGATTAAGAGTTTTTATTTTTTTATTTAGAGGATTGAATTAAAAGGCAGAAAAAAAAGCATAGAGAATCAGAATTTTTCACCAGTACACAGACAGAGAGGGAGAGAGAAAAGGGAAATCAGAGCATTCACATTCCTGTCCTTGACAAGGGCTCTTCCCTTCCTCTTTAGTGTGTGTGTGTGTGTGTGTGTGTGTGTGTGTGTGTGTGTGTCCTAGAAAGAGGGAAATAAAAAGGCACAAAACACTCTGCTTTCCACCTTGGAAATCACAAGCATGAGAGTACCAAAACAAACATTTGAGCCATGCATTTGCTGAAACGTGACAATTCAATAAACATGAGTGACGGGAGCCCAATCAAGCCTTTTACCATTAATTGAAAACACCTGACATCTGTTGTGTCATGCTAAGATAGCATGACATGCAGAATGGGCCTGCAGTGGTGTTGTGGTTATCGAGCCGTGATTGAAAAGTCTCATCTCGATCTGTGGCCTTTGCTCACACATGGCTGCGCTTCCCGCAAGCTGTTCAAACAGAGCTTTGAGGCCTGGCTTGATAAAGAAAACCCGAAAAGTCTCTAAAAATAATCTTCGATGATAATTGATAGTGGATTTGAGGGAAGCTATCCTTCTGAAGATTACAGACAGCCCAGAGGGTGACATTTGGTGGAACCTGCCAGAGATTTGACAACTTGCAGCAATGCTGAAGCACATTTTGGTTGCACTGTTTAAATATGAAATCCTCTCATGAATACGAGGATTTGATGGCTTTTCCAGTTTATAATTAGCCAAACTGTCGTCTTGTGCATTTTGATGAGGGCTGACCTTTCCTAATCATTTCTGTTTTTTTCCATCTGAGCATTTCTTCAACAAACATTCTAATTTGATTAAGCGAAGCTTGCTCAGATGTTACAGAATATTTGAAATACTCTATCTGACACCTGGAATCCAGCATGAAATAAACTCCAGCAGTGTTCAAACCCACCGGCTCTCTCCTGTTAAGCTGATGGATAGCAGTAGTTGCAGCACACAGAGCTGGTGGTGAGAGCATCAGCTTGATGATTAGATTATTGATTCATCTGGTTTCAGTGCTTGTGCAAGAACCCAGAAACCTTTAGGTGCAGTAACTTTGACAAGATCCAAGTAGTATCACAGTCAGACTTTAGGCTGTGTGTTTGAAGCTTACCACCAAGACCAACCAGTTGTTGTTGTTTTAGTTTTCCATGACATTTCAGAGCATTTACATGCTGAACAAGAACAACCCAGTACATTAACCCTTTAACAGGCATCATAACAGCCTGGTTGATCTTTTCTCCACAGGTTATTATTAAAATAAAAACACAAAATTAGCTTAAAGTAGTTTAAGGAACACAATGTAAGCAATTTATCAAAATAAAAAAATTCTTACACCATATCTTAACTACATGTGACGCAACAACACAACACGCCATACATTGTATCCTTTATGTTAAAATGAGTTTTTGTCCAAAAGTTTTTGTCAAAATTTCTAATTTAGAAACATTGTCAAAACAACACCATAAACTGCTATGACAATTATCCCCTCAGGTACTGATTATGTGCTTTGTTCAGTGTTAAATGCTACCAGTGTGAGTTTGATTGTCATTTTACATGATATTTATTGCCATACTACTGAAATCAGCAGCAGATATTTTATCTCAGATCCTAACAATTCAATAGCAAACGGTTTGAAAATGAAAGTCAGTGAACAATTGTAAACCAATAACATCAGTCACTCAGCCTATGTACTTTTAATAAGGTTAAATATCTTAAATATGTATTAATTAAATTATGACCTTTACCATTTCGTTGGGAGTGCAGTGGCTGATATTTAAATGAATGGCTGATATTTAAATGTTTCTGTCGTGTCGGGTTGCGTTTGGTGCAGAGAGCCAAGTTGCTTGTCGCTGGAATCTTGTGTAGTTAGGACACAGCGTTAGACCGCAAGTGAAAGGGATAACATTGATTGTATGTCAATATCAAATCCGGAAGCAATACTTCTATTTCCTTAATGCTCATGTTTTTAGCTCAAAACAGTTTGATGACACTGTGAAATAAATGAAGGGAGTCAAATTTACTTTATTTTGTACATTATATTTTGTATAATTTCTGGTCATTACTGCCTCTCCATATATGCAGAGTGCAGTTGATTGTGAATTTGAAAGCTTATATATATATATATATATGTGCAATTCCAGCGTTATGGATGTGACATTTGCAGTAAAAACTCAAAACATAAATTCACATATAAAGTTTATATTAACATTATATTGAACCATCTGTTTATATTTTCCAAAACTACTGACCACAGAGTTATGAGATCAGAAAAATATCAATCTGTTAACATGTTTTGTACTTTAAATGAGGAAAATGAACATGCGTTATGGATGTGACGAAAAAAGTCTGTTTACAGTATACAACATGCTTAGTAGAAATTCTGTCAATTAAACTGCACAACCCCCAAACAATAATGCTAATCAAAAGGATAAGAGTTGGCTCTCTATAAAACAAACATGATTCAAGGTTTCCGCTACATTCATTCATCCGTGGTGGGCCGCCACGCCAAAATTCATCCCGCCACGGCTACATTACAACTTCTCATTAAACATTTAGTCGTGTTTTGTATAGCGGATTATAATCGCACTAAAACATATTAGAGGTAAACAGCGCAAACTTTTCTGCAACCGTAGTAGTGCTGTGCGCTATTTGTTCAACCCTTTAAGGTGACATGCTGGCTCTCTGACAGACTGACTGACAGGTGCGTGAGTCCAGCAAACACCGCATAGCTTTCAGTTTAAGATGAACACAGTTTCCATAAGTATATTTTATTGATAAATGTCAATGGCTCTGCATACAATGACTTTATCTTGCTGGAGTTTCACTTTACTTCAGGACGCGTTAATGTCGGAAAATGCACAAAAACACACTAAATCGCGCTTCAGCAGCGTTTACTGGAGAGCGCACGAGAAGATCTGCACTTGAACGTGTAAATTTGAGTGCGTGCAAGAAGTTCTGTGCACGAAGAGGAAATCGGCGCGCAAGCAAAGAGATTCGCATGCTCGTATTACATGAATGCTATCTCGCCTTGCAATAATGCGTGTAATATTGGTCTTTGAAATAGTTGGCAGATCTGTGTAAAAAAAAAAAAGTCCTGCCGCCACTGCTGGAAAAAATCCTAGAGGAAACACTGTGATTGATTTTATTTTATTTTAGATTTTTGCATTTATGAGGAAAAAGCTTTGTTATGGATGTGACACCTCTGCGTTATGGATGTGAAATTGCCATTTGTGTGACTTTGGTAAATCAAATTAAATTGTTTAAAAACATTGACAGAGACATTTTTGAGTATTTCTAAAGTACTGTTAAATACTTGCTTACACAAAAAAACATAGAAACGGATTCGGTATTTTGTTGAAAAACATAATTTTTTTTCATGGCAAGGTTGACATTTGCATGGAATTGCTCACACACACACACACACACACACACACACACACACACACACACACACACACACACACACACACACACACACACACACACACACAAATATAAATGTATCACTTTTGTTTTTGCTCACAATTTTCATGAGCTGAACTCAAAGATCTAAAACTCTTTCTATACACGCTAAAGGCCGATTTCTCTCAAATATTTTTCACACATTTGCCTATATACAGTAGGTTTTAGCGAGCACTTCTTTGCTGAAAGAATACATCCACCTCACAGGTGTGGCATATCAACATGCTTATTAGACAGCATGGTTATTGCACAGGTGTGCCTTAGGCTGGCCACACTAAAAGGTAGTTTTATTGATTTTTTCATTTGCACGCCTCCATCCCATAGAGTCATTCAGGTTATTAATTTTGGCCTGTGGAATGTTTCACTTTTGCTTCTACTATACCTAGCTAATTTTACCTACCTGTCCTAAAACATATACACTTGTATGGGTCGTTTGTAACTTTCCTGAAATACAACTCATTGGAGCATCTACTAAAATAATATGATGCAATACATTGTTCTCTATCAAGTATGTAAAATTTAGGATTCATGTAGCTCAGTTGGTACAGTATTCAGTAGGGCTGGGCGATTAATCGAAAAATAATCGACATTCAGACCCTATAATCGATCTAATTTTACAAGGTTGGTTTTATTAATTTCCCTACTATGTGTGGAGTCACATGGTCTGTTAAGGCTGATTTAAACTTCTGCGTCAAATGCACGCGTATGGTCCAGTACGGTCGCATACCTGCGCATATCTCAAAAATGTAACTACACATTGCAACGACGTGTAGCGCAAGCTCTGTGATTGGTCGGTTTGGTAGCGTTAACTCACGTGGGCGGTGCGGAGAGCTGCAGGACAGCAGCAAGCCTGTTGGAGCGAGTGTTTACAAGTGTGGTGTCCTATGGAGGAGCGCCAGATTGAAACTTTTGTTTTGTGTTTACCTTATGATTAAAGTTGTAGCACGTCCACCGGTTCCCGCATATAAATGAGCGAGTTTTAGTTTCTTGTACATTAAGGAAGCATTCTGAAAAAACTAAACCAAAATAAACAAGTGTTTTGATTATGAACAAAAATAAAATAATCGTTTATTAATCAAAATCAAGTTAAAATGTTTAATTAATCAAGATTTTGATTTTAGGCCAAATCGCCCAGGCCCAGTATATACCCTTACAGTACCACAACATTGTTTTCATGTCAGGTAGAGGGCACTTAACTTTAACTGGCACTGCTGGCACAAACAACCTATTTAGCCATTTTTTTCGAGAAGGAAACTCTGGAGCCTTTGTTGCTGACTACTGATTTTTTTTCCTGTATCCTGACAGCACTAGTATGCTACAGAAAGCAGTAGTCCACCACAAGCCTACTTCTTTTCATTTGACCCTTCGGCCTGCAGCTTCAGTCCAGCCACTGGTGTAATAACATTTCTTAAAGCTCTCCAGGGAGGATCAGGGGTGGCTGGCCGGCAGACAGCTGACTGTGTTGGCCTCCCTGGGCGTCTCTCTTTCTTGCTCGGGACGTTATTGAGCTGCGCCGGGCTGCTAGAAATGGATCAATGGCTTCTCTGTCAGGTGCTGCTCTGTACTAAACGTTAGTCTGTCTGTACAAAAGAGTCTCTGTTCAGACAGGAACAAGCTCTTCACAACCTCCAAAAGCTCCCCGTCTGTAATATCCTCTGCATGGTTCCACACCCAGCCAGAACTCATAACGGGAATATTGCAACTTCATTGAAGCTCAAAAACACGTTTGTTAACATTGTGGAGGTCAAGTACCGCTGCTAACCTTAATGGAATGCATGGAGGAGGAAGGAGGGTGTGTGTCTGTGTTTGCAGGACAGACCACGATCTAATTACTGCATGGACAACCTGATAGTGTTATCAGACCAGAAGCTCTTTCTGATAGGGTTTGATCCAGGCTTTCAAGTGACCATTCACTGACTGTCTGATGAATATTGCACACACAAATACCAGATATTGCTGGCTTTGAGCAATTTATAGACGTCATAGTGTACAAGTTTGGTTTAACAGGGTTGCTGGGTTGTATTTTTTTATGTCAGCTACTAGGGATGTCCAGATCCAATCACGTGATCGGAAATCAAGCCCGATCACGCGGTTTCAGACTCGATCAGAATTGGACGTTACCTCCAGATCAGGACTCAAATATTGTGAATAAGTGTACACACACACTGAAGCTGGAAGGGCATCCGCTGCGTAAAACATACGCTGGAATAGTTGGCGGTTCATTTTGCTGTGGTGACCCCTGATAAATAAGGGACTAAGCTAAAGGAACATGAATGAATGAACATAAATATCTACAACATTAGTGTTGCAGGCTGAAATTCCAAATGTACGTTGCATCAGAGCACAGTCTACAGTACACACAGTACAGCACCAGTGAGAAAACATCACATGGTTTCTGTTGTCCTATTGTTTCCAGGTGTACATGTCATCATAACATATGATATCACTTTTTGGAATCTGCCGCAGGGGCGTCCTGCACCAGTTGAGTGATTTGTGACACACACTGTCACTTTCACACGCGTTCACACAAGCACATTTTGTTTGGATTCATGCACAAACTTCCTTGGAATCCGTTTGCTTCCCGTTTAAAGTGTCACTCACCCAGACCTAGCAGCGTTCTTACAACCACCACATTAAAAGTTTCAAATTCCTCTCATACCCCCAATTGTACACACACACGCGCACACACACACACACACAAAAGCACTGTTCTGCAGCACAACGGTTAAATTCCACAAACACTATATTTTTGGTGTCTCTGGCCTAAGGAGAATGGAAACGGGGCCGGACTGCAGAAAACAGCCGCAGTGAATCGATGCCTGTAGAAGAGCTGCCTCTAGAGAAGTAATAAAGTCAGAAATATGAAGCAGGGCTCTGCTGGTGAAGTAAATGCAAAGAAAGTCAAACGTCCTCAGAATTAGACGGTGACACTGAACACATATTTAAAATATGAGCTAGTTTCACTGCTATGAATGTACTGATAATATGAAAAGATGAACACAGTATTACACTGTGACCTAACATGTAACACGACAAGATTCCAGCGACAAGCTTCAATTTGATTTCAAGCTTTATTTTGCTTCAATTTGGCTGTCTGCACCAAAAGCGATACGACATGACAGAAATATTTACATATAATAATAGTATATGCTGTGGTTCTGCTGCCGTCACAGATGTTTAGGACAACAATACCTTTTCAATATAATTCTTATTGAAATATATTGTTTCAAAGAACAAAAAATATCGATTCAAATCTATTTTTGTATTTCTTAGTTATTGTGAATATTAATTCATAATTTATGAAAGTATATATTTTTAATGCAGTGCATTCTCAGGCTAGCCACAAACATTTTGTGAAAAACAGTGCTTAAAGGTGCTATATGTAAGTTTTTGACTCTTCTAAAACATAAAAATACTATACTATGTTTGCAGATATTTAGGAAACATGCTAAGTGAACATACCTGTTTATCTGAAAAACAATGCTGAAGTCAGATATTCTGTTTTGAAAATGTGAGTTAGGTGACGGAACGGTTGTCTTTGTTTTGGTTCTTTTAACCTGCCCAATGCCAATTTAGCGAATTACTTTTCAGCACCCTGGGTTGCCTTGGTGGAAAACCGCATATTTCATTCATTCAGTCATGAAGGCTGTCAAACAGGGTTCATACACATTTTTACTACTAAAATTCCATGACTTATCCATGATTTTCAAGTAAATTTTCATGACCTAATGTTTCATGCAATGTCTACAGATGCGTGGCAAAAAAACAATAGATGTTAAATTTTTTTTACAGCATATTGTAAAACACACAACAATCTATTTAGTTTCAGTTTATATTTATATCTATGTAATATTGATTTAGATAATGCTTACACCGCACTAATAATGTGAGAGTATGTGATTGGCCAAGGACAGAAAAGTAGTAAAGACAACTAACCTATATTCACGTATACAGATATCTGTTTTCCATGACTTTTCCAAAACTTTGTGGGTTTTTTTGATTTTCCAAAACATTTCCAGATCTGGAAAATGCCATGTCAAAATTCCATGACTTTTCCAGGTTTTGCATGACCGTATGAACCCTGCCAAAGTATGTGTTCGTGACCAAAATGAGATGCAGAGTCAGAGTTCCACATGAGGTTATTAATTAGCAAATAATATAAATATTATGAACGCAATCATTAGGTGAGCAGGTTACATTATAACCCCGTGTCCTAACAAAATGCTACGTAACGAGATTTGCAGTGATAACAATTTGGCTGTTTGCACCAGACGAAACATGACAGAAATTTAAATACAGCCATTCAGAAGCCCAAAATAGTGCACGTACTGCACTCCAACAAAATGATACGGTTTATAATCTAATTAATACTATATTCATAAATAATAAATATAAATAAATATTAAACCTCTTTAACATTATAAAATGTAGATGCTTAATCACTGATATGAGTTGGCTTGCACTGAGTTTCAGTTCAATTTTAACTGGTTTATTTTCAAGATCTGAGGTAAACCATCTGCTGCTGCTTTCAGTAGTATGGCAATAAATGTTTCGTAAAATGACATTCAAACTCACATTATTAGCATTTAACACTGAATAAAGCACATGAAGTGTACCTGAGGTGATCATTGTCAGTTTTGTTGTTCAGCTGCAAGAAATAGAAATTTCAGGTGTTGGTTAGGACAAAAACTGCTTTTAATATGAAAATATACCTTCTATCTTTTATTTAGAACACAATTTAAATCAGCCTTTAGGCTTGACAGTCAGGCACACTGCTGTTGGTGTCGTCAATCTGGCAACCTGCACTTGTGTTTGTTCTGCAATAGGTGTGCAATACCTAGTTCAACCACTGGATGTCAAACTTACATACTGCACCTTTAAAATCTGTTCAAATATTGCACAAGCATTTACATTTCAGCTTGCCGGTATTTCAACGTCATAATATGCTTTGCATTTAAATAATGCACTACATTGGCACTATTGTATATACTGTATAATCTCTGCCTCATTTAGCTTGCAAGACATTGTACTGAAAGAAACGGCAGTCCGTTGCACTCTGATTGCTTTGTAAGGCCTTCACAAAGAGCTCTGCTTTCATTATTATACAAAGCAACCACAAGCATTCAAACCAGACAATATGGATTATGCAATACAATAAGAAACATGACTTTATTTTACAGTGTCTCTCGCTTTCATTGGGAAGCATTGACGTGTTCCTCACTCCAAGACAAAGCTCATAAATGTGCCAGTGTTATCAAGCATCAGGTCACGTCACTCAACCAGCATCTCAATGTGGTTCTGTGGTGATGACGAGCAGTGGACAGACTTTCACCAACAGCTACATACTGATGTCATGTTAACGCAGAGCTTGTCAGCTCTGCATAGACGTGATAAACTAGATGTCCGTCGTAGACAAGCTGTGATTTAGCATGTTGAAAGACAGATTGCAAAACAAGCCTGTCATCTGCATTCTCTGAAGTGCACTCAGATAATGAGGCATTGTTACAACACACATACACACTATATAAAAAATGTGTCATTTACAAAGTGAATTCGTTGTCAAGTGGAACGTCTGCTATTTTGATTGCAGTGAAAGAAAACACAGTATTACAAAAGCATTACTAAAGAGGCCGAGAGACCTTAGCGCACTGCAATTTAAGTAAACACATGGAATTACAAAAAACACTAGCAAATTAAAAAAGATCTTCAAACGTGTTAGAAATCCTCACAATACAAACACATTAAAGGTGCCATATACAGCATTGGTTTAATAAGTTAAATTGTTCTCTGATATCTACATAGTAGGTCTATGGCTTCGGTAAATTTAAAATATCTCCAGAAATTATTTAATAAGCTCATTTATTACTCCATAAAATACTCCTAGAATCAGAAGGTCCATGATTGACCTTATATGGTTTGTGTCGTGAATATTAATGAGCTCCGCTGCTCATACAGGTGCACACACACACGCAGACACAGAGCATGATGTACGCTGAACACGGACAAATATAAACCCAATTAAAGTAACGTTAACCTATTTTGCTTACCAGAGCTGTTGTGGATACAGGCGAAATTATAATTAAACTTGACAAAAGAGGAGCGATAGAGATGTGGCACGTTGTATTTTGAAGATACAGTGAAAGAAAACACAGCCAGGAATTAATATGAACTCTCTGCATGAACAGATGACAGTTGAGCTAAATGATTTGACACAATTCAGCAGTCTACACGCGTTTGTTGAAACGTACGCATCAAATTTCACAATAAACAATATACATTAACAAAAGACGTAATTTAACATACTTTATTTCTCTTCGTAGTGGAGATAAATAAATAAATGTGTAATCTGTAAATCTTGCATTTTGAGTCCTGAGATGAGTCTGAAACATGTCTTGTGCTGTCGTTGCCCAGTAACGCACAGTTAACAATTTGGGGCTTGCGTTTTAAAAAAAAAAGTCCCACATACATAGTAAGTGATATATACAGTACCCTTAAAATAACTAAGGGAAGAAAATTATTACTGTTGTATTACTAGAAAACGTTTGGCTTTTCAAACGCAGTCTGAGCATGAATATTAATGATTTCAGAGCTTTTTTTATGATCTCAGAGCTGCATATGAGTCGTGTTGTCTTGATGACGCGGCCGCTCGTCAGGTCCGGATGAATGATCTAAAGTAGGCATACATGCAAAACTGATCCAAAACTCATGGTAATGTTTGCTAATTTAATTTAGTATTTTTTCAGCTTATTTTATTGCTTGCTTGATTTTATTGTATGCCATTTTACAATATGTGACATTTAAAAACACTTTTAAAACAGTGCCGTTTGAGAACCACTGCTGTAGGTTCTCACAGCAAGCTATAGGTTTTAGATGAGACACGCTGTTAAAACAGGCCGTGTGGAACTGCATGAAGTCCAGATGAGTTCAGAAGTACGGTCAGCGACAGCACGATTTAAACCTCTAGGTTAGCATAAAATGAGCAGTTGCCATAGAGATTTGTGAAAATGTTTTTATTGTTTGCAAGCGTGTATTACAGTAGCCTGCTGGTCTCAAGCTGCCAGTGCCTAATGGTCTATTTGAAATTCTCTACATGGCCAAATTTGGGAAATGGACACACAGCTAGGTCAAGACTACAAACACTCAATGCAGCTTCCTGTTGCCGTTTTAGCTGTGGACATTCAAGGCTGGTTGAGCACAGATGTGTTTCCTCTGTTGCCCTGCTCCAGGTGCCCTGTTGACAGATTTCTCATAGGTTTATGAGCTCTGGTACGGCTGGCAGAATTCCTGCTAGGCGTCTTTTCAACAGGCTAGTTGACACTAGCAGTGTGAAAGCTGCTTTTAATGAATTGAAGGGTTTAAAAAAAACTGGAAACGTCTGTGCCTGTGGTGACATTTTTGCAAAGTTATATTACATTGCTTCTTGTATGGTTTTCAAGATGGCACTGTTACGTTATTTTTTACCCAGAGATTGGTAGATCTAATAGTAAAATTATCAGTGTTGGACAAGCTACTTGAAAAATGTAGTGAGCTAAGCTATTAGCTTCTCTACTTAAAATGTAGCTTAACTACACTAAAAGCTATCCCCTGGGAAATGTAGCAAGCTAAGCTAAAAGCTACATGGCAAAAGTAGCTTAGCTACATCTAAGCTATTTTTGCAATTTTCATTTTTAAATTAAAGCAACTTAAATTCAGGTCAATCATATCTTAGTGATCAACAAAACTGTCAATGAAACATATGAGGCATAATAATGATTTAGTTCAGGTATTTACTGAAAATAATATGCTGTACTAAAGAGAAACAAATTATTGTATATAACAGCTAAAACAAAAAATCCACACATTTAAAATACTATAGTAATTTATAGTATATTGAAATATTTAGCAATTAACATTATATTGTATATACAGTACATATACACATACAACTCGTCATTAATGAATTACACTACATTATGTAGTATCATTAGTAACTATCATAAACTAATAGTAATTACCATAGCCTTTACTACAGTAAAGTATATATATATATATATATATATATATATATATATATATATATATATATATATATATATATTCATTTTCTTTTCGGCTTAGTCCGTTATTTAGTTTCGGCTTAACGTTATTGCATCCTAACATGTACTACTCGAGGTATGGTCACGAAGAATCCTGCTTCAGAAATAACTCCTCTTGCTCAGTCAACTTTCCATCAAGCAAATTTCTCGTGTAATTGGTGGGCGACGTCACAGACCAGAGCGAGAAGTGGCAAAAAAAATTTTTTCGAGACGCTATCGGCACACTACTGAAAAATGTAGTTAAGCTATAGCGTCACTACTTGTTTTCACTGCCCAATTCACTATAAATTGACCATAGTGTGTGTGTGTGTGTGTGAATAAGAGACTATTTGGGTTTCCCAGTGCTGGGTTGCAGCTGGAAATGCATCCGCTGTGTAAAACATATGCTGGAATAGTTGTCAGTTCATTCCGCTGTGGCGGCCTCTGATAAATCAGAGACTAAGCCGAAGGAAAATGAATGAATGAATCAAATGTGTACTTAACTTACAGGCATGCAAACGAAAAGAAGTGCCTTTACTCATTTTTGAACTGTCACCATAGTCATACAATTCAAAGACTGCTAAAGTAAACAGGTTCTACACATAGACCTGCCAATCTCTGTGTGAAACAAAACAATGACGCCATGTTTCTAAAGTCATTTCTACTGCCCTCTAATGTGGCTCAAAATAGCAGGTCAAACTTGTAACGTTGACCTACAAAAAAGGTCATATACAGTAACTCCGCAAATATACTGTAAATCCATGACATCACTACTGATGTTAGTTTAGTTTAGACAATATAAATATTTAAGATGGCAACCTTTGGTTAAGCTGACATGGAATGCTCATTTTAATTCATGTTTAGAAGTGGAGTGAAAAGACTTATTGGTTGGGAATTAATTATGTGGTGAGTAAATGATTAGAGAATTTTAATTTTGGGATGAAGTAACCCTTGAATACTAATGTACCACATACACTACACCCATCCCTAAACCTAATGATAGTGTTCACAAAAGCAAGCGTGAGACAAAAATGCATTTGATGAACCAACTATGCTATTTTAGCCACTTAGGAAGGTTTTGTCCCTGTTATTGTGTGTTGTGAATGGTTTTTGATGGACCTTGTAATCTCAAGTTAAAGCTTTATTATAGGTGAGCCATTGAGCAAGTTTAATATGACAGAAAGGCCTTATGAAGCTCTTGTGTTTTGAGCAAAGTCTTTGATAACCTGATAATCTGTCCACCATAATCATAATTTGTGTGGGGAGGGATACAATTTGTGCCATATAGCAATAATTTAATTTAATTTTGCAATGCTCATTTGAAGAGAAGTACCTACAAAGGTGGCCAGTGAAAGTACACTTATTGACATGACAGCCTAAATGCATGTAGATGTATGCAGTCTTTCAAAATCTTCCAGAAATTTCCAGCAAGCAGAGTCCTGTCAGGACAAAAATGCCTTGCCGATGCCAGAGGAGAATGACCAGACTGGTTTAGCAAACAGGAAACAGTTTCTCAAACCACTTGTTAAAACTGAAGTCTGAACAAATGACACAACATGTCAAAACTTGAAGCAGATGAGCCACAACAGCAGAAGACACACCGGTGACACTCCTGTCAGTAAACCGAGGCTACAATTCACACAGATGGCATAAAATATTGCAACAGAAGATTGGAGAAACATGCCTGGTCAGATGAGTCTCAATTTCTGCTGCAACATTCAGAGAGTTGAGTCATAATTTAGCATAAACAATATGAAAGTGTGTATCTGTCCTGCCTTGGATCAACTATCAAGGCTCTAGGTGGAGTTGTCATGATTTGGGGGATATTTTCTTGCTATATTTTGCCTCATTTCCACCGAGCAGCAAGTTAGCTTCAGTTCAGTACAAGTACAGTGGTTTGATACTGGTCACCTTGATCTGGCTTACATTTCACAGCCAACAGTACCCTTTTGGTAGGCATAGTGTACGACAGAATGTTGCGATTGGCATTGTTTTTGCTCAAAGAATAAAGCTGTATGGGTCATTCACATTGCGTCTTTTCGACTCAAGTTCATTATTTCAAATATAGAGAGAAATCAGGCAAATAGCACACAAAACTAGCACAAAAACATGCAAATAGAGAAAAAGCAGCACACTAATGCTTTCCACACATTTTAGATGCCCTCATAAACAACAATAGAGGACATACAGCAGATTCTGTTTTTGGCATGTGGCTGTTTGTTACAAGAAGATGAGAAGCTTTGTTGATCTCGAGTGGACCATGGCTCATTTCTGAGCACTGTCACTGTATTATTATGGTGTCATGTCTCGGCTGAGTATTTAAAAATGGGGTTTCTTGTGTTGTTCTTGTGTTGACTTGATGTATGCACTGTTGACTATTCTCTGTAAACCAATAGCATTCATCTGCGAGTCTAGCTCCATCCTTTTAGTACCGATCTGTTGTGCTGGTACCTATTGGAAAGGGCGCCAAAAAAGTGGTATGGTACGGTTTGATTTTTTGGTACAGTATCTTTGACCATGAAAATGGATATACAGGTAAATGCCGAAGGAAAATGAATTAATGAATGCAGGTCCAACCCTGAACTAGCAAGGTGCATTTAAAGGGATAGTTAAGACACCCAAAAAAGATAATTACTCAATATTTACTCACTCTCAAGTGGTTCCAAACATTTATGGGTTTCTTTTTTTCTGTTAAAAAAACTAAGGCTGAGTACGGTCATTTTTTGGGTAAAATGACAATTTTTTTTTTACTTAATCTCTTTAGTAAATGTAGATATAAGGGATGCTCCGATCGATCTACCGGAGATCGGTATCGGCCGATAATCACATTTTATTACTCGATCGGTACTCGCCAATATGTCCGATAAACCGATCGCAAGTGTTTGCTTGCGGGTTTACACGCAGAGAAAGACGCACATCCGCTCATCAGTAGCACTACCGCACTTGAGAGTGATCACTGCGGTGCTAACACAGATGTGGTGCGGTTTTATTGGCGCGACTAGTGCGAGTGATGGTCTCTTTGTTGCAGCCAATGCATATCCAGTGTTTTGAGCTACTGTGATGCGAGCAGAGGAATCTCTCCTATGGTTAAATTCATAGCGGCTTCGTGAGGCCCACAAATTCGATAAAATACCTCGGAAATCGTGGAGACGAGAGTGAATTAGCAAGAGAACAAATCACAAGAGGCATGTTCTAACCATTACATTTGTTAGGTTAGATGCATCCTTATTCTACGTAAGGAGAGATCTCCACTTAAGTATCATACTTAGAGGGAAAATGTGCTTAATGTATTATAAAGCTTGAAGCATCAGAATCAGTACTCTGTATCGGCCAATCACCATGACAAGGAATTGGTACTCGGTATCGGCTGCAAAAGATCAGAGCATCCCTAGTAGATATGATGTAATCGACGAGTGTATAGTAGAGACCCTACATATAAACCCTTTATGTTCAATCAAGTTAACTTAATATATTTGTGTTGAGACAACATGAAGGAATTGTGAGGAACCCAGATTTTTTTACTATGTATGTTGAAGGTATGTATGTTTAACTACTTGAAGTGTCTCGAGTTGCAGCTGAACTGTATGCAATTAATTTGTTTAAAGTCAGCAGTTGCTAAGGCTACTAAAGTCTTGCCAGCATTATCGATAAGCACTCACACTGTAAAAAATGCAGAGTTCCACACAATTCATTCATGCTGTCCCAACACAAATTAAGTTAACTTAACACTTTTAACAAATTTATGTGGATTGAACATAAAAAAGTTGTCCCAATGAAATCTCAAGAGTGTTGTTTCTGTCTATTTTAAATAAGTAGTTTGACCAAAAAAAAATGTTTTTGTTTTTGAGTGCATGAAGCCGTTCATCTCCACTGATGTGACAGAGAATGCAGCCACACTGACATCTCTCTGAGCCGAACACAATGTCGTGCCACAGCTGTGGAGAACATCCGCTTACTCATATGTGGCAAAAATGAGGTAAACCACATGGACGCCCCATTTCGCTTAATGAAAATGAAGCATATGTGTGCAGAAAGCATGCAGGGTGATGTGGTGCATGCTAAAGGGACAGTGATGGTTTCTGTGTGACTGCTTATTACCATAACATTTACTGTATGTCATTATGATGGCCTTATTAGCATGATTTCTAATCATTTAGTAATGCATTATGAATAAAGAAGTTATCCAGGCAGAAAATAGACTAATGACCAGATATACTTAGTTTCAATATATCTAGTTTCAGTTTGATGCATAGACAAGAATCGCTTCTATTGCGCAATGCTAAAGACTTTGCTTTGGTGTTTTTACAAAACTCCTGAACCTATATTATACATACACTTCCTGTGTATGTCTGTGGTGCAACATTATACTTGAAATTATGCAACCTTTTTTCTTAAAGGTGCTGTATGTAAGTTTTGAAGAGTTGACTCTTCTAAAGCATAAAAATACCATAATATGGTAAACCAAAACATGTTAAGTGAACATTCTTGTTTATGTGAAAAACAATGCTGAGGTCAGATATTCAGCTTAGAAAATGTGCGTTACGTGCCGGAATGCTGTCTTTGATTTGGTCCCTTTAACCTGCACAGTGCCAATTTAGCCAAAGATATTTCAGCACAGCGGCTTGCCTTGGTGGAAAACCACGTATTTCATTCATTCCGTCAGGAAGGCTCTCAAAAGTGTCCATCCGTGACTGAAATGTGACCTCCGGTGGACAGTAGCAGACTCCGAAATGAGACGCAGATTCAGAGTTCCACATGAGGTGGTTATTAGCAAATAATATAAATATTATCAACATAAACATTAGGTGAGCAGGTTACAACATGCTACGTGATGAGATTTGCAGTGATAAGCAATTTGGCTGTTTGCACCAGGCGAAACACGACAGAAATTTAAATACAGCCATTCATATGCACAGAATAGTGCACTTACTGGACAACAAAATGGTAATGTTTATAATCTAATTATAAACATTACATGATTAAATGTACATTACTGTAACAGTATTACAGTACTGAATCACTGATATGTATATATGTATATATGAGTCACAGTTCTAAAGTTAAATTTCAAACAGTTTATTTTATTTGTCAAGATCTGAGGTAAACTATCTGCTGCTGCCTTCAGTATATGGCAATAAATGTAACATAAAATGGCATTCAAACTCACATTATTAACATTAGCTCACTGAATGGAGCACATGAGATGTGCCTGAGGCGATTATTGTCAGTTTTCTGTTGTTCAGCTGCAAAAAATAGAAGCCGTTTCTAAAATATAAATTTCAGGTGTTGGTTAAAACAAAAACTTCTTTTAATATGGAAAATATTCCTTCAATCGTGTGCAGTTGCTTTTATTTATAACCCGGTTTAAATCAGCCTTTAGGCTCGATAGTCAGGCACACTCCTGTTTGGGTCGTCAATCTGGCAACCTGTGCTTGTGTGTGTTTTGAACCAGGAGTGCAATGCCTAGTTCAGCCACTGGGTGTCAAACTTACAAACTGCACCTTTAAGGGATTGGAAAAAAAATGAAGGAGTTTTTTTTTACCATGATAAAATGGAGGAGTTACAGAATTACAACATGTCAATGGTAAAAAAAACAAAGATTTAGATATTTAATTGCTCATCCTCGTTTTCTGCAGTTTTTCGATGTTTAAATATAAAATCCATTGTCCACTGTATTTGTTTGCAGTTTTCTTTTTATATCATATGCAGAAATTTCATATAAAAATTTATATTGAAGTAATGTCCTTTAAATATGAGGAATTATTTATATCTTATATATTTTTTAAAATTCCAAAATTTAAGGTTATTATGACTAAAAAAACGGAAAGACACTTTAATAGTGCAAAAAAATGCTAAATAATTTTGGCTTATAAATGTAACCTTGTAACATTTTATTACAATAATTGATTTAAAACATGGTACTTCAACTGTAAATATGTTTATTTAAATTTTTACTGTCATTTTAGGGTTTTGGTGTTGTTATAAGTTTTCAAATTTTGTCTTGTCGCTGTATACAGTACTTGATGCAGTGAATATTTTAACATTTACAGATCGGCTGCTTTCATCTTTGCTTATGAGTTATGTTAGCTCATAAGAGTGAAGAACATGAGTTATGCAAAGACTTCATTTATGTCAAAATAAACACTGTCAGAAGGGCTGCACGATATTGGAAAAATTTAACACTGCAATTTTTTTTATTCTGCGATATATATTGCGATGTTAATACAATTTCACTAGATGAGTAGAATAACTTGGAAAGAATTTGTAATTTTAGATTGATTGGGATGATTCAGTAGGGAAGTGCATATAATATAATAAACAATCTACAAGCAAAAATAAATTTGCCCAGTGTGGCATTCAAGCTAGAACCGGCAATAAAGAAAAAGATACAGATAAAATAAACAGTGTTTTATTGTTTTATAAGTCGTCGAACAGTATTTACGCATACAGTAATGGCCCGTTTCCACTGACTGGTACAGTACGGTACGGGTCACCTTTATCAGGCTAGCGTTTCCACTACCAAGGGTACCTTTTTGGTGGGTGTGGTGTACGACAGAAATTTCAGTCTACTGTACGTCATTTTCGCTTGAATAAATGTCTACAGTAAAGCTGTACGGGTCGTTCACATATCATATACATATCATATCAAATTTCATATCAAAAACAACACAAAATATAGCCCACAGTCAGAGCAAACCTCTCATCTGTATCTTTAATCTTTGTTTCCATTCTGGCTAGCTCCATGAGCTCGTGACGTATCTCTGTAACCAATCAGCGTTCAGTTGCGTGTGTAACTCTACCTTTTCTCGGGTACCCTTTCTCGTGTTTTGAAAGGGTGCCGAAAAAGTGGTGCGGTATGGTTCCAAACCGTACCACTCAGTGGAAACGGGCCATAATTGAATAATCAAATGTAAAATAAAACTGCATAGACTTAGTTTTGTAAACAGTTTAATAAAATTAATCATTAGTTACAAATAAATTACAAACGGTACAATTTTTTTTATGCCTGAATGCTTTTAAAACCTTCACAGGCCTCAAAAAACACTTGCAAAATGATCAATTATAATCCAGACTCAACATTGCGTATACTCGCAATGTGACTATTGCGTATGATCACATTGTGATATTAATGCTGAAACGATATATTGTGCAGCCTAGTCAGAAATACTGTTGATAGGGCTTTACTTGTACAGACCCTGAATACTACATCCAGAAAGAAAACTCAAGGAGCGACTGAGCTAGAATATCAGAGAAACTTGTGGGTGGGCTATTTTGATCAGCAAGTAAGCACCTCATGATCAAGCAAATTACCCTAGCAACCGCATAATAATGAGCCTCTAGCCACTCTCGATACCTTAGCAACCGCATATCATTGCCCTGGCAAACATCCAAAAAGTGGGTGACTGTGGTGAGGCAGTATATAAAAGTTTACTTCAGTTCTCAGTTTCCTCTTTTCAAAATGTGAAGCTGACATCGAGCCAAGCATGAGAGCGAGAGAATTTTCAGAGAAAACACACACAAAGCCGCTGCCGACTCGCTCTGTGTTTCCTCAGGGTTTACTGCGGTTTCTCATGAATGTGCATAAATCAGAGGATGGGTCGTGGTGATTATGACAGTAAAGCTATGATGAAAGAGACATTATTATATTTTCTGCAACATTCGCAGCCGTCCCTCGTGTAAACGGTTGATAATGGTGAATATTAGGGGTGGGGGGCGTGCCGGTTTGTGTTCATCTGAAGGTGAGAGAGCATTTCATCTCAGTTCCCATGATCCCCTTCCCCTGAGGCTCCATTCATCTCTCACGGTTTCCTGTGCGGTATGTCAGTCAGGCCTGCTCTCCAGCAGGGTAAATATACATTCAGTCCATCCAGCCGCACCAGAACACATATTTGATGGAGTCATCTCTGCTGTATTTACAAGAGCTCTTCAGCATGACTTAATTTAAAGACTTAAAGGGTTAGTTCACTCCTAAAATGTAAATTCTGTCATTAATTATTACCCTACACTAAAAAAAGACTTCTGCTGCTTGTTCAAACTACTTATTTAAAATGAGTTGAAACAACACAATTCTTAAGGGTTTTATTAATTGTTTTATGTTCAATCCACTTGATTTTGTAAAAAACATTGCGTTTACTTAATCGATTTGTGTTGGGACAACATGAAGGAATGGTGTGGAACCCTGCATTTTTACAGTATAATGTCATTGGACTTACTTCAATCCATTTAGAGACCTTAGAGATTTTAGATATAATCCGAGAACTCTCTTGTCCTCCATAGACAGCAATAGTCTCAAGACATTCAAAGACCAGAAAAGAAACCAAAAATATTGTCAAAACCGACTTGCGCTGTATCATTCGCTGTATGCGCTGGGGTGTCGCGAACGAAAGTGAAGAGGGTTGGGAAGTCGCGGAAGAAAGTCAAAATGAACAGCGGACAGGGGAGGAGGGCGGTTGAGGAGGGAGATCGGTAAAATGAGGTGCCGGATCAGATTTAAGTCCTGGATAGAGACAAGATTAATTAAATATCACGTTTAGCATCTATAGTGAGACACGATCCAGCGATACATCCTTGATAAACTGTCCGACGTACACTGTTCTCTGGAGCTCAGACGAGCACATGACAGTGTGTGTGTGTGGGTGGGTGTGGTCACGTGATGTGCATTTTCAGTGGATGGAGGGCTGTTCAGAAATGCTAGGTGAAACGCCAGTGTGGATGTGGATCATTTTCGTTCTAAAATGCCATTTTAAAACCAAGCTGTATTATTGTAAACGACGTCTAAGTGTGTATTTTTCACGAGCGGGTTTGCGACGGGGGCGGAGCGGTGGATCAGCGATGCCGGCTCAGCATCATGATGTCTATTGGCCATCGGCGATAGACGATGGCATCGTCTATCGGGCCAACCGTAGTTTAAACAAGCAGCAGAATTATTCATTTTTGTGTGGTCTAAGCTCCAAGAAAATTTTTGTATAGCAAAAAAAACCTGTAAAAACTGTTTTATTTGCAAATGTCTTCTCTTCAACATCAGGTCAGTGTGCGCATATACTACAGGTAGTACAGTGTATTGTCATTATAGTTAGCAACACTACACGCAAATGCTGTATTGCCCATAGTAAACACACACACCCTAAACTGTTGTCAAAGACAAAGGCAAAGTTGTTTTTACAGGCATACAAAAGTGTTCTTGGAGCTTTGTGTGATTAAAGTTGAACCACTAAAGTTACAATGTTTTTGGTTCCTTTTCAATTCAATTAAAGTTTATTTGTATAGCAATTTTTACAATAATTATTGTTTCAAAGCAGCTTAAAAGGTGAACATTGTTGCATTACAATCAAATTAAGTTAAAGTTACAATCAAATCTAAGTTATTATATATAAACAGGACTTTGAACATCTTAATATCGTTGCTGTCTATGAAGGATAAGAGAGCTCTCTGATTTAATCTAAAATATCTTCATTTATTTTTCTGTTACAAGCACTTTTACTAGCTCAGATAAGAAATTATTAATTTTCTGTTTATTACATGCAAAATGTATAATAGTTGTATTGAAAAAAAATACAGAAAGCCCTCATTTTAAACAATGGTTGCAAGAATTGTCTCATTGTTTGGATTTAGAAAAATTTATGTATAATGTTAAAAAAACCTGAATCTTTTTTCAAAATATGGAATCCCTTTGTAGGATTTGTAAAGGAAGCTGA
Organism: Danio kyathit; assembly: GCA_903798195.1. NCBI lineage: Eukaryota > Metazoa > Chordata > Actinopteri > Cypriniformes > Danionidae > Danio > Danio kyathit. The sequence goes on from LR812524.1 coordinate 12,598,183, forward strand.
TACAAATCTTTTGTCTGTATAACTTGTATCACCTGCTATTGATATACCATTGTTTTGATACCTTTATATTGTGTGTGTATCTACATGCATTTTGTATTTTTTTGTAGATTTCAATAATTTAAAAAAAATCTTAATTTACGTATGTTCCAAAAATGAACGAATATCTCAGGGGATTGGAATGACCAGCCTGATCTCACGAGGAAATGTAACTACAGTATTTTATGTTTTGTCAGTTTAGTGGCTAATTCATACAAATTAGAGTTCAGCCGTACAAAAATGTATGATTTTAAAAAGGAGGCGTGGCACCAAACCCCACCCCTAAACCTAATTATCTTTGGGGGATGAGCAAATTGTGCTAAATTATATGAATGAGATCGTACAAATTCATATGAATTAGCCACTAAATAAAAAAGTTACAAATTGCCATGAAATAGCATTGGAATGACATGAGAATGTATAATTAATAAAGGAACTTAACTTAAGTTCTTCTTAAGTTTTCTTCCCTCAGGCAATCCATCTCATGAACGTTTGATGATAATAATTGTGGAACCAACATACTTGCTATACAAGTATTTATTCTATTGCACTGTAGAAGCTCTGTCACGAAAATGTGTGAACATACCTGGCAATAAAGCTTTTACTGATTCTGATTCTGATTAAATTAACTCATTTTTGGGTGAACATGCCCCTTAAATAATTACTTTCTAAATAGTAGTCTTAATGAGTCTATTTGACTAGATTTTAAGAAGCAAACAGAAAATGTTAAAGGAACCTCAGTATTAAGAGTTGTATGACAAAATATGATAAAATGATGTTACTTAGTAGAAAACGCATGAAATATTTACATTTTTTATAAATTCACATTCAATTTGGACAATGGGGCTGCCATTAAAGTATTTTAGTGCAGTGGAGTGGATGACGTCAGATGGCTGAGCTATTGGCGGCAAAACAACTTGAAATACAAAATCACAATATAATGCCACATGACGTTTGTGCATGTAATTTTCAGTGAAAGGACAATCAATAAGAAAATCATTGTAAATTTACCAGAAGTAGCTGTTATGCAAATTATACAATATAAATAAACAACTAGTTTGTTCTCGCTTTCACAATAAAACCTATTAGTTTTACAGCCTTTTCCTTGTATTGTTTTTAATAAACATCTAGATATCCTTAATTTTGCGATATAATGACTTGCTTTCAGACTTGCTAAAAAAATCAGTTTGGTTATCCAGGGCCATTTTAAAAATGAAGTCTTCTTTCAATTCAGTGTTTTGCATTTAACGATATTTAGATAATTTTTCTAAAAAATACACATCTGAGCAGCAGCATTGTGAGATAATACATGTTTATCATAACATATAATTGCCATACAATTCAGCTTTCTGGATGAGTTTCCAAATCACAATAGCAATTAAGTGGGTGTTGATCTCGTACCTTTACTGAGGGTGGCACGTTTCCATAGCAACAGCTTGGGTGGGCACACCTGATAATAAAGGGTGCGAAGAGCGCATTGTTTCTCGCATTGTCTGTTGCAGTTTTTACTTGTTTTTAATTCTCTTCCCCTCTTAATTTGTGCCTGACGGATATGCAGAGCTCCACATTTTAATTAGCATCGAACTTTTCTGTTGAGACCTGAAGAGAGTGAATCATCAAAGGCTGGTGTTTTTTTTTTTTGTTTATTCCTCGGTGCTATTCTCGGCAAAGTTTGTCTCCAGAACTCAGATGAGACAGCCAGTTCCCCTCGCGGCCGTTTGGAAGTTACCCATTAGCCTTGGGGAAGAAGATGAGTAAACACTTTCATTCTTTGGTAAAAAGCATATCTCTGCCCTCTCGCAAAGCACATGAGAGACACCGGAAGGCTCTCAGTCGCAGTCAAGGCCTCATTTGAGTTTATAAGTCCTGTGTATTTTCTGCCACGGAAACCCACAGGTCTTCGTAACCCATGTCAAAACAAGTGAGAAAAGAGAAGCGTTTTATTTAATCTGCCTGTATTTACTGGTCCGGCTTGTATTCGTTGGCGCAATCTCAAACGAAGGTGGATTTATTCTGTTTAGCCTTTGCACTTCCATATATTTATTATAGACGCCCATATTTGTTCCCTCCTCAAGAAACAGACCACTTCTCCTGCAGGGTATGAACATCAACAAGGATCAAACGCTGCAGTCTGCAAGTGTTCATGTATGCAGGCTGTGACGTGACCTGAAGGAAACACATAGCTTCTGTTCTCACTGACTCAACCGCTCTCTGTTAGCGCTTCGGGTCTTTATGACAGATATGAGAATGATGAAATGTCTTCATGAAAAGTGCTCACACTTGCTCGGTCGGTATATAATATATGAAATGTATGCTTTTGATTGCTAAAAGGGAATGCAGGAACTGGCAAAATTAAAAGATGCTATTAAAGTCAGGGTGAAACAGAATTTGTGGTAGTCTTTTCTTCTCTGTTGGAATGAATATCTGTGTAAAGCCTCTTTTGAAGGAGAAAAAAAGAAGAGCGGGACTTTATATTGTTGCGGTTTGCTGTTGCTGTGATCTTATGTCAGTGATTGGTTCCAGTTGTCAGATTATTTTCTGCAGAAGCTTTTGCAAATTTGAAACAAATTTGAGTAATGTCAGTCAATCAAAGGTTTTTATTTGTCCTTTTGTCCATGAGCAAAATCTGATTTGACCCTTGAACATTGTAGTTGTTGGAGCCTGGAACAGTTTGATGTGTGTAAACCTTGCAAATTCATTTAACATGCACTTCCAAAGTATGAGGACTAGGGTTTGAGTTAAACTGACATCATTGATTATTGTTAGTCATGTTTGTTAAAATTGACATTGGTTATATACACTGTTATTTTTTTTTCCTGCAGCTTAACAGACGCTAAATTACAAAAATGTACCATAAAAAAAACAGATGCAAATTTTCAGAAATTTACCATAAAATAACAGACGCAAATTTTCAGAAATTTACCGTAAAATAATTGACGCTAAATTACAGAAATTTACCGTAACATAACTGACGCTAAATTACAGATATTTTCCATGAAAAAAGATGCTAATTTTCAGAAATTTACCGTAAAATAACAGATGCTAGTTTACATTAATTTAACGTAAAATAACAGGCGCTAAATTACAGAAATTTACCGTAAACTAACAGATGCCAATTTACAGAAATTTACCGTAAAATAACAGATGCTAATTTACGAAATTTACCGTAAAACTGACTCTAAATTACTAAAATTTACCATAAAAAGACAGACGCTAAGTTGCAGAAATTTACCGTAAAATAACAGAAGCTTATTTACAGAAATTTACCGTAAAACAGACGCTAAATTACAGAAATTTACCGTAAAATAACAGATGCTAATTTACAGAAATTTACCGTAAAACAGAAGCTAAATTACAGAAATTTACCGTAAAATAACAGATGCTAATTTTCAGAAATTTCCGTAACAAATAACAGACACTAACTTACAGAAATTTCCGTAAAATAACAGACACTTACTTACAGAAATTTACCGTAAAAAACAGATGCTAATTTACAGAAATTTTCTTAAATTTCAATTTAATTTCTGGTAAATTTCTGTCATTTATGTCTGGTATTTTACGGTACATTTCTGTAATTTAACGGCCATTATTTTACGGTGTTTTTTCCAACACCCCAGCTGCTAAAAAAAAAAAAAAAAAAAAAGTAAAATAACTGATTTTTTTTAAACAGAAATTTACCATAAAATAACAGACGCTAATTTACTTCAGCAGCATTTATTTGAGAGCGCACAAGAAAATCTGCTTTTGAGGAGCGTATATTTGAGGGTGTGCAATAAGTTTTGTGCACGAAGAGAAGAAATCGACGCTCGAGCACAGAGATTCACATGCTCGTACTACATGAATACGATCTCGACTTGTAATACTGCGCTTACGACATTTGTTGTTGAAATAATGCCACAGGTAGTTGGTAGATCTGTGTAAAAGGCCCAACAGACAGCCGCCACAGTTGGAAAAAATCCTAGAGGAAACACTGGTAGTTATATTGTTTGTTGAAAGTACAGTAGCCAATGTCTAATATTACCTTCATACATACACTTGTCAATTCATTCCATCTATTGTTATTGCTGTTTTCAGCAGTGTTGTTTTGTCTCTATTTTTAACTGTAAAACAAATAACAGTCCAGTTTAGCGATGACATCTTATTGATAAACTAAGCAGTGCAAAAATGATTTAAAGCACATGTGCGAGCTGCTCATACATCGTATGCTGTTTGAAAAATCATGCACAAACATCAAGCAGGTTTAACAAATTACAGTTATATTACTGATAGTAGGGCTGCACAATATATCATTTCAGCATTGATATCGCAATGTGTGTGTCCGCAACAGTCACATCACAAGATATGCAATGTTAAATTGGGATTATAGTCAATCAACAATTGATTATACATGAGATTTGTGGAGTCATTGCAACGTATAACCATAACAGAGTGAAACTTTATCATTTGCATGTGTTTGCATTTCAAGAAAGTGTAAAGCATTTTGGCACAATAACATAAAACATTTGTAATTTTAATGAAGAAAATTTTACTGATTTATTAATACAATGAAGATGATACATGTGTTATTTTACATTATAAATTTCTGTATTTGTATACAGTTTAACTCTTCAGAAAACCATAAAGAACTGTTTATTTACTTTTTTCTTTGCTCTTTTTGCAATTTTATTTTCATACATGATCCACACTCTTACAAAATCAAGCTAACCATCTAAATTAATGATTTTTCATGATTCATGAAATATGTATTGCAGCAAAACTAAATATCGCAATGTCAGATTTTTCCAATATCGTGCAGCCCAAACTGATGGGTTACTAATTAAAAATGTAGTCTATTGATTTCTTCATATACTGTACAGAAGCACATTTCCAATCCTCTACTTCCCACGCCTCGGATTTCAGTCAACAGTTCAGGCATGTGTTTTTGGAGCTGAAAAAGCCTCCAGAGCTCCAAGCTAAAATTTGGATACTGTGTGGTAATGGTCATTTGGATTCCAAGACTTGATGTACTGTAAGAGGTCAACCAATCCCAGCAGACTTAGCCATCTGACCAATCAGAGCAGATGCTCGCAAAGGCAGGATTTAAAGAGACAAAACTCCTGTTTCAGACTTTGATGCTGCATTGTGTGTGACCTTGAATAAATATACCTGTAAACTTAATGTATGAGACCACCAAAACAAAATTAGGAACATCTAGAAAATTGCCTTCCAAATGCCTGAATGCAAATGCTGTTTTCTCTGACACATTGAGCCCTGTTGCTCTTATGGACATCATGAGTTTGAATCTGTATAAATGAATAGAAACAACTATGAATCACAAGCTATAGGCATTAAAATAATTTTAATTAAAAGTTTTTTATAGTGCTTTGTCCGCTTTCTTTGTCTTATACAAGATGTCATGGTCGATCTGGTTCTGGTTCAGTTAGACTGTTCTCCAGCCCTAACTGTCATTGAGATGAACGAGAAGTCCAACAATTCTTATTCTGCCTAGTGTTCATTTGGTCTTTGTCGTAGTCCTGGGTTAAATGTCCTATTTAGTGTTTGTCATCCAGCTTTTTTAGTGTAGTCAGATTTGACAATGTCTGGTAATTTTAGTCTATAGGTTTAGTCAAAGAAAATGTATTATATTCATCATACTGAATAATGGTTAAAATTATAATCACAATTACTGAACTGAATCAGAATTACTTTGGCGTAAGCACAAATTAAGACAATGACAAATCATTTTTTTAATTGTTTATTATATTATCAAAAAAAAACATACTATCTACATTATGAAAGCTAGTCACATTTATTTAGCAAAAACAATGGCAAACAATATTTTTGTGATGCATGTTTAGATAAAAAAATGTCTGCACTGAGGTCTGATGGCAGATTTAACACCAACACTAGCTCAGACAGCGTTGTGAAAGAACACAGACGGAGTTTAGTACACTTTGATTTGAGCAGAATATTGCAGTAAAGATCAGTTGACTCCAACATATACAGTATATTTGCCAAAGAATTGCTGCATTTCTTCAGTGCAGAGTAACTGCGTTTGAATGGCTGTCAGGTTAAAAATAATATTTATGTCACCAAAATTTTAAGAGAGAAGCTTGTAAAAGGGTGATTCAAACTCATAAAGCTACGGAAAAAGGTGCCAAGACATATTGTTGTTCCTATTTTTAGTTGACAGCAATTCCTATTAAAAAGTGACAAAAGACTAAAGCAAATCACAATGAAATTCCGCAGAAGTGGAATATACCTGGCAACATTAGGGCATGTCTGCTTTTCAGAAAAAAAGTATTGTTCTGTTTACTACTGTAGCATTTAATGAATCAAAATATAGTTAAATATAATAAATGTGTATAATGCATTTTTAAATATAGAATTAATGAAATCCCATTATAATAAACCAAGTGTCATATTTAGCTATTTTTAATTAAACATGCAGCAATTTTGTGTATCAGAGTTTAGAGTTTTAAATTTAAAACAACATATTTTAAAACAAATGGTAAAAATCCCCCGAAGCTTGAATGAATGAATTAATTAAAATATAGTTAATGAACAAAATATAGGTCCAATTGTCTGTCTACTAGCACGAAGGTTAATATTATTAAACTGGAAACAGAAAGCTGCTCTTTCATATGTACATCTAATGAGAGATGTAATGAAACATTTGTAACAGGAGAAAATCAGATTCTCCCTAAAAAAGAAGACAAAATCTATAAAATCTGGCAACCTTTCATGGATTATTTTAAAAACATTAACTCTGCAAGGAATAGTTAAATTGAAGGGGATTAGACTAATTTAGATTAAATCAGAAAGTTAGTGTTTTGTTTTTACTTATTATTTATTGATTTATTTTTTATTTGTTTCCTTTTTGTATTTTTTTTCTTATTGTATTAATCTATTATCCCTATACTTCTGTGTGTTTTGTTTGTATATTGCATGTTTTAATGTCAATTGTTATGTGAATGTTTGTTGGACCAAATTTGTAAGTCGCTGTGTTTGAATGTCTAAAAAACAATAAAGAAAGTAAAAAAAATAAACAAATGTAAAAATAAATTTATATATAAATTTATAAAATTATAAAATAATTTTAAAATTATAAATAAATTTATACACACACACACACACACACACACAGTTGAAGTCAGAATTATTAGCCCCCCTGTTTATTTTTTCCCCAATTTCTGTTTAACAGAGAGAAGACTTTTTCAACACATTTCTAAAGATAATAGTTTTAGTAACTCTCTATTCTATTAACTGAATTATTATTTTTTTGCCATGATGACAGTAAATAATATTTTACTAGATATTTTTCAAGACGGGCGATGCAGTGGCGCAGTAGGTAGTGCTGTCGCCTCACAGCAAGAACGTCGCTGGGTCGCAGGTCGAACCTCGGCTGGGTCAGTTGGTGTTTCTGTGTGGAGTTTGCATGTTCTCCCTGCGTTCGTGTGGGTTTCCTCCAGATGCTCCAGTTTCCCCCACAGTCCAAAGACATGTGGTACAGGTGAATTGGGTAGGCTAAAATTGTCCATAGTGTATGAGTGTGAATGAGTGTGTGGATGTTTCCCAGAGATGGGTTGTGGCTGGATGGGCATCCGCTGCGTAAAAATGTGCTGGATAAGTTTGCGGTTCGTTCCGCTGTGGCGACCCCTGATTAATAAAGGGATTAAGCCGACAAGAAAATGAATGAATGAATGATTTTTCAAGACACTATACAGCTTCTATACAGCTTAAGTGACATTTAAAGGCTTAACTCGTTTATTAGGTTAACTAGGCAAGTTATTGTATAACGATGGTTTGTTCTGTAGACTATCGGAAAAAAAATTGCTTAAAGATGCTAATAATTTTGACCTTAAAATGGCTTTTAAAAATTTTTAAACTGCTTTTATTCTAGTCGAAATAACACAAATAAAACTTTCTACAGAATAAAAATATTATCAGACATACTGTGAAAATTTCCATTCTCTGTTAAATATAATTTAGGAAATATTTAAAAAAGAAAAAAAAAATTCAAAGGGGGGCTAATAATTCTGACTTCAACTGTATTATATATATATATATATATATATATATATATATATATATATATATATATATATATATATATATATATATATATATATATATATATACTGTATATATAATAAATGTGTTTAATGCCATTTTTAATATGAATTAATTAAATCCCATTGTAATAAACAAAGTGTAGTATTTAGCTATTTTTATTACCTATGCAACAATTCTGTACATCAGAGTATTAAACAACATAAAAATGCTTCGAAGCATGAATTAATCAAAATATAGTTTAATATTATAAAGGTAAATAATGCTTTTTTAAATAAAAAAAATCATTAAATCCCATTATTATAAACAAAGTGTCATATTTAGCTATTTTTATTACTTATGCAACAATTCTGTACAACAGAGTTTAGAGTTTTAAATGTAAAACAGCAAATTTTAAAATAAAAATAAATGTTTTTAAAATTATATTTTTAAAATATTATAAATGTGCATAATGCATTTTTAAATATATAATAAATTAAATCCCATTATAATAAACAAAGTGTAATATTTAGCTATTTTTAATTACCCATGCAACAATTCTGTATATCAGCGTTTTACATTTCAACCAACATATTTTAAAATAAAAGGTAAAAAAATCCCCCGAAAGCATGAATTAATAATGCAACATTGTCTCCTCTATTGCAGGTCCAGGATGGAGCATGAGGCAGAGAAGTACCAGCAGCGACTGCAGGCTATAGCGGTACGGCCCACTGTTTGCATTTCATACATCACTACATGACAAGCCAAACCTGCTCACAGCGTGCAGTCGATTCATTTACCATTGAAACGACAGCAGCACTTAAGCCACGCAAATAATGTCACACAGAATCTATAGAAACATCCGTCATATTAGCATCTGCTGCTGTTTGACAACAGTTATTATTGCGGGAGCCTAGACTTCCAGAGCCAGCTGTTATGAAATATACTTTTAATAGAAACATGCATGATAATACACACAAACTGTTAGCGGTACAGCTTTTCTCTCACAAACAGCACAGGGGTGTTTAGTGATGCAGCGATCTTGAATTTTCATGGCTGATTATGTTTGCAAGTTTTTTTTTCAAGCAAATTGGCAGATTTTAATATCGATTTCCTATTTTCTTTCAATTATTTGAAGATAGAAATAAGAAGAAAATTAAATATGAGTACATGGATAATGTGTTTATTGGTTTCATCACGTTGAATTATCTGCAGTGATTTTAAATTAGAGGAAACCACTGCACTGTAATCACGATCCACATTATACATTAGGGCTGCATGATATTGGACAAATCTGATATTGTGATATTTTATTTTTCTGCAATAAATTTTGCGATATTAATACAGTTTTACAAGATGGTTTGAATAGCATTATTTGACAGTTTTGAGGAGCCTAATAGTATTCAGGTACAGAAACTTAATCAATCATAGGGCTGGGCGGTATATCGAGTTCTGGGGATATATCGATACGATTCCCCAACGCGATGCTGTATTATCCAATATCTTTCATATTGATATGGTTTGAGGCCACACGTGCGCTTTCTGCGCAAAACAGACCACTCCAAGGTAGCACACGAGCTCCACTTGCACAAATGAGCGCATGCACAAATTAATGATTCACTCCCTGAGTCATACAAAAGATTTGTTAAAAATGAATTAATTGTTCGAGAATGACCCATCACTACACGCGACATGGAGGAACATGCAGTGCCGGTGTTGTATGGAAATCTGACTCCCTGGACAAATTTCACTCCCCCTCGCGTGCACGCTCATCGCACGGCTCCTGCAGCAGTCACAGCGGTTTATCAGAAACCTTTAATCAATCATTTCTTCTGCAATTTACAGCAAGAACAAACATAGAAGCCTTGGCAAATTGACAAGCAGCACCTGAATGTGATCAAAAGAATTAAAAAAGCCAAAATGGGACAAATATATACCGCATTTTGAAAGTGAAACCACCTCATATTCACGGATTATAAGTTCAGTATTTATTACACGACCATCTCTTCTTTACATTTACTTTATAACACATTTAGCTCTGCTTTCTGGTCTGTTATTGCATATTGACTTCAATTCCGATTATATTCTAATCATTGTATTTATTTATTCTGATTAATTGATTTATTTATTTTAGCCCCTTAACTGGAAGACGTGATTTGATGTGTGTGCGCTTGATATGCATTTGTGTACCAAACATTTCTTTTTCTATGTTAATATCTCGCTGTTAGCTACTCTTTCAACAAATATAAGAATGTAAGAAATAATAAGAATATAAGAATGATGATTATAATGAAGATAATAACAGGGAGGGAAACCCTTGTGTTTGAATTATATTTTGCTCAAAAACTGTCTGATAAAGTTTTAATAAAGGCTTTGACTCTCAAGTAACTATTTATGGCAAAAGACCGGATATACTGTATATCATATACCGTCATTCCTCCTAAAAATACAGAGATATGATTTTGTGCCCATATCGCCCAGCTCTAATAAATCACAATGCAAAAAAATGCGTTTCTTACTTTGCTTTGTCTTGTTTCCAGTCCAAATATCAAAAAAATGTTTTGGCAAATTTTACTTATTGTTTTGTTATCACCGTCAGAAGAAATAAATTCAAAATTAAGAGTTTTTCCTTAAAAAATACTAAATTATCTGCCAGTGGCACTGTCTGTAAGCCGCTTTTCATTTGAATTTAGAAAATGTTCATTTATGACCCCTTTTTAGTCATTCATTCATTCATTTTCTTTTCGGCTTAGTCCGTTTATTAATCTGGGGTCGCCACAGCGGAATGAACCGCCAACTTATCCAGCATATGTTTTACCCAGCAGATGCCCTTCTCTGGGAAACATCCATACACACTCATTTACACACATACACTATGGACAATTTAGCTTACCCAATTCACCTGTACCGCATGTCTTTGGACACCGGAGCACCCGGAGGAAACCCACGTGAATGCGGGGAGAACATGCAAATTCCACACAGAAACGCCCACTGACCCAGCCGAGGCTGTTAGGTGACAGCAATTCCTACTGCGCCACCGCGTCACCCGGCTTTTTAGTCATATCACACATTAAAGTGAATTTTATATAACATCGTGATGTACACAACAGTCTCTGGACACCAATATTTTACAATTTATCAAAAGATCACTTTATGGTAATCGGATATAAGGCTTTGATATATATATATTCAATCGTGATTTTTGAAAGTAGTACATTGCTTTGTCTCCCCTTACTGTTTAATAGAGCGATTGGACCCAGAAGTCGCTTCACATGACATCACACTTAACAAGCGGATACCAAACTATAAAGTTAAAACTATCTTGACTTTGTGTTTGTGAAAGTATGCTACTTAAAACATACTTGTACAGAACAAAAACAGTAGACAGGCTAAATAAAAATGTACTTTTACATTAGATGGCACTATTTATGGCATTGGTTAGGTTTGGTGGTTCTAACCAAATCTGCTGTGCTGGTATGTCATATGCATTATTAGAGTGGCTGAGAGTGCTCAAACGCACGTTACGAAAACATATGCAAATAGAAAATACAATTACAAATACAAAAACAAAAATCATCAATTTGACAACACATTAGCTCATGCTAATTCTCACAACTCGTGCAAAAACAGAAACGTGTACGACCACAATGACAAAGTGTTGGGGAGCCCAAAAAGTGACGAACCCTAATGCTTCCTATTTAGCGTCAACATCAGTCTGATGTGCTTCTTCTCCAACTTACAGTTGTCCTGAGAGTAACTCTTACTAACATGGCATTAAAGTAGCATTTTGTTTAACGTTAAGTGTGCAAGTCGTCAGATTATTAGGGATAAAAATATACACACAACAAGCAACATACATTTTTGGCGTCTCGACATATTTCCGTTGTTTTATGCGCATGTGTTGTCAAACTGATCTCAATCTGTTAGTGTTTTTCTATTTGCATTTATTATTTTTCCGCATAACTTCCAGCGGGGCTGTGCGATTTGGGGAAAATGTCTAATTGCAGTTTTTAAACAGATATTGCAATTTCAATTTGATTTGCGATTTAATTTTGTAGTCAAGCTTCTGCTCAATATTCTATATCGTAGCTCCTGCTAAAATGTGTGTTAGTCAAAAAAAGGAACTGAAAAGATATTAACTTACTACAACGTTTATTAACATTTGTTTTTAAATGCTCAGAAATTAAACACTACTCTTTCTCTTGAGCAAACAGTAGTGAGTTATGGCGTTAGTTATCTCCTGGTACCTGTGGTGCTTTTTAAGGTACTGGTTGTTGTATTTCCTCGTGCTGTGGCAACAATTCTGCGACAGCTCTTACAAATGACAAGTTTGTTCGGTATCTGTAACTTTGAAACCAAAATATTCCCATATTGCCGACATTGCTGTTTTTCTTTGATATGAATTCATCTATTAATGCTTGTGAAGCAGCAGACTCCATCATCCCACTTGTCCGAACTTTCCTGTTTGTTTGTTTTATTGTGGGCATTCCGCATAGTTTGAGTTTGCAATCCTGATTGGGCAGAACGAAAGTGTGCTCACTCAATTGGCTAGTAAGACTGTCCCACACAGACAGCAGTCACGCATTTGCTCTGGGTGGGGGAAATTATATAATACATATAAATTTCATATCGCAGCCTCTTGCGATTAGCTAATTGCAACATTTCAAATCACGATTGCAATTCGATTTTGATAAATAGCACAGCCCTAACTTCCAGCACACTTGAGCTGTCGCATCCACCATAGATATTACAGAGATAATCTAAATATAATATAATATATAAAATATAATTCGATAATCTATTGAAACTTTTCTGTGGACTATTTTGGATTTTATTCCAGAATGTGATTTGCTCGGTATGTCTCGTGTTTCGGTCGCTGAGTTTTTATAATATAAAATCAACAAATGGAGAAGAATATTGAATGTATAGTACAACATGTGTTTACTCTAGCTTTAGATACAGATTTTCAAAGCTGAAATAAATAGGTGAAAACTTCAACAACGGTATTTTGAAACAAATAACTTCAGTGATTGCCTAAACATGAGCTATAATGAAAAAAATTTAATCCACTTTTTAAAGTCTTTACAAAAACTGCAGTATACTAAATGAAAGGTCAATATTTGTTCAGTTTGTTGAAGCGAATGCAGAATATCTTGTGTTTTTCATGTCCTTCATGTGTGGCATGTGCTGATAGTCTGTACATCTGTGCTCCATCTATGGCCTCAGTTTATACACTTTGAACTATAAAATTATTACAATTCAGTTTCTGGAACAAATATAGCCTAAATGAAAAGAAACTAAATAAAAAACAGCTGACGACCATACATTTAGAGCAAAAACTGCCCAGATACAATTTCAGGCTGGTGGATCGGTGCATCTCCACTGGTGTTAGATGTGTTCATGGGCCTGAATTATTAAGTATGATGGAATTTATCCAAACCAGGTAAAACTACACCAGACAACAGCAACCGGGAGGCTCTTCACAGGCTCGCACACATACTAAATATTCATGCTCTCTGAACGCATTCGAGTGTTAATTTCAGCTCAGGTCCAGTGCACGATTATAACCAAAAATAAACTATTAAACATGGAAGAAGCACTGATATGGAAATATTATGTTATATGGTTATGGTTTAGAAATATAGTACAGGACTCTTTTGCAAACACCAACACTTGTATTTTAAAGTGTTAGTGTGATTTTTTTTATATATTAAAAAGTTTGGGAGATACTTCATAAGCAAAATAAGAGTCTTGTTTCTGTTTTATGGCTGTGTAACTAAACAAACAATCTTCTTCTTCTTATTATTATTATTATGATTATTATTTGTTTATTATTGTTATTATTATTTAAAATTTGTTTATTATTATTATTATTATTATTATTATATGCTTTTGTTATGGATTTAATTGTTGATATGCATTATTCCTCTCAATATAATACCTTAGTATTATCATTATAGGTGTAGATGTTATTATTATTATTAATAAACATTTAAATGATAGTGAATCATTGGTTATTATTATTGTTGTGTTAACAATAATAAGAACAATAATAAAACCAAAATGCATTATATATGATTTTTATAATTAAAATAATAATCTTTGAATGGGCCTGTAAATAATAAAAAAATATTATTATTATTATTATTAATGGTTGTGTCCTGTCATTCAGTAAATTGCATTGTTGAATTGATTCCACAGGGTCAGTAATCTCTGTCACAGCTGTGCTATTGTTGATCAGTTAGTGTAAGACAGACAGACAGACAGACGTAAAAGTACAGAAAAAGTGAGATTTCAGCAGAAAGTGCTGGTAGATTTGACATCCCCTGCCAAATCTGAAGAGCATCAAGCTAGCGGGATTCCTCTTTAAAGCAAAGAATGTGTCAGGAAAGGAAACAGCATGTTAGCGTTCTCCAAAAGATCTTTTAAGTATATAGTACGTCAAGTCTGTGATATTGTCTGCTTGTAGGAGAAACGGCGGGTACAGGAGGAACAAGAGCGAGCCAGAAGAGAGATGGAGGACGAGAGACTGAGACTACAGCAGCTTAAGGTGTGAAAAAGTGTCTGCCCCTTACTGATTAAATTTTTTTGCATGTTTGTCACGCTTAAATTTTTCAGAACAACAAGCACATTTAAATATTAGTCAAAGATAATATGCCATGCAGTTTTTAAATTAAGGTTTTGTGTTAAAAAAGGGTTTGGAGGGCTTGTTAAAACATACCTTAGCTCCTTAACTGAGAACAATGTCTTTAGCCACACCCAGGTCTGATTACTGCCACACCTGTACACAATCTAGAAATCATTTAAATATGACCAGCCTGACAAAGTGAAGTAAAATAACAGATCTACCAGTCTGTAAAAGGTTATAAAGCCATTTCTAAAGCTTTCGGACTGCAGTGAACCACAGTGAGAGCCGATATCTACAAATGGCAATCAAGAAATCACTTAAATAAGACCTGTCTGACAAAGTGAAGTAGACCAAAAGATCCTCAAAAGCTAGACATCATGCCGAAATCCAAAGAAATTCAAAAACAAATAAGAATGAAAATAACAGATCTACCAGTCTGGAAAAGGTTATAATGTAATTTCTCAAGCTCTGGGACTGCAGCGAACCACAGTGAGAGCCGATATCTACAAATGGCAATCAAGAAATCACCTAAATAGGACCTGACGGACAAAGTAGACCAAAAGATCCTCAAAAGCTAGACATCATGGCGAAATCCAAAGAAATTCAAAAACAAAAGACAAAAAATAGTTGAGGTTAACAATCTACCGCTCTGGAAAAGCTTAAATTGCCATTTCTAAAGCTTTGGGACAAAGCAAAAATAGTCAAGAACATTTCCAGGAGTGGACGGATGACCAAAATTACTCCAAGAGTGCAGCACAACTTACCCAAGAGGTCAAAAAAGACCCTGCTGTATGTACAAACGCACATTGGTTTTTGTGTTTCATGACTCTCTATAGGTGTATTTTATGATATAAAAACAGCTTGTTATATTGCCTTACCCTAACTCCCACTTACCCTAAACCTAACCTAAACCACACAGAAAACCTGTGGAAAATTTTAAATTAACCAACCCTGTTAAGTATCATTTTTAAGCATTTTGAATTATAAGGACTCGGGGAATGTTCTCATAAA
The DNA here is from genome assembly GCA_903798195.1 of Danio kyathit. NCBI lineage: Eukaryota > Metazoa > Chordata > Actinopteri > Cypriniformes > Danionidae > Danio > Danio kyathit. The sequence continues at coordinate 12,613,889 of LR812524.1, forward strand.
CAATTTCAACATTGTAATATCAAGGTCATACCCAGGGCTTTATATAAATGCGTCCATGTAAACCACCAAAACCAGTACACACACATACTTATTTGGAAGTGTTTGTGTAAGGAATAATTGATGGCGGGCCATTGTGGAGTGGCTTTTACACCTTGGATGTGTATTATTTTCTAATAATTCAATGGAAGGGTGCCAATTATTCCATTTAAACTACAGTCACAACACCTCTAGACACTGTTCAGATGTTGTAATCTAAGACATTTCAAGACAATTAAGACATTTGACTTTGTTTTACCCTCAAACGGCTCCTGTATGTGGTATTGGTGTCTTATCTAAAGCCTTTTGTTTTGATTTTTGACTGTTGTGTCTGTGAAACAACTGAAATCATTCAGTGCAGTGATATGCAACTGTACAGCGGTCTGGAAAACCTGCCTGGGACTACTTTATTTAGCCATGCGGTTCCCTGAAAATACATGTATCAGCCAATCAGAATCAAACATTTAACAGCCCTATAGTAAAAGTTGAGTGTTTATAGTATTTTAACACACAGGGACCATATAGGATTGTGGTTATTTGCCTATTTTTAAGTGTTTATAGCAATTTAACACACACACAAACACATATTAATGAATTTATTATACTTAATTTGAAGGAGTTTATAGTAATTAACACACAAAAACACACATGCATACACAGACATATTATTGTGCTTATTTTAAAGTGTTTATACTAATATAACACACAAACACACCCATACTCACAGACACATTATTGTGCTTATTTTGAAGTGTTTATACTAATATACACACAACAAACCCACCCACTGAAGTGTTTATACTAATATAACACACAAACACACCCATACTCACAGACACATTATTGTGCTTATTTTGAAGTGTTTATACTAATATAATATATGTTGTAGTAATTAAACACACACAAACATACATTATTTTGGTTATTTGCTTTTTTTGAATAGTTTATAGTTAAGTATAATATAACACACACACACACACACACACACACACACACACACACACACACACACACACACACACACACACACACACTCATCTGCATGACCTTGTTTTGCAGCAGACACGTCAGGTCACGTTTGTGTTTAAACAAGCTGCGTCACAGCCTTTAATTTCACAGATGAAAGGCCTGCATGCACACACACACACACACACACACAACTAAAATACACACCGTCACCAGAGCCACACATATAACACAAAATCTACCATTTAGTGTCTACAAACACACCAACACACCCATCTTGAGAAGTGAAATGTTTTCCTGAAGGTTTCATGACACCTCTGACACGTGTGTGTGTGTGTATGTGCGTGTGTGTGTGTGTGTGTGTGTGTGTGTGTGTGTGTGTGCGCGTGCGTGCGTGCGTGTGTTTTCTCTCTCCATTGTTTTCATAATATTTCCAGATTGGCGTTCCCTCTTCCTATTCCTTTGTTTTCTTACTTGAATCCAAGAACTTTTTTTTTTTTTTTTTATATATAAACACAGAAGGTGTGTGTACATTTACGGGTGTTACTTCAACTATTGGCCCTTTTGTACAGTATGTGTAGAAAAACAACATCCTTAAGCCAACAATTCATGGCTAGTCTTTTTCTTGTTTTACTTTAAATAGTTGTATTGACACTGTCATCATTTTTATAAAACATTATAGTCATTTACTCCTCAAATTAAATGACTCATAAAGACAGGCCTGTAGCTAGTCTGGTGGAAGGGATGGTTCTTTTTTGAAAAAGAAAGTGGACCTTTTTGCAGGTATTTGCCTTATTTTCTGTTTAATTATGAGATTTAAATACTGCATTTTGACATGTTAAGCACAATTTTTAGCTTGCCGTATGCCATCATAACCACACTTTTTGAGGTACAAAAAATATTTCCTAATGATTTACAATAAAGAAATATGAAAAAATACATATTTTTAATATACAAATGTATTACATCATATATCATAAGAAAAAAAAGAATCTGTTAAATTTTTAAATTAAAAACTGTTTCTGTTGTTAAAAACTATTGTCATTTATTAGGCAAATAAACTGGCCAGCACATATAACTTTCCTCAGTCAGAATTTAGCCATTTGCGAGATAAAAATTCAAATTTATTTATTTTAATATGGGCCGCTTTTGGTACTTCACATATTTTATTGGTCATTTTTTGATTCAAGAATAATTTCAAGAATATAGTAGCGAAAGATGACTTCACTTTCATCAGATTGTATTGATTAGACTCATGAAAAATAATTGATTGTATTAGTTTGGGAGAAGCATTATGGCGGTCACACAAGTCTTTACATTGTTTTATTGCTCAGCAACGTGGACACCTCCAAATGGTGTTAAAAGTGTCACATACTATATTTATAAGGTATAATTCACCCAAAAGTGTCATTTCTGTCTTAATGTAATGATGTATTTGTGTCCGCGAAATCCGTTTGTTTACTATTGAGAGGATGCTTGCGTGCCTGTGAATGATGTATACTTTAGTGAACAGAACCTGCATAGGCTGTGAATAACAGCTAATAAAGTTGTAAATACTTTATTGGTCATTTTGTGTTCAAGAATAAGGTCCAAGATTTAGAATAAAACTTACAGTACTTGTAAAATGTTTTCTCTATTTAAAAACAATACAGTAGCAAAAGATGATTTCATCTATATCAGATTGTATGTTTTCTTGCAAAGCTTGGACTTGGACAAAACTGATTAACTGCAGACACATCGAAGAGACAGCCAACAGAGGATTCAACTTAGTCTTAAAGCCTTTATCGATGGATTATTTTTAATATTTATGATGGCACAGCAGTCAAATTAGGACAAAAGAGCTCATTTAGGGGACAAATTCTGGACCTTTGTCAGTGAGGGGTGGGTCAAACCGCCCGAACCCTCCTTGGCTACAGGCCTGAAAGATGATTGTAATGAAACATCATAATTATAAGTTACTATTTCAACAATATTTGCACAAAAAATAATCATTAACAGCAAACTTACAGCTCTAGATTTTTCTCTGAAACGGTATTTCTTTGGTTTTCACTTGTAACAAAAAATGCTTTAGTGAATCATAATCACGAGATAAATTATAAAGTAAAAAGTGAATAAAAAGTTCATTGATTTGAAAATTGACAGAGAAAAAGTAAAATTTAGGTTAAATTCAACAACTGTGACATGTCTAGTAGTACGTTAATGTGCAGAGTAGAGTTTGTCTTGTGTTAGCTTTTATTAGATGTCTTTTATTTTCAGTTTTCATGATCATCATTTTCTGTGTGCATCTTTGTAATTGTTGTCTGCATTTAATAGAGTTTCCCATTGATCTGCATGTGTGCGTCAGAACAGACATGAGCATTTTTTATTACTGCTTTAAACACACACAAAAAAAACACTCTAGCTGTTCTGATTCTTCTGATGTTTCCTTTCAGAAACGAGTCGTTACTTGTTTTTGCAGCAGAAGCTGAAATTACCAAAGGAGTGAAAGTACATTATGCACAGCAGGAAATTTCATTTCAGACTTTAACCTTTTGGCATTCTCAAAATTGTGTATGATGTTTTGCAGCTGAATTATTCACTCCTGGAGCTCTGCAACTTTTCTGATTTTAGATTTGTACTGCTTTGAAGACCGCATGAAATGGTCAAACAAACAGCTTTACATAAAAAATGACATTTGCTGTTTGTTCAAAATACTTAGTTAAAATGAGCTCAAACAACAAAATTCTTGAGTTTTTTTGAGGGGGACAACTTAATTGTTTCATGTTCAATCCACTTAAATATGTAAAAACGTATGCTTTAACTTTACTTCTCCTCCTTGTCCCAACACACCTTGATTGTGTGGAACCCAGCATTTTTTACAGTGTATGAATGGTTTTATCATGGTTCAAACTACTTATTAAAAATGAGCTGATTTAACAATTCTTGAGGGTTTTTTGCAACAACTTAATTGTTTTATGTTCAGTCCCCTTAAATGTGTAAAAACAATTAACTTAATCGATTTGTGTTGGGACAACATGAAGGAATTGCGCGGAACCCTACCTTTTTTTCACAGCGTTTATACAAAATTAGAAGGAAAGACACAGTCATTTTAGAGATTACTTTTTTCCACAAGAGAAACGATATCAATGTCAATTTTAAACCATGCATCTGCTAAAAGTTTATTTTTCTCCTTTTTTTCAGCCTATATTGTACATAACGTAAATAAAAGTCGCTTCATGAAACGTTTCGTAGCTCAATTCAGATGACAAATCCACTAGAGGGCACTGTCTACATTTTTTTGTATAAAAACTGTTATGTTTTGATTTGAATTTCAGATACAAGCAGGGCTTGTTGTACAGATCACTTGAAGAACAACTGACCTAAACTAATCCTTAAACCCAACCAATAGTGTTATCAAAAATAACACTTTATTTACATTTTTTTACCTTGATTTTAGACTCTATATATGCACTAAACTACTGAGTTACATTAAACTGTGAATTAAAAGGCACGTGATGTTTTGAAAAATCAAGCAAAAGCAGGTGAATAAACAATAAGTTTAAATAAATAGTATTGCTGTTTTTCACTCATGGGGCTTAAGCCGAACAATGGATGGTCGTATTTGCCTGTTGACCTTCATGTTTTGCTACATCTCATAGTCATTGTGTCTTTTGGTGCAAATTTCAGTGGTTTGAATAGGATAGCATTATTGCATTTGTATCGTAATTGTGTCACTTTTGGTGTCAGTATGCTCCAGTAAGCAGTGCGCTGTAGTTTCTTTATTTGGCTGTGAGTGTGAACTGCTGATAAGAGATATATTTAAATAATGTAGAGGCCACTTTAATTACCTCTGCCTGTTTCTCTGACAGAGAAAGTCCCTGCGAGACCAGTGGCTGATGGAAGGACCTCCAACATCTCCTGACAGCGCAGGACCCCGATCTCCCCTCTGGGGCTCCAAAGCTCAAGAGATTGAGACACGCATTAACAAGTACGCTTTTAATTGTCGTTTTTAATTAACCCTGAGGTTGTGGTGGTTACCACAGCGCTTATAGCGGGGGCTAAAGTGATATACGAGTTGATTAAGGACATTGCTGTGCAGTTTATCCAGTATATTGTTAAAAATGTAAACAATATTTTTACATTATCTGACAACAAAATGACAAGCTTTATTTCACAGCAGAAGATTGACAGAAATTGAGATGTAAATTAGGAGTAAATCTTAATTATGACTAATTTAAATATATTTACTGTATATAACTGTCAGCTGCCATGGAAATTTACAGCATGATAATGTAAAATTACTCATTATCATTTATGGTTTACAGACAATTAAATAACAGAAGTACTGGGATAAATGTTCATAGTTTGGATATAAACATGAACGTATCTATAATAGCTATCAAACTTTTTTTTTTTTTTATAATACTTTATTACGCAAAAACTTGAATGACAGTAAGTACATGACATGTAAACTGAAAAGTATAATCTGCTGGTTTTGAACAGAGTAATAATGAAATACAGTTATGGAAACAAACAAAACATGACACTTATCCCAACCCGACAAAAAATAATAATAAAATAAAATTAATTAATTAATAAAAATAAATAAATAAATAAAATAAAATGTATGCTAAATACTAAAAGAATATTAAAAAAAACAAAAGAGGGGGGGGGGGTGTGTTGGGGTTTACGTCTACAAAGAAGGTAAGGTCTCAACAAAAGAAATCACAAAAGGTTATAAAAAAAAAAAGTGTCCCTAGTCCCTAATGGAGTATTTAATTTTTACCAAATGTAAAAAAGACATTAGGTCTTGCAGCCAGGACAGATTTGCAGGGGCACATGGGGATTTCCAATTTAGCAATATTTGCCTTCTGGCTAACAATGAGGTGAAAGCGATAGTATCGATATGGTGCTTATTTTAAAACCATCAGGAGGGGGTTAACCAAAAATTAATTCAATTATTGGGCAGGGTTTCACAGAAATATTAAGAGCGCTTGACAGTACAGTATGTCAAAAAAGAACACCAGAATAAATACAATTTAGGGCAGGTGTAAATGTGTGTGTTAGGGGTGTCAAAATGTATTGTTTCTTCGGTGCACTGTGATGCAGACGCGGACAATTCGGTATCAGTTCAATAATAGATCCTAACCGGTTATTACATACAGACGTCATTTATCTCATGTGCGCTATATTGCGGAAGCTTACTACGGCAAGTGCGAGTAATTAAAACACTCCAACTATTTTACTGCTATGGAGAAAATGAAAGCTGTAAACTACATTTCTCTCTTTCGCTCTCACTGTGAACCTTTGACCTGCTGCTGTGACAATTCCTCTTCTCTCAGTTGTTACAGCGACACTTGTGGATCCAGACATGAGCGTGTCTGAAGAGCGAGTTTTCTCCACCTCATCTATCATTGATCAGCTGATTGCTGCTACCGTTTATCAGTCACTCATCGGTGAACAGCGCCAGAGCATTAGAGCCAATTAGAGCCCTTTCTGTTGAGCGTGTGACCAATCATAGGCGTTTAACAACTCGTCCAACAACGCTCAAAAAGCAAGCGGGATAATATTTACGTTTGTTTATTTGCTTTAAATGCTCATGTTGTACTTGAGTTTTGTTTGATACATTCAAAAAGAGTTATCTTTCAGCACATAAAAGTAAAAGTACAGTTTATATATCTGACCGCTTGTATTAAAGGACAAAATTGTATTACAAACACACAGAAAATGTATTTGTAAATTATACTTTTTAAATACAAGAATCGTGGTGCTGTGAAGTAAAATATCAAATTGTGTATGGAAAGCATCGCCAATGAACCGTGATCATCGAGATATCGAATTGAACCGACTCGATGGCATGATAATCATAACCAAACCGAAAAGTGAGACCAGTGTAGGTTCACACCTTTAGTGTGTGTATGGTCTGCCAGGGACATAGAGCTACAGCTGACTGTTTAAAAAATATTGAGATTGCAAAAGCAATTCTTTATTATTATGACGATCATCTATTCAAATATTATTTTTTATCTGGTTCAAATAAATGTTAAACAAACTTATGCAATTAACCTTTTATCAAAGCTTTTATTTTGTAAAATAATTTGTTATTTTATTTAGTTTTCTCTAGAATTATGTGTGATCTCTGTTTTAACATAAAAATACAGCTATAGTACATTCTCAAAACAGTACAAATCAAGAAAACGTTAGATGTTTAATCGCTCTGGACCTTTGGGATCACTAGATGATGCTTGAACTCATACAACCAAAATTTGACATACTGTATTTTATTAGTTTTGTCTGTCGTTCTTAATTTCGTACTGATAATCAATCCTACTCCCTTTTGATGTGCCTGTTGATGCGATCAGTATTATATAAAGCACTTTTTAAAAAATATATATCCTTTTTTTTTTGTAGCTTGTCCTATTTAAAACAAACAATGTTCGATTTTTTTTCTTTTTCTTATATCCGTTTTTGTACTATAATTATTATGCCGAGTTTAATACATGGGGAGGGTTTGTTCAAATCTCTAATATTACATCTCCAGTAGTAACAATGATGCTTCTCCTTACAAACACTACTAATTATTCCTGCCAAAGAAGTGGAGCGCCAAGCAGGTGATGATTTCTATCCCCCCAAAATATCCTGGTATTTCTGTGCGTGTGAGCGAGGAGGGATGTTTGATGTTCCTGCTTCGCACATCAGCATTTATTTGCTTGACTGAAGGAGATGGTGATTATTGTAATAAGCCGGCCGCTGAGATGTTCTTCTGTGTCGAAGCAGGGCTTTAATTAGTCAGAGCAAAGTTTGGCAGTAATAAGCCACTCACGGGCCTATAGGGAACACACTTTCATGGTGTGTAAACAGCCGTCTGAGGCTTCTCATCCCCATTCGTTTAATGCCCGTATTTGTTACAATGCGCTTTTATATAGCTATAAAGCACGCCGTGATTTCCAGAGAGAATAGCGAGCGGGTAAATGAGCGCAGGTTTCAGATGGTAATAAATCCTGAAAATCCTACAGTATATTCTGGGAGCCTGTTTGGGAAGTGAAATTGTAGGCTGTCGAGGCACAATCAGGCTACAGTTTTTAGCTACACCTAAAGCTTACTAATAAAAAAGTACATTAGTGTTGATTCTAAAGCGAGCGTTAATAATTGTTCGCAACTCACTTTACTCTCATAAAGTATTTCTGAGCGAACCAGGATGGTGGCGCAGGAATTGATTGGATTAAGACTGAGCAATATATTGTTTGAGCATCGATATCACAATGCGTGTACCTGCAATAGTCACATGGCAAGATTAGATTATTTATTAAAGATTAAAAGATAAAGATATTACATTGTTTTTTATTATTTATACAATGATGACCATGTTATTTTACATTTGATGGCTCAATTCCTGTACTTAAATACTGTTAGGGTGCTTTCACAACAGTAGATCGGTTGTTTTATCCTGAAACAGGGATTAAAATTGTTACAATGTTTATTTTTGTTCTCTCTGCGGTTCGCTTTCAAACAACAAAGTTTCTAAACGGACCAAAACAGTTAAAACAAGTCTAGTGCTAAACTCTTCTCACATTGGTCAGAGTTTCAGGGTTTATTTTTCAGAGTCTCATGGATTCTGCTCAGCTGTCGTTATTTTAATTATGGTGATAAGAGATTATCAAAAAGACATTATAAGCAAAGAGTTGCACTTTAATTGACACACACAGACATATAAACCAAATATAAATCAGAGAGGTCAGACTTTCTCATACACTCTCATTTCAGTTTTATTGAATCAATCTATTAAAAAATGGCTAGAATTATACACTATAGGCTTAATATATAGGGAAAAATAAATGAAGCAAGAACAATGTTGATCTATCTTTCGTCAGTGCAGAAATGAACACAACAATAGGCCTAATACAAAATATTATAAGATTATAATATGGAAAAAAATATCAGATGGTAATTTTGGTTAATTTTCCTAATGGATAAACAGCACTCGTTAATATTTCAGCATGCTTTCACTTTTGTATTCGACATGAAATGCACATTAACTGGTAGTAATGACATCCCACCCTACTCATAATTTTCTCTTCATATAGCCGTATATATGGCTATTACATAACCATAATACACTGTGGTATAGCCTGGTTTGCTAGTTCATTTTGCTTTCTCACTACAATCGATCTGCTCCAGAGTTTATTACAATCGAGCAGAGACCACCTCTTTTAGGCGATCTCGGACTGATTGATTTGGCGCGAATCTGAGCACAATTGCGGGTTTCACATATGCCAAACGAACCGCACTAACTGGGCAAACGAGACAGGTTCCGAAACAAGGGTGTTTTCACACCTGCCTTATTTAGTTCGGTTGAATCTCACTAGAGTTCGTCTTCCCTCTTGGTGCGGTTCGTTTGGGCAGGTGTGAATGCAGCAATCGCACAATTGCGCACCAAAAGTGGACCAAAATAGTGTACCGAGACCTCCTTGTTCATTTGTGGTGAGAACATGATTCCAACTTAAACAGACCCAGCCGCAAAAACTACTGTACATTTTTGGACTAATCCAACGGGTTGTGGAGGAAAGATATTTGTTGACAGCGCTTTACCTACAATTTTAAACAGAGAGAGAGAGGGAAAAGCATTACCTGATGGATCATTGGTAATATTTCCGAAAGATGACCATGTCACAATTTAGCTATATTAATTGATTCAATCCTCCTGAAGTGACTTGCGTTACGCCTTCGCCGTTTGCAATGCATTAAAACATTGTTTTCCAGCCGCAGCTGCGCATCATTTTTTAAATGTATAGTTTGTCTAAAGTGATGTATACAAACTATATACTGTAGTATACTATGACCAGGGACGCAATCAGCCAGCACAGTCGTCCCTCTATAGTAAAAAGCGTCATTTTGTGTCTGCCGGTTTGTTTACTTGCGGGAGTTCCATTGGCATTTTCCCGCACGTTAATTCTGACCAATCGAAAAGCAGTTTAGGAAATGCGTTCAATAACATCTGGCCAATGAGTGATGTGGATTTTGTCACATGACTGCGTTTTAGTTCTTTTCAACTGATTTGGACCAAAGCAATCATTTGTTTCATTTGTTGCTCTTGGTCCAGACCAAATGAAACGAACCACAGATGTGAAAGGTGTGAAAGCACCCTTAGACTCCCCAGAAAACCATAAAGCATTGTTTATTGATTTATTTTTGCTTGTAATTTATTAGAGCAAAAGCCATCTGGTGAAATTATATTCATATCGCAATATTTATTGCAGCAAAGGAAAATATTGGAATGCAAGATTTTTTCCAATATTGGATTGTGAAAAGTAGGCCAGAATGCAATCAGACTGAATGAGAGTTTGTTTAAACGGAGGAGGTTATTACACTTTGATTAGAATTGCATGTGCTGATGAATCTTTAGGAATAAATAATCCCGCATCAAAAAAATAAATAATAGAAGATCTTGAGGTCGGTCTTCATATTTTATTTCAGCAATCAGGGTAACTGTTTTCTTCCGAGTTGTTGGGAGAAATTTGACTAAATACCTCCAAGAAGAAGTATAATTGACCATAATATATTTAAGCAAGCATAGTTGAAAACATAGGAATGAACTGAGACAGGTCATTCGCATTCCAACAATGTCTGCTGCAGTTTGACTGAAATATGAATGCAAAACAAATGAAAAACCAAACACAAGATGCAGGCTTTTATGCAAAAATGTATGCAAAATATACAATGTCTATTTTGCTAGCACACGTTTTTAGTCTTAATGTGAATAATTATTCCATAAAAATTAGTCCACTATAGGGATGCAACGATTATAGATTTTGGTTGTATGAATCTAATCTAAGGAATAATCACGGTTATCGCGATTATTATGCATTCATTAATTTCAAAACACCAGTAGTTTAGAAAATCTAATGAAAACTCCTTACATTTTAAATTATTCATTGCTGCTCAGTAACCAATTAATACGGCACAACAAAATTATAATAAAAAACAAACAATAGTCCATTTCTCTTCGGACTTTGGAAAAATAAGTGAAAAAAGTTTTTGCCATTTTAACATAAGTAAGAATTTTACACTGAAAATAAATGATAGAGCAATGAATGAATAAATAAATTAATTAATTTTAAAAAATTAATAGTCTAATGTAAATCTAAGCTACATGTTAGATAAGTATTTCCTTTTTAAAGAGAACAAATGTAGTCAAAGGGCTGCTGAACCTCTGTCTGAAAAGGCACTTTTGATCAACTATATTACAAAATTGTTTGGTATTTTTCATTTTGTTTTTCTCTTTGGAGTAGATCTGAGTATATGTGTAGAACTGTGTATATTCCCTACAAAGTATGAAGCTGATCGGCCAGTTGTTGTCACATGATTTGCAGTGCGATTGCGGCATTTTTTCAACTAGGTGTGCCTGGAAAGCGCGAGTGCGTCACGCTGCTCGTGCGCATCACTCCCGACACGCGCACGCAAGCCATTGGAAATAACAAACTTGTGCACTAAAAAGATGTGATCTGTGATCAACTCTTAGTTAATAGCCTCAATTAATCTAGTGTGCATGTGTATTAGCCTCTGTGTACAAGCTCGGAACTTTAAACAAGCGCACAGTTGGCATAACTTTTAGTTGCAGCAGTTTTTTTCTGTGCAGGAACGTGGTGTTGAGAAGCTTTTACAATTAATTAACTGTTAAAGAGCCAAACTAGAAGTGTGAACATGCATCTGAAAAATAAAATGTTTTTCCAACCTAAAATAAATTGTGGCATGCATGTTTGTGCATCAGATTACAGGCGACATCTGAGCATTTGGCAGAGGAAGAAGTCAAACTGAAGAAGCTGATAGACGGCACTTCTGCTCAATCTGGCACAGACGCACAAACACACCATAAGGTGAGATTCAATGACTGACTGCATGATCAGCTCAACACACACGTCTGCTCATGTCAGCTTTGCAGCAATCTGAACTCCTAAATCATTTTTCTTAGTATCTACACTACCGTGCAAAAGTTTAGAATCAGTAACATTTTGTTATTTTACACTTTCATACAGCAAGGATGTATTTAATTGATTAGGAGACATTCATTATTCATTCATTTTCCTGTGACTTAGTTCCTTTTTTATCAGGGGTCGTCACAGCGGAATGAACCGCTAACTGTTCCAAAAGATTTATTTTTCAAAGGCTTTCCTTTAAGAAACTGTTGGAAAATGTGTCAACTTTTCTTCAGGATCATCTGACATTTAAGTCTAAAATAATTATACTAAAATTAAAAAATTATCACTGAAGTAAATTAGATTTTACAATATTCATTCATTCATTTTCTTTTCGGCTTAGTCCCTTTATTAATCAGGGGTCGCCACAACGGAATGAACCGCCAACTTATCCAGCATATGTTTTACACAGCGGATGCCCTTCCAGCTGCAACACATCACTGGGAAACACCCATACACTCTCATTCACACACATATACTACGGACAATTTAGCTTACCCATTTCACCTGTACAGCATGTCTTTGGACTTGTGCGGGAAACCGGAGCACTCAGAGGAAACCCACGCCAACACGGGGAGAACATGCAAACTCCACACAGAAATGCCAACTGACCCAGCCGAGGCTCGAACCAGCGACCTTCTTGCTGTGAGGCAACATCGCTATCCACTGTGCCACTGCGCAGCCTATTTTACAATATTACAGTTTTAATTGCATTTTAAATCAAATAACTGCAGCCTTGGTCAACAGAAGAGACTGCAAAATCAAAAACCTTTCAAAAAAATCTTACAGAGCCAGAAATTTTGAAGATAAAGCCATCTGGCAGGCACCTTAACGTCAAAGCCACATTGATGTCAAAAAACATCCATTTGTCCATTTGACTTTTTGATGCTCTTTTGACCACCAAAATAACACAAAAAGTATTACAATATAAGAAATGTTCATTTATTTGAAAGCTTTAATTTCAAATGTACACTGGATTTTGCATCTCTAGAGCATGTAAAACACTTTGGTCAATACGACATTAAATTGACATTCAACATTAGTCAAAAACTGATTACAGGACATGCAGGAATCCTCTAATCCAGTGGTTCTCAAAGTGGGGGTCAGGACCCCCCGAGGGGTCGCGGGACAAAGAAGGGGAGGGTCGCTTGGTGATTTCCAAAAATTTATTTATTTTTATTAAACCATGAGAATTACCATATTTTATCCATAACCTACTGAAGATAAAAAAAAATTGTTGTTTATAGTTACTATATACTTTATAGTTACTAGTTCTATTGGATTGTGACCCCTGGGGTAATTACATTATATTAAAGACACAGCAATAGCGTCAGATGCAGCAGATTGATTTTATAACACCAGGTTAAACTTTCTGGCACATTTACAGCACTCACATACATTTTAAAAAATTAAACGAAGAATAGACTTGGGTCTATTGGTATGTGTGCGCCATTGCATGCAAGGATTCTGTATTTATAACCACCTCAGAGGATATTGGGGTCATGAGTCACTGGCATTGTTATTTTGGGGGTCACAGGCTGAAAAGTTTGGGAATCTTTGCTCTAATCCAGTGTTTCTCAACCATGTTCCTGGAGGCCCACCAGCTCTGCACATTTTCCATGTCTGCTTAACCAAACACACCTGATTCAGATCATCAGCTGGATTAATAGAAACTGAAAGACCTGTAATGGGTATGACAGACAAAGGAGACATCCAAAACATGCAATGTTGGTGGTCCTGAGAAACACTGCTCTAATCCATTTTTGACGCCAATGTTAGATGTCAGCTTGATGTTGTATTGACATCAAATAAATGAGCATTTTTGACTTTTGTCCTTTTGACATCAAGGTGCCTGCTGAAAAGTTTGCGAGTGACCCTTATTATAAACAGTGAACAAAACTATTTTTGTTTTTAATGTAACATCAAACATTTTGTCAGTAGTTTTATGCGCAGTTCACTCTAGGATAAACAACTCTTTGAAATTATTATCAACTGCTTATAAGCAGCAAAAAAGGAAAGTTGTATTTTATGTTCATTACCATCGCAACAAACAGCCTTGTATGGAGGTCATTTAAATCACAAGCTAAGTTTATTTTGACTTGAAAAACACCCCGCAATACTGCTGAAACTGACTCCTGTAAGATATTGACTCCTTCCCATTCATATTGCTTTAAAATGCTCCACTGATCTTCTCAAAAAAGTTTTCCTTTATGCTGTATTTAGGAGTGAACTGTTAATACGCTTGTATAAATGAAGTTCTATATCTCTGAGAGCTCAAATATGGTTTATAATCATGAAGAAAAATAAATTCATTAAAAGTCAAATAGAAGTCATGCAGTATGAATGTTATGTTTTTGAGTTTGGCATTAATTAAACACCGTCTGCATTGAATAGTGAATATGAATAATAGTGTTGGCTTGACTCCACCTTGTGGCAGCTGAAGCTGATGTTTCTGTCTGTCAGTCAATAAATCTTACAATAACCATGATTTTGTTTCTAAACCCAATAAAAGATGAAAAATATCCCCTAATTATCTAATCAGAGTGAAACATATTAGCGGTTATTATTGAGTGAATGAGAAGAGCTTCACATGAATTAGATGACTGATGATTAGGGGTGTAACGATACACCAAAGGCACGGTTCGGTTCACGGTTTTGGAGCCACGGTTCGGTTCGGTTCGGTTTCTGTTTGCTGTGGGGTTAGGGTTGATGTCATCTTAACAGCAATGCTAAGGAATAGATTCACTTAATAACAAGAACAACTAAACTTTTTCTTTATTAATTTTGCCATCACATTTTAGTACAGTCAGGATACCAGAGTAAACAACAAAAATGAAATAAATACCTCCAATATAGAGTAGTCAGAAAAAACTATTCTCTTTAGTGCAGCCATCTTAAGAAAGTAAACTCAAATTAAATAAATAACTGCAGTGTTGACTATAGTGAAAGATAAACAGGCTTGTCCTCTCTAAGGACATTTGGAATATTCAATTAAGTTTTAAGTTCTTCTTTAAAAACACCATAATGTCCACATTCTCAGGTGAGGGGCTTGATTTCTGTGCAGACACAGACAAGTGATGCTCATTTTAGTTATCATTTAGATAGGTTTCTGTTTAAATTAATGAAAAAATAATATACATATAATGTGCTTGTAAAGTGTTTTTTACATGACCTATTCACCAGTAAAATACATTGCAGTTTTGTCTGAAACTAATGTTAGGGTTGTAGCCGTATATTAGTTGTATTTTTTGCCGCTCTCTCCATGCCTGTCATTTCTATATCCGCCTTCACGACAGCTGATTGGTCAGGAGACCGATCTATCATTACTGGGCGACTTGGCGCGGGAATATAAAAATGACGTCAGCAAAAGCGGAGGAAAGCGCATGTTCTTTGATCTCGTTTTTCGTGTATTTTGCTAACATGATTATGAATTTCGTTGTTTTTCCTTAACTTTCGTTTGGGCAAAATTATTTTGCATTAGTTTTGCACACTTTGAGAAATTTTGTGATTTTTGTACACTTTTATTTCGATTGATTTGTTTGTTGCTTTTTTGTTCAGTTCTTTCCCGTCATATTGAGCTTTACCTCCTCAAGTTCACCCTTTTCTCACTCAGAGTAAGGTGGATAGGGAAGATGTCTTACGACTTCCATTTTGCAAACACGTAGAAAATGTATTGTTAAAGACATCAGGTAAGAGGTGAACGTCATCTTTGTATATATTTTATTCTACAGTTCAGTATAGGGAAGAATAAGGCGCTGCGCACGGCGCTGAAAACCTTTTTTTCTTTTCATCAGTTTCTAGCGAGGTAAGGGGTTAAATCCCTTTTGTTGGCAGTTCTGTTGTCAGTGTCTTTTGCGTACACCCTCACATTGTGAAATTTACTACATTTTTTAAATGTTATTCCTTATTAAGTTTCGTGAAACAGTTAGTTACGACGTGCGCTTTGTCTACGACACAAATTCCATTCCTGTACTCCACTGGAAAACCAAAATGTTCCCAAACAGGAGACTTAAATGTATTTGGGGGATCTGCAATCTCAATATATGCGAAGCAGCCGTCCTGCAAATACAGTAGTAATGGAGTGTGATCGTTCACTCAAGTCACATGACATGACATGACATGCACTTGGAAAATACTATTCTAAATTCTAAAACATTAGAATATAATATTTAGAACAAAAGCTCATCATTACTAATACAATTTAATCAAAAGTGATAAAATAAAGATGTTTTGGTTCAATTAGAGACAAGTGACGTCAACCTTAACAGTGGGCAGCAGGGGGCGTGAGAGTATCGCGGTCCGCCACGAGAGTTTCGCGATACGTATCGTGGTTGGTGTATCGCGATATTTCGGTTCGGTTTGGAGTATCGTTACACCCCTACTGATGATATTTACAATAATAGAGGAATGCTGAGTTATAAAACAATATAATCACAAGAATATGTCTAGGGTGAATTGTACAATCAAATTAAAATGTTTCATATTACATTAATATTTTAAATGATTCCTATTAACTAGCCACTCAGATTGGGCTACATTTTAAAACGGTGAATAATCATTTTCTTTCAAGCAAAAAAAAAAGAAGTTTTATTTACTTAATATTTAGTGGCTTCAACTATACTGTAACATTTACCATAACGCCTCATCTCAATAGAAACAGAAATGTAGGCTACAATATAAACCCTATACAGCAAGAACATGTATGTAGGCTAATAGCCTATAAAGACACCTAATATGAAATGGGACCATTTTAGTGTTATGCTTTAGTAACTATAACAACTCGGATTAATAAACTCACAGTATAATAGTTATGGCTCGTACTCATTCACTTCCATTGATTTTTAGACATTAATAACAGCTTGTTAGTATATGTAAGTTAATAACCTACTATATAAAAGACACCTAATATGAATTGGGACCATTTTAGTGTTATGATTCAGTAACCAACAATTCTGATTAAGTGCACTCACTCTAGCTTTTAAAATAGTTTATGACATTTCTATGACCTTATTTTTTATGTACTCGTTCACTTAAACCAGGGCTGCCCAAACTCAGTCCTGGAGGGCCGGTGTCCTGCATATTTTAGTTTCAACCCCAATTAAACACACCTAAACCAGCTAATTAAGCTCTTTCCAGGTATACTAGAAAGCTCCAGGCAGGTGTGTTGAAGAAAGTTGGAGCTAAACTATACAGGACACCGGACCTCCAGGACCAAGTTTGGACACCCCTGACTTAAACTGATTTTTAGACATTAATAACAGCTTGTTAGTACATTTATGTAAGCTCATAAACTACTTTTTAAAGACGCCTAATATGAAATGGGACCATTTTAATGTTATGCTGTAGTATAACAATTTGGATTAAGCGCACTCACTGTAGCTTTTAAAATTTTGTGGCATTTCTATTGACCTTATTTTTTCTGTACTCATTCACTTAAACTGATTTTTAGACGTTAATAATGCTTGTTAGTACATTTACGTAAGCTAATAGAAACTATTTAAAAACACCTAATATGAAATGGGACCATTTTAATGTTATGCTTTAGCTATAAGTTTGGATTAATGCACTGCAGTTTGGAAAATAGTTCATGGCATTTCTATTACCTTTATTTTTACATACTCATTCACTTCTATTAATTTTTTGACAGTAATAACAGCTTGTTCTGCTACTTGATGGTGCAAACTGATATTATCTTATTACACTCTTAGAAATAAAGGTACAAAAGCTGGGGTCACTGGTGTGGTACGTTATCAAAAGATATACTTTGGCCCCTTATAGGGTTGTCACGGTACTGGAGTTCGGTACCAATCGATACTGAAATTTTCAAACGTCCATTTCCCGCTAACATTTGAGCACTGTTGAGCACATTTTTAAACAGCTGATTTGCCATTATGTTCACGTGCTCAACAGAAATGACTGTGATTGGCTGTGAAGGTCATCAGTTCACCAAACTCACCGCTGTTTACTCACAGGGACACTGAAGTGTTTTAAAGTCACGTCAATCAGCTGGTTTGTCTATAAGCTGACATACGAGCGATCCACTGATAAATCACAGCTTTAAAACGATCCAGTCTCCCTGTATCTGTGCTCACACTCAGTAAACAGCAATGAGTTCTGGAACTGATGACCTTCACGGACAATCACTCAATAGCGCTCAAATATTAGTGGAAATGGACGTTTTTAAAATTTTAGTATCAACTGATACCGAATTCCAGTATCATGCAACCCTAATACGTTGAAGGTCCACATTTGTACCTTCACTGGACATATTAGTACCTAAAAAGTGCAAAAGTGTACCTTGTGGTACCTTTAAGGAATGGGTCTCAAACTCGATTCCTGGAGGGCCGCAGCTCCACACAGTTTTGCTCCAACCTTAATCAAAGACAGCTGATCCAACTAATCAAGGTGTTCAAGGTGGTTGGAGCTTAAATCTGCAGAGCTGCGGCCCTCCAGGAATTGCGCTTGAGACCACTGCTTTAAGGTATCAGTGTGGACCTTTTAAGGACAAAAGTACGCCTTTTGAAAAGGTACCACCCCAGTGACAGCTTTTGTACCTTTATTTCTTTATTTTGTACCAGTATTGTAATAAGAAAACGTCAGTTTGCACCATCAAGTAGCATAACACGCTGTTATTACAGTCAAAAAATTTATAGAAGTGAATAAGTACATAAAAATAAAGGTCAATAGAAATGCCATAAACTATTTTCAATGTCATGAAGACCCTTGTTTGTAGAGCTAGTAGTTTGACAGTTTTCTGGCATTTATTATTCCTAGTCAACTGAATCTGAATTTCTAAAACAAAATCACAAAAACGAGCACACTTCACCATGCAGGATGAAAGTCAATATAACACACTGTAACTCTGCAGTATTGGTTGAGAAGGCTGAAAAATTGTAGCACGTGGTAATGAAGTTGAGTAGGAAACTTCTCTAGTGTTGAGCTGTTCCACCATAAATGATCCATGACTCGAATGAAATATTAACCAGTAGAATGAGGCGCTTTACAGCTAAAGAGTGTGACGTGTGCCCTTTAACGACCACGGTTGACCTTTTCTCTCTGTTTGACCAATAGGAGGAGCCGCTGCTGGAGTGTGTGGAAACAGGTGAGCGTGTGTGTGTGTGTGTGTGTGTGTGTGTGTGTGTGTGTGTGTGTGTGTGTGTGTGTGTGTGTGTGTGTGTGTGTGTGTGTGTGTGTGTGTGTGTGTGTGTGTTCTTTGAGCCAAACGCCATCTGTGTGTCTGATTCACTTACGCTGCTGTCCATCTCATTAATATGCAATACAATACTGCGGTTATTTTATGTAGAATTAAATCCTTGTTAGCTTGTTTACAGTAAGGTTCAGTTTGATAACATTAGCTATCATGAACTAACAGTTAACAATACTTATTGATCTAGGGTACAGTTTTGTTTTAATTTAAGATTTATGAAGTTATGAAATAAACATTAGGTTATAAGCTAATAGGAATTAACACTGATGGGTTTAATATAAAAAATAATACTTAGCTATTTGTCATTTTTAAGCTGGGAGGCAACAAATTGATTAAAAAAAATACTATAAATAATTTTACACTTTACAATAAGGTTCCATTAGTTAATGTATTGCTAACATCAACTAGAATAAACAATACAAGCATGGCATTTATTAATCATAGTTGAACATTATTCAAATCCAAAGTTGTGCTTGTTAACATTAGTTAATGCACTATGAGTTAATAAAAATGAACGATGAATGAGTGCATTTTCAAAGATGAATACTGTAATAAATGTATTGTTATTTTTTTGTTCATGTTAGTAAATGCATTAATTAGTCTTATTGTAAAGTGTTATCACGTTATTTCTTAAGTATCATACTGAAAAATCAGCTTCACTGTCATTTTAAAACGTATTTAAAATAGGCCTTTTTAATGTATTAATGTAATAGTTTACAGCAGATATGAACATTAAAAAAATGCACAGACCTTAAACTTAAAAAAAAAAAAGTCAAGTCAACAAATTCGACCTGAGGGTAAAGTCTATTTTAGGCTTAATTAAAGAATAATTTAACCAATAGACCATAATAGGGTTTTTAAAAGACAATACCATTTATAATATCAAAATAATCTGGACAATACTTCAAGTCATATTTCATGCGATTAACAAACCATTAATTAAGACTATTAGCTCAATAAACTACTAATTAGCTGCATGTTAATAGATTGTAAGGCAGTAGTTGGGTTTAGGTTTGTTTAGGGATATAGAATAAGATCATACCTTATAGCTAGGGCCAGACAGAATCTGCTGACATTTTTTTACCATTTCTTTACAAAATTCTGCGGATTTATGTGGAATGATTTTTGGGAGTATCGTAACTTAAAAACTTAATATACTAAATTAAAAAGCAATACCTTTTAACCTTTTAATGTTTACAATGCAAATCCAATTAGATCCATTTATTTGGTAAACAAAGCAAGTCTCACATACTGTATAATAGATCTACTAAAAGACTGGAAATATTACTTTACAAACTGTATTGTAAATAAACCATAGGAACATTTTCATATTTGTCATTATTTTACTGAAATTAATTTAAAAACTGAATAAATATAAATTTACACAAGTAAATAAATAGACTCAATGATGGCCTAAAAATCTGCAAATTTCTGCCCGTGCAGATTCCACGTGGGCCTACTTATAGCTCCTAATAAACAGTTAATATTGCAATAATAAGATATTAAGCCAGTAGTTAATAGCTTGAATTATGACTTAATAGAAAGCGTTTTCAATCATTTTTGTTTCTGATCACACAGCAGTTGCTGAGAGGACTCCTAATGGACCCATTATGGAGAATGGAAAAGAGGAAAAGCAAGGTATAAAATATCTAGTTATGCATATATATTCTTCTTTCTTAGATAGCTGGTAGAGTGCTATCTGAAAAACTCAAAATTATATTGTTTTCTTTGAGAGTTAGCAATAGTGCATCTGTTCAATCACAATATATTTGTTTTAAAATGCTGTTAACAGTAAAACATGTACATTTCTGTGGCTTAAATGACTTTTGAGAGACTATAATTATACCAATCATGCATTCTGTTTGCAGTTTCATCAAACACCAAACATCAATAGCTGTGTTTCCATCCAAAGGTGTGACTTAAATTTATGCACAAAACTGGAATATCGCATAAATGACATGCAAATAAAGCAGCGTTTCCAACCTATGAGACAAAGAGAACAAAATCGTCACTTCCTGATTAACTGGCACCAAAAATCTGAGTAAAAACTGAATTTGCTGCAATAAGAGAAGCTGCGTGAATCTTTTCTTTATTTAATAAATGGCTTGTGCCTCAGAAGACAATCCTGGCATGCAATGAATGTGTAGTGGCGTTTGAAGGCGTGAGACGCAGAGCACAGACGCTCTTGACTATTCTGGAGGTAATTAATAATATAATAACACTAATAGCCAAATGGTTAAGGTGTTTTAGAATGATCAAATCAACATTTCAGATGTTTGAGTATGTGCTCAGCCTGCTGGTTTGTCCATTCACACACATTTTGATCATCACATGATCTCTTATAACAAAATCACATGACCTTTTTTTAATGCACATACTGAAAGTTGTGCGGTAAAAGTGTTTTCATCGTAGTTTATGCGCATCTCTTCTTATCGAAAAAAAAAAGTTTATCCTACTCAGTTATGCGCATATGTTTTTTTTATGCACATAATTTATGATTTGATTTGTTATGATTTATTTAGACTTTATTACATTTATTTCCAGGATTTTTTCTAAAAGGCTGCATATTTCCCCTATTTGCCCTCGCTAAGCCATAATTTTACACACATCATGATCGTAGGTGGCAGTAACATTATATACTGTAGGCCTACCTTTACGCAGGTCAGTAACTCTGCATTTAACCACACGATTAAGATAAAAATAATTAAAAATATAAAATTACAAAAGTTGCATCTACCTAAAAATATTACTCCAAATAACTTCAAATTTATTTCTTTTTTTTATCCTTTGACAATAATGTGGAGATGCATTACCTGCATATGATTAATGCATTTGGTTGCATTTTTTCCGTGATGTACTGTTGACATGCTGTTAATATAGTGTATTGTTTGCTTTGTGTTCATGCATTGTGTCATGCTCTAAAGTTGACAGATATCTACAAGCTATGAAAAAGAAAAGTTATTGTAAAAGAAACCTGTGAGCACTTTAAATTTACTTTATTATTTTGTTTTATTATTAATATGTTAATGAGTTGAATTGTTATTTAGTTACATATTAAATATTGAAATTAAGTGTTATTTCACATCACAGAACCCAATGTCTGGGTCTAGGAGTAATAAAAATATAATTAAGACTTTTGTCTGTGGTATATTTGATTTTACAGCAAATCAATGCAAAACTAGAAAAGTGAAATAGACAAACTTTATGGTGTCTTGAGAAAGCCTCGTCTGAAAGTTTGAAGTAGTTTTACAGTTTAAATCAGGGGTTTTCAAACTTTTAGGACATACCCCCCCCCCCCCCCCCCCCTCCAAGTTTGTCCAATTTCACTCGCGCCCCAAACACCCCCACCCCCGAGCCAAAATTATAATGCATGTGCAAACATCATTCACATATTACTTGCTGTGTTTAAAGTGCGTAGAATTAATTACATTGAAACATAAATGTACATCTTACCTGATTCCGTGTGATGGCTGAGCCTGTTTCTGTGAGGAAAACATGCTAATCTGTGGTTGGATTCCTGACACAACTAACGTTAACCGTAAATCATCTTCTACTGTCAAGAAGTGTGAGCCATAGCTAGGCCCACACGGAATCTGCGCGCGCAGAATTCCGCAGATTTTTTGCAGATTTTCCGCAGATTTCCGCAGATTTTTAGCCTATTATTAATTCTGTTTATTTACTTAAAGTTAACTATTTACAGTTAATCTAATTGGATTTGCATTTTAAACATTAAATACAAGTTAAAAAGATATTATTTTTTATTTAACATATTAAGGTTTTAGTTATGATACTCCCAAAATAATTCCGCAGAAATCCGCAGATTTTTACCAAAATTCTCCGCAGAAATAGCAAAAAACGTCCGCAGATTCTGTCTGGCCCTGGCCATAGCATACTTGCATTTGATGTATGTACATACAGAAAATGCTGCTTCGCAAAGCCAAGATCACAGAGCCCTGACGGTGAGGTTGAGTCGAACATTCAGTACGTTTACATGGGCAACAATACTTTAATACGATTTTAATATGATTAGGACAATACTCTGATTAAGGGTCACCATGTAAACAGCGATTTTTGATTACCTTAATCTGACTAAAGTCATAACTGAACTAAACAGAAATGGAAATAAGACATGTGGAGTATGCATATATTAGTGGCATTATTGAAGTAAACTCCGCAATCAAACTATTACCGTCATGTAGGACTTTTCGCCGCATTTTGTGACCAGATCCACACACACGGCTGTCAGTAAAGGACCGCGCACACACTCACACACACACACACACCGCGAAATGCGGATGTTTTTTCCTTCCATTTGGCGTGCGTTATAAAAATTACATTAAAATACAACACTCTTCCACCAATCCTTACTCCGTTACTCGCATCTATTACCCCAGTTTGTCACGGGGGCATGAATGAAATGTTCACGTTAATCATATTCCCTCTAATGAACGCATAAAAATCGTCATCATCGTCAGATAATTTACTCGAGTGCACACCTCAAATTCTCGCACTTCCCTTAATAGGTGCTTAATAGGCGCCCCACAGTTTGAAAAACTTTAAATAATTGAAGTCGTTTTAAGAAGTTTGAAACCGTTATAACTACACATAGGTTAGCATGTTTCTAGTATGGATTGGCATGTTTCTTGCTAGGCTGTTGATAGGGGGTTCTAAGTGGTTGCTAGGCAGTTTCCAAGGCGTTGCTACTAGGTTGTTTGGTGTTCTGAGTGGTTGCTAAAGCATTGCTAGGCGGTTGCTAGGAGGTTCCAGGTGGTTACTAAGATGTTGCTAGGCAGTTGCTTATGTGTTCTGAGTGGTTGCTAAGGTGTTGCTAGGTGGTTGCTAAGATGTTCTAGGTCGTTGCTAATGTGTTGCAAGGTGGTTGCTAGGGTGTTCTGAGTGGTTGCTAGGTAATCGCTAAGGTGTTGCTAGGCGGTTGCTAGGGTGTTCTGAGTGGCTGCTAGGTAGTTGCTAAGGCATTGCTAAGTGGTTGCTAAGGTGTTCTAGGTCATTGTTATGTGGTTGCTAGTGTGTTCTGAGTGGTTGCTAGGCAATTGCTAAGGCGTTGCTAGGAGGTTGCAAAGGGGTTCCAAGTAGTTGCTAGGCGGTTGCTAAGGTGTTCTGAGTAGTTGCTAGGCAGTTGCTAACATAAATTAGCATTATTGTAGTATGAATTAGCATGTTTCTAGTATAAACTAGCATGTTGCTAGCATGTTTCTAGTATAAACTAGCATGTTGCTAGCATGTTTTAGTATAAACTAGCATGTTAGCATAAATTTAGTATGAATTAGCATGTTGCTAGTATGTTTATAGTTTGAATTAGCATGTTGCTAGTATGATTGGTATGTCGTTAGTGTGTCTCTAGTATGGATTGGTATGTTGTTAGCATGAATTGGCATGTTGTTAGTAGGTCCAATGTAAAGTCAATGGCAGTTTTTTTACAATGGAAGTCTATGGACAGTAAGTCTAGGGTGCCGTAAGTGGTTGCTAGGGTGTGGCTAGTAAATTGGAAGGTCATCAGTGATTGGCAGATTGGTAGTCTGAGTTAATGAGCCCAACCTTAAGTCTGTATGACAGTCTGGCGCAAAGTTATGAGGTCACAAAGTCTGGTCCAATGTTAAATCAATGGGCCTTTTCCTAATTTTCCGAGTCAGTTTTCGAAAAAACGTAAGTTGGATCAGTTGGAAAAGATCTAGCAACTTAATTCAGTATAGTTTGGAGGTTGTAGTATGAACGGTCTAGGAGGAGATGCGTTTCTTAAAATAGTCTTAAGAAGAAGAAGTCTGAAGAATAATAAGTTTATGTAGTAAAACAGTATGTTGACTTTCTCAAGCCACCATAATAATGCTGCAAATTTTAAGAAAAGCCACAGCAAAATCATTTTAGGCTGCAAAAAATCTGAAAAAAAGTCTTGAAATCCTGGAGAGACTGGTTATATTCAAATATACACCTATCCAAAATGCACATAAAATAGGTGGATGGAAACAGCTATTGATGCATTTTTGCTCATTCATGAAATGAACTTTAGCATGTTTACTGATCAGTTTTATACTGCGGTCTTTATCCACGGTGTGAATGGGCTATAATCTACATCTGGCTGTTCTCCAACCATCGCCTCTTTTCTGCTCATCTCTCTGGCTGCTTTACTTTCTTTCCTCTATACTTTAATATTCATGAACAGGCCTTTAATATTCTTTCAGTTATAGAATCAAAGCGTCGCCTCGCCAAATCAAAGACAGCTTCCCTATTGCTATCATGTATGAATATCAAAACTGAGGCTCATTTCTGAGTCACACTGTTGGGTTTTTTTGTTTGCAGATGATTCTGTGCATGCCGTGAATCACGAGGAACATGAACACACCGACGCAAAGACAGAAACAGACACCGAAACATCTTCAGCCGTTACTAATGGAGATATGGAAGGAGACCACTCTTCTGTTAACGGCTTCTCCAGTCATCCCGCTGAAGGAATAGGAGCTGCCGGCGTAACTATGACCTTCCTTGGGTTCAAAGAAGCAGAGCCCGGGCAGGGAGTAGATGAGGATGATGATGGAGGAGCCATAATCCGAGCAGAAAGAGTCATAATCACTGATGAAGGGGAAGAAATCCCAGAGGAAGAATTGACGGATGATAAAAACCAAGACGGAAGCACTGAATCAATGGCTTTAAAAGAAGAAACCGAAGATGAACTGGAGAAAGCTGAAGATTTGTCTGCTGAAGAGATTGTTTTGGATGTGGAAGGTGAAAAGGAGCAGGAATCGATTGATACGCAAGTCCAAAATGAGACCTTAGATACTACTGCTGATTTAAATGAGGAAGGTGAAACAGAAAAGGAGCATGAATCTGTTGATACACAAGTGCAAAGCATAGATACAGAGGCTTTGCAGGTTTCACTAAATTACACAACACAACCGTCTCCAGTAACCAAACCAAAAGTGGAAATGAACGCAACAGAATCGCAAGTCTCAAAAATCGAAGAAGCTTTGGCCTCCACACGAATCTCCGTCAGCCAGTTTCAAGAAGTTCCTCTGGATGAGTCCAATGTAGGAACAGAAAAACAGCAGGTCGAACAAGAGCCTCTGCTGACCTCCAAAACAGCGGCCCAGCTGGACACCAGCCTCCCAAACCGAGCAGAGGAATCAGGAGGACCAAAGCGGAAAACCTGCCAGTGCTGTTCCATCATGTGAACGATCTGCTGAAGACTGTTTGCTTCATGCCTGTTACTCTGAATCAAGACATTCTGATCCTCAGCGGTTTCAATGCTACTTTAAAGCGGCGTCAGAGTGTTTATAATGTACTGACGCATACCAGACTCACTTTGCCCTTAGTGTGTTGAAATATGATGTATAAAAAGATGCACACTGCCTTGCTGGAAAGGACTGGAAAGTGTGTATGTTGTTGGTTAGTGTGTTTCATTTCCCAGCCTCTGGTGTCTGATTATGATGCTGTTTTTATGCTTGGCGACTCTTGAGTGTTTGGCTGACGACCCACAGTGGCCTTGACGGTTTTAACACTAGCATATCAAAATATTTTGTTTTTATAAATGCCGTGGGATTCAAACCACGGGGGTAATTAATAGGTCCTACAATAGTTGTGGCGTACTCTGTTATAAACCACTTGTGTGCCTTGATTATGAATCAAAAGAAAGAGATGGAATGGTTGCCTGTGATTTTATAAGTGTTGAGTTTTTTGTTTTGTATTGCTGATTGAGTTGAGTTGATTGCATTTATTGTTGTTACAGTGCCTTCAACTGCCTGACAGAAGTGTATTTAAACTTTATAGGCATAGTTCACTCAGAAATGAAAAAACATTCACATTTTTTTGAAAAGCAAGGGGGTTGAAAACTACTTACAAAAAAAAAAAATTAAATAAAAAAAATTAAAATTAAAAAATTAAATGCACCTATCATTTACTCACCCTCAAGTAGTTTCACAGATTTATGTTTTTTTTTTAGGGATGCACCGATCCCGATACTTGGATTGGATATCGGTTCGATATTTTTGCTGGATCGGGTATCGACCAGCTGGTACAGATCCAAATCCGATCTTGTACGTGCGCTATATTCTGTGCAATTTAGAAAAGCCATGAAGGTAGCCATTATAAGGCACTAAAAAGTAGTCATGTAGGCCTACTATATCCCAAATGTTCTGAAGCCATTCTATAGTTCAATGTGAAGCACAGATGAATATTCAAGTGCTTAAATTCATGTTCAGTTCAGCGCTTCCCTCGGCTGCGCCTGTCAATCATTCTTCATTCATTCACAATTCAAACTGCGTGTCGCATTTATGACAACACTAAAAATTCTCCAAGACTATTTGTTCCCTTAATACAAGTAATCAGCGGAGAGCATTTAGTTTTGCATTAAATGGGTTAATTTTGACCTGCAACAAGGAGTATATTGCTGTTTCTAAATCATGTTGCTCTTTGTCTGTTAGATCAGCAGATCGCAACACTGGAGTAGAGAGGGTTATTACCTGCTCTTCACACACAAAGTAGGCCTACCTGAAAGTTTAAATTAGAAAAGGCTCAATAATACACTGGACAGATCCTCAACACACTGATTTCTTCCCTTTGTGCTGTTCAGTTTTGAAAGTGTCTGCAGATACCAGAGGACTGCGCGCTGTGTCTCAGTAATGCATCAATCGCTTCATTCACGCTCTGGCTGTGCAGACGCAATGTGCACCGCTCCGTAAAATTAATATTAAAGGTTTAAAGTTAGTAATAAAAATGAAACTGATGGGCGCAATATGGATTGTCATTAACAGAAAATTATTTAGTTACTCTGAAACTAAAGATTTCACCGTAATTTTATTTATATTAATATTTAATTTAACAGACAAGTTTGTGTTTTGATTAGGGTCAATAGTGGTAGCCTACAGATTTCAAAGAAAAACCTTATTATTAAAAAAGAAAACAATGTCATAACAAATGCTTAAATAATGTACCCTAGTTCACAGCAAGCAACATGTTAGATAGTTAGATTGTGCCATCTGTCATATACAGTGGGCCCATGTCTGTTATTTTTACTAAGGAAGATTTATTATTTTAGATTATCACCACTATAGAAACTGCATTATGCTTTAAAAAAACATCAACAAAAAAAACAGCACAGTATCGGGATCGAATCTGTATCGGTCAATACTCAGAATTTTGGTATCGGGATCAAATCCAAAAAAAATGGTATCGGTGCTTCCCTAGTTTTTTTTTCTTACATTGAACACAAAGAAGATATTTTGTAGAATGTTGGAAACCAATAGCCATTGACTTATACTTTAGCTTCCGGTTACAAAACATCTCTTAAAACAAAATATATAAAGGTTTGGAACCGCTTAAATCTAATTACATGATGACAATCAAAATTCTAGGGTGAACTATCTCTGTTTATGACACTGTTAACATTGCAACATAGGCTCATACCTAAAACGTAGCCCTATATACATTTCTGGAGATCGCGAATTATGTAGCTAGAAGTACGTATGGCTGCATTTAATCTTTAAAACGAATGCTACGAGATGGTATGATGCTGTTCATTTTCCTGCTAGCAGCTGACCTCTTACCTCCATATGGACGCCTTTGCCGCTGTTACCAGTTTGCCCAGTGGCTCGCCATGTACGTCGGTAGACGCAGAGAAAAGCTGACCATGAAGACGTGGTTCGATTCCAGCGAAGATCCATTCCAGAAAGCGGGAAAGACAAAAACAGAAGCCAAAAAATAAAATAAACAAGTAAATAACAGGGTGAGAATGTGGTAAAATCTGAAAACGTGGTAAAAATCAGGCTGCCGCGAGAGCTTTTGTTTTTCTGTATTGCTTTTGAAAACTTTCAGGTGGGTTTAGAGAAGTGGGTGGGCACTGGTCAATTGGTGATTTGAAAACACTATCGGTTGGGTTAAGTAAGGAGGAGGGTGGGTGAGTCAATCGGTCCGTCGACAGCAGCCTCTGGTGGATTTAAGCGAGAAGAGCAGGTGCGAATAGCACTCGCGAGAGAAATTTGAGATCTTAAAAAGTGTACACAGCGGCCTCTGGCGGATTCGCGAAAACAAAAACTGCAAAAAAAAAAAAGTAGCTCCTGGGACGTTTTTGGCGCTCTCCAGAAATGTATATAGGGGTACATTTTCAGAATGAGCCTGGGTTGGTTCACCCAAAAATTTAAATGATGTCATTATTTACTCATCACAAAAAAAAAAAGTTGGAAACTGGTAACCACTGATTTAAAGAGTAGTAAAAACAAATAATATGAAAGTCAATGGTTCAAAAAATAAAAATAAACAAAAAAAACTCAAATTGGTATGAAACAAGTGAAGGATGATTAAACGACAGAATTGACATTTTTGGGTGAACTACCCCTTTAATTCTCCTACTGACATTTCTATACACGCTGCTTTGTTAATGATCATTTAAACTGTGTGACAGCAACCTTCATATCCATATGTAATCAATTTTATTCAAAGTTTTCAGGAACATAATTGTTTTTTTCAGCATAGGCAGTTTGATGCAAATTCTCAGTGCCTTAACTGAGCGCCTGTACAGAAGAAATAAAGTGCTGAACGAGAAGCGGTGAGGATTTTGTATAGAACGTTTACAATGGAAGAGTTACAGGATTAATAAACTAATCTGATGAAATTTAATCAAAGGCTGTCTATTCTTCTTACTTGAGACCATGAATAGAATATGCATATAAAGAGAATATAAGCCTACTGTCATAAAACAGCATTCTTTTATGTATCTAAATTATGAATAAAAGAGGATCAAACAGTAATGCCTTTAAAAAAACAAACAAAAACAACAGCAAGCACTCTTTCAACGAAAAACATGAAAAAGAATATAGTATATTCTACACTGCAGTGCTGAGTTTCAGTTTTAACATATTTATATTCAACTGTTAGAGCTTATTGCTGAACACATTTCCAATTTATCAGTATGGTTTATTGCATTAAATATCACAAACTAACAATTGCAACATAGGCTCATTCTGAGAACGTAGCCCTACATACATTTCTGGAGTTCACGAATTACAGTTGAAACCAGAAGTTGACATACACTCTAAAAAAAAGAAACATAACCATTTTTTTTTAAATGTCTGATGGTAAATCATACTAAACGTTTACTATTTTAGGTCTGTTAGGATTACTTAAATCATTGATATTTGCTAAATAGCAGAATGAGAGTATTTTTTTAGAGAATTTTTTATTAATTTCTAGCCAGTCAAAAGTTTACATACGTTTCCTTGGTATTTTTTTTTTTAGCTTTTCTTTTAAACTGTATAACCTTGGTCAAATGTTTTGGGTATCCTTCCACAAGCTTCTCACAATAGTTTGAAGGAATTGTGGCCCATTCCTCCTGACAGAATTGGTGTAACTGAGTCAGATTTGTTGGCTGTCTTGCTCGCACAAGCTTTTTCAACTCTGCCCACAAATTTACTATAGGATTGAGCTCAGGGCTTTGTGATGGCCACTCCAAAACATTCACTCTGCTTTCCTTAAAGCACATTTTAACTAATTTGGCAGTATGCTTAGGGTCATGGTCTGTTTGCAAGACCCATTTGTGGCCAAGTTTTAATTTCCTGGCTGATGTCTTGAGATGTTGCTTCAGTATTTCTACATAATGTTCTTTCTTTGTGATGCCATCTATGCTGTGAGGAGGATCAGTCCCTCAAGCAGCAAAACAGCCACACAACATGATGCTGCCGCCCCCATACTTCAAAGTTGGGATGGTGTTCCTAGGCTTGTAAGCTTTCCCCTTTGTCCTCCAAATGTAACACTGGTCATTATGGCCAAACAGTTCAATCTTAGTTCCATCAGACCACAGGACATGTCTCCAAAAATTATTCTTTTTTTCAGTGTAATTTAGCAAATTGTAATCTGGCTTTTTTGTTGATTCTGGCTTGTTGATTTTCCCATGTTGTCACACAAGAAAGCAGTGTGTTTGAGGTGTTCCTTAAATACTATTCTACAATTGCGCCTTCAATTAACTCAAATGTTGTCAATTAGCCAATCAGAAACTTCCAAAACCTTGACACCATCATCTGAGCTTTTTCAGAGGCATAATAACCTTATTGTATGTAAACTTGACTTTCAAGAAAAGTTATAACAATTTCTCAAAAAATATCTCTCTCATTATTCTGCTATTAAGCATAACAGAAACAAATGTGATAATTCTAACTTACCTAAAAAAGAAAAATGTCACATTAACATCTGACTTTTTTTTTAAATGGTTATGTGCCTTTTTATACAGTGTATGTAAACTTCTGGTTTCAACTGTATGTAGCCAGAAGTACGTATGGCTGCATTTTGTCTTTAAAATGAATGCTACAGAGCGGTATAACGCCATTCCTTTTCACGCTACCAGCTGACCACTTACCATTGTATGGACGGCTTTTCCACTGTTACCAGTTTGTCCAGTGGCTCACCACATATGTTGGAGGATTTGAAATGCTGAGCAGAGTTGACCATGATGACGGGGTTTAAGTCTGGTGAAGAACGATTTGAGAAAGCAGGTAAGACAAAAACAAAAACCAAAAAATAAAATTAACAAGTAAATAACAGGGTGAGAATGTGATAAAATCTGAAAACATGGTAAAAATCAGGCGAGGGCTTTTCTTTTTCTGGATTGCTTTTGAAAACACTGTTGGTTGAGTTTAGGGAAGGAGGAGGGTGGGTCGGTTGATTTGTCAGTTTGTCAAGAGCGGCCTTTGGTGGATTTACGCGAGAACAGCAAGCGCGAATGGCACTCGCGAGCAAAATTTGAGATCTCAAAAAGTGTACACAACGGCCTCTAGTGGATTCCTGAAAACAAAAACTGCAAAAAAAAAACGTAGCTCCTGGGACACATTTAGTGCTCTCCAGAAATGTATATAGGGGTATGTAATCAGAATGAGCCTGGGTTGAACAATTGTTAATGGGTTGAATTAAAACAGTCAATTATTCTTAAATACGCTATCATTCAATTGTTCATTCATGTTCACTCATAACACTAAGGGTAATTTTTGCAAACAGATATTAAAATGTATATTTGCAAACCATCTGACGTTGATACAGTAAAACTATATTGTTTATAATTTAGGGCATTAAAGCCCAATCCCAATTGTATTTTTTTACCCCTACCCCTTCCCCTAGGCCCTTGAAATAGAGTGTGAAGGGGAAGGGCTTATAATTTTACCCCTAAGGAATGGGACAGCACTACAACACCGGAACATGTCATCAGATGCCATCGCAATCGCTTACTTTTTATGAGATCGACGACAGCGACTGCTGTAGTTATTGTAGTTGTGTTATTTTTTTGGTATTTATCTTCAGGAAATCACTGAAGGCAACGATATGTTCTCATAATGATGTGGCAATAAGACTGTACTGTGCATTTACACAGTGGCCATATTCATCTATGTAAACACACAAAAACAACATTAACATTATGTAAAAACACTGTAAAAAGCCCATTCCCAGCCACTAGACTTCTGAAAGGGAATTCCAGTGTCATCAAGTGACAGATGTGAAAGTATGTTGTGGGACTACTATACAGGAGTTATTATTATGGATTACTGATAGCCACATTTTTTATCATTTTTTTTTAAAGCATGATGGTAAAACATGAATGTATGAATGTATTAAAACATATGCTTGTTGGTTGTAAATCTTCGTAATAATGACAAAAAAATACTTATTTGTGCATCTCCTTACTTGCAGCCATGCTGGCGTTGTAGCTTGTGTATTCTGGGAAATTTTCTTACCCCTTGGTTTCGAATATGGTCCTGAAAAATCTCAGTTTCAAGTGCTATCTAGCCCTTTCACTTAGCCCTATGCCTTCAAGCTAAAGAGAATTGGGACGCCCAAAACGAGGGGTAGTGGTAAGGGGAAGGGCTAAGGGGTAGAATTGGGATTGGGCCTAAATA
Source organism: Danio kyathit (assembly GCA_903798195.1). Classification (NCBI taxonomy): domain Eukaryota; kingdom Metazoa; phylum Chordata; class Actinopteri; order Cypriniformes; family Danionidae; genus Danio; species Danio kyathit. The sequence goes on from LR812524.1 coordinate 12,646,933, forward strand.
TCACAATGAACAACTATTAATGCAGGTTGATTAATGTTCATTTTTGCAAATAGTACTTAAAATGTATCTTTGTAAACCATCTGATGTTAATAAATACAGTAAAACTATAGTTTATAATAGATCCGAGTATAAACCTAAAAGTTCTGTACGGAAAGAGATCCCCGGCTTTCACTGTTCAAACTCTGACTTTGAGCTTTCAGAGCTGTTTGGATTAGTGATGCAAGGCCCGTGAAAAGAGCTGCGCAGATTTTAACCTTCATTACTAAGCAGGGGGTGGAGAGAGAGAGAGTGTGTGAGAGAGTTGAAGAGAGAAGGAAACCTGGGAAAGAAAGAAAAGCAAGAGAGACACAATTCACAAAGCTTCTTGGTGTAACAGGTGGGCGATTTCAATTTTTTGTGTCTTTTAGCTGACCTCCATCTGTCTGTTCTTTCTTATATCTCATCAGCTGGTAGGCCTTTTGTCTTTATTCATGTTGTTTTTATGTATAAGAATGGGCTATGAAGTCTAAATAGCTCTTTGTAACTTTGCGAGACAATGTCGGAAATTATTACTTTGTGAAAAGACAAACTTTGATATTGCAGGATTACTTAAATGCAACATCCGTATTGTTATTTTACTTACAAAGAGTTAGCAAATGAACCTACGCATATTTAATGAAAGCTATATTACGGATTGTTTGTGTCTTGTGGATGTGATTTGTGGATTTAGGTAGTGTTCAGCAGTGTTGGGTGTAATAATTAGTTACACAGTAAACAGTGACAGTAATTAGATTACTTTTCCACTGAAAATGTAACATAAGGGATTGTGTTTCATTTTTAGCTAAATTAATTACAGTTACTTAAAATATACTTGCCTAAAACACTATTTATAAATTGAGCAGGTGATTAATGTCGATATATCACACAGGGTATGTATGAAATTGTCATTATTACTTGTAAGTGATATTTTTTTTAAATAAAGCTAAAATAATTAAGTTTGATTTATATTCTGCATGCTTTGAGATTTATAAGGATTTTAAGTTGTATTTATTCAATAAATAAATTACTTATTGAGTAATTAAGCTACTTTTCAGACCTACTAATTAGAAAGTAATTTAAATAAAAATGATATTTAGAAATGCATTATTTTTCTATGTAACAACACTGGTGTTCAGTATAGACAGCAATTGTTCGACCAGGTTTTGTTTAGATGTTTATAATTTACATTTTTCTTTCAAATTCAGTCATGACCCTTGATTATATATTTTGTGCAGCTCTGAACCGTTTCTAATTCATAAGGAGACTAAGTGCCACAAGGACACCTCTGTGTTATTGTTGTATTATTCCTGAATCAGAATTTCCATGTTGTTTTGTCACTCTCGTCCACAGTATAATCTGATTAAACGGTATTAATCTGCTGCTTATGTAATTAGCATTATACTATGACACACCTTCAAGTCCTTGTGTTTGTTTTAAGTCCAGTGGACAATGCAATACACAGTGCAAATATTAGATTGTGAATTATTCACTCAGTGTTGACATAAAAATAACTACTTGATTAATGTGGGGATCTGATTTTGTATGCAAGCAAACATGATTCTCAGAAGTCCTGGTTACATTTTTACTTAGAATAGACGGAAATTTCATTGAGTGTGAAGGTGAAATAGTTCCACTCCAAGTCGGTCCACGGTTTAATGTTTTTCTAGCAATAATCATTTCAGCAATCATTCTCAGTTATGCATGCAAATATTGCAATATCAGTAAGGATCAATAAGCAGAACAATGAGACTATAGTATAAATGATGTAAAATGATGCATTGTCTGCAGACAGATACAAACAAAGGAAATAAAATGCCATTAAAAATGATATACAAATACTTCAGGCGCCCTATTTCAAGGTTAGCTTAAATGGAAAAGGGTGCAAATCTTACTCGAAGGCATTGGTGTTAAAGAATAAATGACCTAATGAATTTCATTAAGAAACAGAGGTCAAAGAATTGTGAAGCAAGAACCCAAAAGTAAAAAACTGCAACAGTAAAAGGATCCCATGCTATCGCATCATAACACAATTTAATTTGAGCCCTCCTGCGCTACAGGGATTGAAACATAAGCTGATTATAGTTTCCTAAATCAGCAGAAAACTGTAAGCATTGCCTGTGGAATGAAAAAGCCTTCATCCGTCTCGTTTATGTCATAAAAGTGATGAACAGGATGAGATGAGTGGTAAGGGATGCCTAGGACGGAAAAATCCAACTTTATTGATTACCAATTCAGTCAAACAAAGGCTTGACATTCTGTTCTTCTATAAAATAACACATTTTGCCATTTATTTCATACAGATCTAGTGCAACATGGAAACAGACTCTGTGACCTGTCCTCGGAGTTCTGAATCCCAAGGTGAACGCAGTAGTGAAGCAGGAAAGCTCTGCTTTACTGAAGATACAGAAACTACAATAACAGAAGATCACATGGATAAAAAGAAAGACCCCCAGGACATAAATGATGAGGAGGACACAGAAGTTATTAGTGGGTTAGAAAAAACAGAAACACCCAAAAACCAATTCCCTCCTGAACCACATGATCATGTCACCTCCTTACCAGAAGATGGAGCCACTAAACCAACAATGGAAATTGTGAGCACAAACGATGACCAGGCTCAAGAGTGGCCACCAGTGCCAGGACTGGAAGAAAATATTCAACCAGAAGAGAATGAGAGCCAGGCCACTGAGATTCAGGATGATGTGAAGGAAAACTCTGAAGCTAGTGAAGCTGTTAAAACAGCTATGAAAGACATTCAGGGTGGGGAATCTGTTATGACGACACAGGTAGACAAAAGCACTGACTCACCAAAAAAGGTGACCAGTGAAGAAGAGAGACAAGAACTTGAGTCACATGGCGACTCTGACTCAATTGTGTTCCTATCAGAAAACAGTGAAGAGCTGAATATAGACTGCAAGTCTGTGGACTTTGCCACCACCAGAGAGCAGTGGGTGAGGCGGGACAGCCGTGATGAGGTACAAAATGTGCTGTATTCCAAGAGCTCTTCAATCACAGAGACTGAACCTTCTTCAAGAGCCCAACGTGAATCCAAAACTGAATTTGGGGTTACTGCTGAAAATGTCCAGCAGAGGGAGCTTGAGGCAAACAACTCATATTGTCTGACTGAGAATGAGGTGATGCAACAGGTGTGTGGTGAAGCTCTGCCCCTAGAAACATTTCCAGACCAGCCAGCCAATCCAGAGCAAGAGAACTCAGGCTGTGTCTCCATGGAAGTAAAAGAGCCATTGATAATCCCAGAGAGGAGGAGGGACAGTGAAAGTCAGGAGAGAGGGGCGAGTGAAACAGGTGAAGAGCGAAAGCAAACACAGACAGGTGGAACTGGAGGAAAGCAGCTGCTGGAGGTTAAGGATCAAAGACAGGAACGGGAAAACAAAGGACAGAGCACGGAGACTCAGTCAAACACAAAGCCTCATCAGGGAGAAGGGAAAGCCAAGAGAATGCAGGTTGACCATTTTGATGACAGCCAAAGTGATAGCGGCGTATCAGCAGATTTCTCCCCGAACAGCACAACAGATGAAGCTCCTCAGCCCTCCGAATCTCCTCCTTATGAAACTCCTATTGACAGGGAGATCCGTTTGGCGTTGAAGAGAGAGCAGAGTCTTCGGCGATCCCGAGGACTGTGCGATACAACTGACATGACCAATGAGTTTGTGGAAATACCTTTAAGGAAACCTATTCTATCCCAGGACCTCCCGATAAGACCCAACCAAACTCTCGACAAGGACCGTCAGTTTGCAGGAAAGAAGATGCAGAAGGAAATCAGTGCCGAGACAGAAAGGGAGAAGGTTCTGGTTGAACTGGGCAGACTACCTGGTTTCTATGACAAGGGAACAGAAGTACAGCTTCAAGAAAAAAAGCTGCTCTTTGAATCTTTCCAAGAGCAAAAGGAATCAATGGCAGCATTGAGAAGAGGATCTGCCTCTAGCTATGTAGAATCTGCAGCTGGAATCCTGGAGGTTGATTCTGCGGTCAATGTTAGACAACGCCTAATGCAGTTCTCTCAAAATCCTCCTACCATACCAGGATCCCAGTATGAAGGCAACAACGGCAACCTACCTGCTGCTCGAGGACCTGGTCTGACTGAGGGAATCAAGGGCCAGATAATCATCATAGAGGCCAGCTCTTTCCCCACAACTGAGGGAGAACCAACTGGTTATAATTCTGCATCATGGACAGATGGCAGATCTGTAAAAGTGATGAATTCAGCAGGAGTGAGGGCTTCGTCTGCAGAGCCTGTTAGTGCAAGACAAAGCACAAATACACAAGTGACTGAAGACGAAGGCATAGCAACGGAGAACCCGTTCTTCAAACTCCGCACTTCTTTAAATCTGCATTCTCAGGTAGAGCTGGATATTAAAGAGGCAAAGGAAAGAGAAAGAGAACTACAGAAACAGAGAAACAGTCTTTATGGTGGAGCAACCATGGATCCAGAAGAAGCCAGGAGAATGCAAATGGATTCGAAAACTGAAAGTATAGTAAAAGTGGAAACAGGATCCTCTAGCAGAGCAACTCTTAGTCCTCCTCCTCCTCCACAGTCAAATTTGACTCCCTCTGGCCACCAAATGGATATGTCAGGTGAGTGATTTTAAGTAGCATGTGAATGTTAGGTTTTCACAAGCAGCTTTGAGAAACAGATAGACATTCTTCTATTTAAAGTGATAAAGATTAAATTAGGCATGGCATACAGTGGGTTTTCACAGAATTGAACATACATTTAGTAGTTAATACATTCCTCCAGAGTAGAATTATGACGGTATCAAATTTTTTTTGTTGCAATTAATTGCTGAAGCTTATGTAAATCACGGTATAGTAATATCACGATATTCAGCTAAGCTGCAAAAAAAGTTACTTTAACAGTAATAATACCACAAAAATTTTTTATTTCAAACAAATTAAATTGCAAAAAGATTATAAAGACTCAGTAAATGATTACAACTTGTACGACAACCATTTTAATGCATAATTAGGTGTTAACCAGGAAATTAACATCACCTAAGATTAAGGAAAGTTTTTCAAATCAATGAAGTAGGCTGGATTAACACTTCAATACGTTAAACTAAACGTAAAATTAACTGTTATTAACACCACTGCAAATACAATGTACAGGGTGGGCTATTTATATGGATACACCTTAATAAAATGGGAATGGTTTCTTGAATAGTTTCCTGAAAAGTGGATTGGTCGTCGTGGGCCAGTTGAATGGCCCCCAAGTTCTCCCGATCTGACCCCCTTAGACTTTTATCTTTGGGGTCATCTGAAGGCAATAGTCTATGTAATATATTGTCTATGTGTATCCATATAAATGGCCCACCCTTAAATATTCTCACAAAGCACTCTTAAAGTTTAAATAATAAATAATTATTCACCGTATTTTGAAGTGCCCACAATTTCAATATCTTCATTAACACAATATATTGAATATCTCCATATGTCTACCTCAGAGTTAAACTCATGACTTCTGCATTGCTAACACTACTGTATCAAATATTATCAGAGCTAGTGAAAGCATATGACCCATCTAACAAATCCTATATAACAACTGTAGGCCTCACATTCGAATTCATGCATACACAATATGCATTTCATCAGTGGCGCATTCCTTGGGAATTGAACCCCATGGCCTTGAAGTTGCCAACAACACCACAATATACTGTTTGAGCCTCAGAATTCTGAATGTGCATGCTTAGTTAACAGTGAGACAGATGAAACTTTTATGTGGAGTTGCATAATCAGTTATTTAAATATAATTTGACTTAAAAGTAGTAGTTTGTGCTTCACCATGGCAGCAAGCAAACAAGCAGCCAAAATGCTAATATGGGGTTACAGTATGTCACCAGTACTAACTTCAACCATATAATGAAATCTCTGTGTTATTGGGCAATGTGCTGAAATGAGCAAAGTTTGAATAAGTGTACTTTAGTATGGAAAAGTGATACAGAAGGCGCCCTTTTGAACTACAGCATATAAGCATTAAAATGTGGCTGTGAATTTCACATTGACTACTGCAAGTCTGCTAAAATGCATGCTGGTTCTCACACAGCCAAATGACCGAGCATTTATTCTAAAACTAATGACATGTAAATTTAGTAACAGGTAAGTGTAGTCACTTCTCAAGTAAATTCTTCAGATTTTTTTTTTTTTTTCAGATTTACTTAAAGTCCTCTTTACAATTATTCAGAAATATCCCCTTACTTCTCTTACCAATAAGACAATTATTATTTCTACTGATAGTGATATCAATTTAACACAGCTTTTGTGTGATAACTTTAGTATGGTAATTTTACAGAAATACTGTACTGCTATCAGCTTTAAGTTGCTGGTGTCAATGCTTTGTGCATTCAAACCTTCTAAAATTATTATATTTAGTTACTTGCATAGGGATTTGGTTTATACACTACCTGACAAAAGTCTTGTCATCGATCCCAGTTATAAGAGAAACAAATAATAACCTGACTTCTAGTTGATCATTTGGAAAAGTGGCAAAATCATCACAAATACTGCAGAAGACAGATTGGAACCCACATGGACCCAAGATTCTCACAGAAATCAGTCAAGTTTGGTGAAGGAAAAATCATGGTTTGGGGTTACATTCAGTATGGGGGCATGCAAGAGATCTGCAGAGTGGATGACATCAACAGCCTGAGGTATCAAGACATTTGTGCTGCCCATTACATTACAAACTACAGGAGAGGGCAAATTCTTCAGCAGGATAGTGCTCCTTCACATCAAAGTTCCTAAAAGCAAAGAAGGTCAAGGTGCTCCAGGACTGGCCAGCCCAGTCACCAGACATGAACATTATTGAGCATGTCTGGGCTAAGATGGAGGAGGCATTGAAGATGAATCCAAAGAATCCTGATGAACTCTGGGAGTCATCCAAGAATGCTTTCTTTGCCATTTCAGATGACTATATTGATAAGTTATTTGAGTCATTGCAGAGATGTATGGATGCAGTCCTCCAAGCTCACGGTAGTCATACACAATATTAATTCTTTTTCCACTGCACCATGACTTTATATTCTATACTCTACATTATTTCTGTTAAGTAACAAGACTTTTGTCTAAGTGGAGTCAGACTTACTGTCCTAATTACATAATTAAAAACTAAGCCATGATCATATTTTATTTTGGTAAAATAAGTGTAATCTAGAGGCCTTTGCCTTTCATATGAGCCACTTCTGATACCAAATGATCAACTAGCAGTCAAGTTATTATTTGTTGTTCCTAATTCTTGGATAAGTGACAAGACTTTTGTCAGGTAGTGTATACCAATATTTTATTATAATTTGGTCCAAAATGTCTTATAAATTTGGGGGGAAATGGTTTCTAATTCAATCTAAATCTAACTAGCATAACATTTGTTACTTATACACCTTGTTATTTGTATTTATTTTAATCCTATTTAATCATACTTTTAAAAAATCCTTATTTAAAAACAAAATCTAATTAGTTTCTTTTATACATGTCTATTTTTCTATATATAATGCTTGACTTTTTATTGTAACCATCAAATAGTTAATTATTGAATTAATTAAATTATGAATTATTTAACATTTTTACTCCCTTATAGCCTGGAGCTTTAGTTTGAAATCCCCTGGTAAAAACTATTACAACATGTTAATTTGTAGCGTTGTTAGGCCTGCCATGGTTTTTGTAGTGCGATATATTGTCACGGAAATTGTTGCGATAAGCGATATTATTGTCATTTTGAAATAATTTTATGCCACTGATTATGTAAGGATTATATAACAGCATAAAAAAAGCAAATAGCCATAAACACATTAAAATACTTAGCATTCTTATGTTTAATTAGATTCTACCTGTATAATTTGATGCTAAGAAGGTAAATGTCCTATTATATATACTATTAAATGTCCTATGAGGTAAACATCCAATTAAAAACTCTGACATCAGTGAGGTAGAACGTAAATGTAAAATGGCTTTAACATTATTTGTGAATTTGTTAATATATATTGCAATGGCAGACATTACTGAGGTCATCTCCAAGTATTGCACAATAAGTCGATATATTGATTATTGTAACATTTGTAGTATTTATAGAATTTAATTCAATGACTTTTCTGTCAGTATTTTCTATAAACATCCAATTTATTAATGTCTCATATACAGTACATTAACCAAACCCTCTGTCTGCTGTTTTATAGTTCGGAATCAATCCACGGGAAAACTGGATCTAACATGGCCACCAACCCACGCTGATGAACAACCAGGACAAACCTCAGAGGTAGAGGACTTATTGTTTGAAATGAATCATTCTTAAAAATCAATATTCACTTTATTGTAGTTAATAATTTGGCTGAGGTTCAAACTCTGAATTTGGTAGTCAGTTATTTGAGCAATAAACAGATAGCGAAGCTCTTCAGCCTTTCATTATGTGATGAGAGAGTATCAAAGTTTCACTAACCCTCCTTATGCAAACACCAGCTTAAATGTGACGCAGTGGCTTATCTTTCCTCAGAAATTAATGCCAGAGTTCATCATACTAGCCGCATTCTTAAGAATAAAGATCCTGACAGAATTATCATGATTACCACATTATCATTCGCCTCAGCAGGGAAAGTGCAATAAAACAGAAACACAATCAGCACAATCAAAATCAACAAGTGAACACTTCCTTTATCTGAAGCTTTTGAAGTTCACCTCATGTTAGCTTTTATTTGATTAGACAAATATAGTTTATACACGAGGTAGGGTTTTTATATGCTACTCCTGTGTTTATTTACCACTTAAAAATGAATAATTCATCATAATATGAACATTTTGTCATTTATTTACACAAATGTCATTGCAAAATATGACTTTCATTCGTCAAACACAAAAAGCGATGTTAAACACTGTGTTTGCACTGGACAATAGTGGCACAACGCGGCTAAACATAATAAAGTGTTTTATAATTTGAGGCCTGAGCGATTTATGATGTTCTTACACAAAGGATGGATGATTTGCAAAGACAGCAACGATGGTCAGGAGTTCAATGTGCTTTCTTTAATTGAACAAGTAAATGGAGGTCGTCAAGTTCCAAAAATATCAAAATGGAAACCCATACAAGTTGTGTAATAGAGAATCATTGAGGAAACAGATCTAAATTTCCATTGTAACTCTAATTTATGCGATTTGAATATAGGCACATATTCAAATCTGGTCTGATTTTGTGACATCCGAAAGTTGTATGCACAATAAGACATTTTGAGGTGACATATTTGAATAAATAATCAAATATGAATGAAAGTCAAGAAAACTTTCTGTGAATAACATCTCAGCGTGTCTGACTGCTTGAATTATACTATATTTTTGGATTTTGAAAACCTCAACATCTTTAACTTATGATATATAATGTAATACAGTGTAAAAACTCTGCAGAAACGCTCATTTTTCATATATTTGTCGTGTGTAAGTTAGCTACTAATGAGTTGTGGATACTGAATGGCTAAATAACGTGACATAACATACCGGTTACAAGATGTTAATGACATCCTTTCAGGGCTTAAACATTGATTCGGCGATTAAATAAGACCGAGAAAATTATATTTTTTTTCTTTCAACATACCTTGTGATGTCCATTCATGTTTTAATCTCGCTAGAACTACGGTAAATTGCTTTTGCATCCGTCTTCCTATTTCCTCCACGCTCTCTTTTTCCCTGACACCGACGTCAGACGACACAGGTTGGGCGTTCTCTAAATTCAAACTGGTCGATATCAAAGAGCATAGAATCACCAAGAGGCGACACTCTGTTGCTATTTTGTACACAGCCACTAGATGCCGCCTAGTGTCAAGCGGCGGCCATTTTGGAATGAAAATTCCAATAGAATAACAGCACAATAACTAACGTTAGACAGAATGAATTACAATATTGAGTTAAATATGAGTTCAAATATTATAATATATGCTCTCAGCATAAATAAGTACACCCCCTTTAAAAAGTAACATTTTAAACAATATTTTAATAAAAACAGACAATTTCCGAAATGTTGACAAGACTAAGTTTACTATATCTGGTATGTCTTTTTCACTCATAATAACATGAAAGTAAGGTTAACAAAATAACTTATATAACTATTTTATTTTTTAGCTTTACTCAAATTAGAGTAATACAAAAATGAGTATACCCCACAACAAAAACTACTTTATCTAGGTTGTATGGCCTGCATGATTTTAATGCTGTCATTAAAAATCATGGAGGCCATACAAACTAGATAAAAAATTATGAATTTATGTGTCAGAATTCAATCACTTTGGACAAAATGTTTTTTTTACATAAAAGCTTTATTAGTTTTTCTTTAACAGACAACACTGGAATTTTTATATACTATTATGTCAATAGCGCCGCCACATTTGTACAGTGCTCCCCGGACAAAAGCCATTTAACCACACTAGTCAAGACAGTGTGCCAATCTGAAGATGCTGGACTTTTGCGCTGTGTAGGTGTAGTAATGAGCAAACAAAGAAAAAAAAGCACAAAGGCAGAACATTCATGGGTAAGGTTTCATTTTTTTACGTTTTTGTATGTTATGAACTTTTGTGCTCAACAAGTAACGTTATTGATGATAATAAAACAACCCAGGCTCATTCTGAAAATGTAGCCCTGTGGATATTTCTGGAGACCGCGAAATGCGTCCCTGGAGGTACGTATTTTTGCAGTTTTTGTTTTCGCAAATCCACAAGAGGCCGCTGTGTGTGATTTTTTACATCACAAATTTCTCTTGCTAGTGCCGTTCGCGCCCGCTGTTCTCGCGTAAACCCACCAGAGGCCGCTGTTGACTGACTGTCTGTCTGACTGACTGAATGAATGACTGACTGGCCGACCGACCAATCGACTGACCCACCCTCCTCCTTCCCTAAACCCAACCAATTTTATCAATTGACCCTCCCTCCCACCTACTTCTCTAAACCCAACCAACAAAAGCCATCCAGAAAAAGAAAAGCCCTCATCTGATTTTTACCACTTTTTCGGATTTTACCACATTCTCACCCTGTTATTCACTTGTTCATTTTATTTTTTGGATTCTGTTTTTGTCTTACCTGATTTCTGGAACCGCTCTGCCCCGGACTCTAACCCCGTCGTCGTGGTCAACTCCTCTCTGCGTCTCAAGTCCGCATGACGAGCTAACGGGACAAACTGGTTGCGGCAGGAAAGCCCTCCACGTGGAAGTAGGCGGTCAGCTGGTAAGCGCGAAAAGAAATGGCGTCATACCGCCCCGTAGCTTTCGTTTAAAAAAAAAAAAATGAAATGCAGCCATACGTACCTCCGGCTACATAATTTGTGGTCTCCAGAAACGTCCACGGCATTATGTTTTCAGAATGAGCCTGTGTTGTAATCAAGTCACCATAATGCAATGTAGCATAAACTTATGGGTGCTAGGCTTATGCTAATTTTGTTGAATAAAATAAACAAACAATGTAAATGAAATATGACCACAAGACGCTGTGGTGCTAAAAACTTGTATTATTGTCAGCTAAGTGAACGAGTCGTTCATAACGGAGATTCGTTCACAAACGAATCGCTCCCTCCGTTAAAATGAGAAGTGAAAGCAGGAGAGGGGGTGTGTTTCAGGACATGGATTAGATTAGATTAGGATAATACATTTCCATGCACACAAACACATGCTTTTTGTCGGCATTGCCGTGCGGTCACTTATGACAGTGATGTAAAACTATAATTTTCGTAATTAAAAAAAAATATTTGCATACTGACCACCGGGAAACTCCCGATCATAGATATATGTATAAATGTGTATATCTCTGGCTCTGAATGGCCACAGTCCTCCACTGCACCTTGGTCCCTCATTCATTTCAAAGGAGTGCTACACTGTACGAAAATGGCGGCTCTATTGACGCATTCCTTCTAAAAGACAACAACAGAGTAGGCGACATCTTATGTAAATATCTATGGGTTGGTACAATGTTGTAGGAATGTCGCTACGTTGAGGCTACTTTGTGCATTTGTCGGGTATACCAAAGACTATAGAATACACAAAACATGCCAAGTCACTTGTATCTTTTTGAATGGGGAAAAGTGTAACTGTCAATACGGTGAATAAAGCCCCGCCTACTACTACAGGAGCCAATCATCGATCACTATAGATTGACGATACTTCAGGGGAGGAGCTTGGACCAGACATGAGTTTCTGCAGATTTAGTGTGGTTTGGACGTTTAGAAATAATATATTTGGGTATACTCTCATCCACTATTACTATTTCCTACATTAGTCCACTAATATCGTCCACTTGAAGGAGTAAATTGTGAGTGAATTCGAGCACACACGTTTTTTTGTGCTTTGCTGGATGAAAAATCCCTCCAATAGATTAGATTTCAAACTTCTAGGTCAGACCCTGTAATAGTTATTTAACACTTGGCAAGCAGTCTATTAGTAATGAAACAGACTTTTCATTTCTGTCATGTATACAAATTTTACTTTAATTAAACAATGTTTTATTTTGAACCACACACCAGTTGTGCTTGAGATTTTAACTTGTGGTCAGATGCGGAAATTAATTTGGCGCAGTGCACTATGTGGATTTTATAGCTGTTGAGTGTACATTGGCTGCGTAACGCATACTTCCATACTATATAGTATGCTAAAATCAGTATGCGAGAAATACCCGGATAACTTACTACTTCCGGCGGGATTCTGAAGTGCGCATCCCATGCACGCTGTGCTATCCCATGATGCCCCGTGAGAGAATTCATGAATGGGAGTGAAGCGATGCAACTGAAGCAGGTAAGTCACGTGACCATGACAAAATGGGGGATGTTGTACGTCCAAATTCCATACTGCTCACATTCATACCGTATAGAACATACTTTTCTAACGTCTGAGTAGTACGTTTTAATTCAAATGCAGTACCCGCTGAGTAGTAGGTAGTTTTGGACGCAGCTATTGTGTTGTAGACTCCTTATTACTTTGCATTGTGGGATTGAGTGCACTTCATAATGTTCACTATGGTTTCGGGCACCACTAAAAATGGCTGCTCCTACAAATAGGGGGCGATTTTCAATACAGCCCTCGTCATATGGAAGATTTCAGAGTGAATTTCCTGTCATCTACTTTTGTGCCTAACAAAAGAAATAAATCAAAGTTGTAATGATATTAGGGAGAATAAATTGTGTGAAATTAAATTTTGGGATGAATTATTCCTTTAGGATGCATTATTATTTTCCCCTGCACATTGAAAACAGGTTAGCAATTTTTCAGTTTGCTCAATTCTTCATCACTTTTATGAAGGAAAAATGTCAAATGTGTTTAGAGCAACACAAGAGTTAGTCAAAGATGAAGAACTGTTCATTTCTGACCAGATTTTTCCTTTAAACTGAGCTGTGTGTGCTAGAGGTGTTGAATTTTAAATACACTTACTAATGTTCCTACTCTTCTGCTCTGATAAATACAGAAAACCCTAAAGATCCCAAGGCAGCGAAATCCATTACTTGAGCGCTGGGAGTCAGGGATGGTGAACGGCCATGCTGAAGACAGCAACTAAGACTGAAACACAAATCCCAAACAGCATCCCAAACAAGACAGTAAAATACAGCAGATGAACAAATGAAATCTCTCCGATCTTTTAGAAGAACCCACCACGTGCCATTATTGGTGGATGAAGAGCATCAGTTGCCTCACAAAGACACTGCAATAGTGAGAAGTTGGGAGTCCATCACACTAGAAACACTGGTATATAAATCGATCATAAGATCATATGATGAATCAATGAGCCAGCTTGTTTTTATTGGAAGTAGGTAGGTATGACTGTTAGGCAGTGTTGAATGTGTGTTAAAAGATTTCAGTGTCATATTGAATATATTTATAATCGATAAAACATAGCTGCTCATTTCCTAGTTACAAAACAATCAATAATAATGCAAGATTAGATAGGGATTTTATTTAAATGAACATTTAAGATTTAGTTACTGAGTAGACAAGCTAAATCAAACAGCCAGGAAGTGGAATTATGCATAATATAAAAATGGCATAATTAATAAAAATGTGTTAATCAGTTTGTTTTGGGGGATTTTCCAACTGCTGAATTTTGCTTAATGTTCATCCTAGCAGGTGTATATGCACTATTCTATTACAGTTTTAGGGGTGGGAATCACCCAAACAGTAAGACAGTATTCATTCAATCATTTTCTTTTCGGCTTAGTCCCTTTATTAATCTGGGGTTTCCACAGCGGAATGAACCGCCAACTTATCCAGCATATGTTTTACGCAGCGGATGCCCTTCCAGCCCAACCCATCACTGGGAAACATCCATACACACTCATACACACACACACACACTCATACACTATAGACAATTTAGTTTACCCAATTCATCTATACCACATGTCTTTGGACTGTGGGGGAAACCGGAGCACCCAGAGGAAACCCACGCCAACATGGGGAGAACATGCAAACTCCACACAGAAATGCCAACTGACCCAGCCGAGGCTTGAATCAGCGACCTTCTTGCTGTGAGGCGATTGTGCTACCCACTGCGCCACTGTGATGGCAGTATGACAGTATTCTACAATATATCGCAAAGAATTCACTTTAAATTGTCTCCAAAGGAAAAACTTCTGTTTAAACTAAGCAGAAACACTCCTCAGTTTGTTTATCCCACATGAACTTTCATGCAAAATGGGATTGTCAAACAAACTAACCAACACTCTAATGAAAACATATTCTTTCCATAATGTCCATGTCCAAAAAAAAAATCTCAAGTTCAACACCAAGTTCAGCTCAAGTTCAACACTTTATCAAGTGTATTGATACACTGATAACAAGTGTAAATAAACTGATTTTAATATTCTACCAAATAGTATAATAAAATATTATTCAATATATTGATATGGGTGTCTGTGTATTGGTATAAAATTGCTGCAATAAATATTGCTAAACTACTGTGAATGGATATTTTCCAAAATATCAGAAAAAAATATATTTGTTAAAAATAATACAAAATAATACTAATATTTAATATTTAACACTAATATTTTACACTCTTTTATTTATTCTCTCTCTCTATCCACATAGTTTTGATCATCTATGTAATGTAATGCGTATTTATATAGCACATTTATCGTGTATGGCCACACACCCAAAGCACTGCACAATCATGAGGGGGGTCTCTCCACACCACCACCAGTGTGTAGCATCCACTTTGATGAGCCACAGGACAACAGCGCCAGTGCGCTCACCACACATCAGCTATTGGTGGAGTGAAGAGACAGTGATAGAGCCAATTCGGTGGATGGGGATGATTAGGAGGCCATGATGAGTAAGTGCCAATTGAGGGACTGTGGCCAGGACACCGGGATTACACCTCTACTCTTTACGAGAAGTACCATGGGATTTTTAATGACCACAGAGAGTCAGGACCTCAGTTTAACGTCTCATCTGAAAGACGGCGCCCACTGACAGTGTAGTGTCCCCTTCACTTTTACTGGGGCATTACGACTCACACAGACCACAGGTTGAGCGCCCTCTCTAACACTGGCCTCTCTAACACCACTTCCAACAGCAACCTAATTTTCCCATGTGGTCTCCCATCCAGGTACTGACCAGGCTTAGCCCTGCTTAGCTTCAGTGAGTAACCGGTCTTGGGCTGCAGGGGTGATATGGCTGTGTGTACTACTACGCATCTACCACTAGCAATCCTTTTTCTACTTTCTATTCTAGTTTTCCTAAAAAATTTTTTTAACAATAACACTGTCTAAATAATACATTAATAACATATTACATTTATAAATGCTACTGCCAAATGATTACAGGTAAATGTAAATGACCTTTTCCTTTAATACCAAATGTACCTTTGTGTGTCCCAACACAAATTAAGTCAACATAACAAATTTAAGTTGATTCGACATTAAAAAAAATCTAGTTTTTTCAAAAGAATCTCCAGAATTGTGTTGTTTCAGCTCATTTTAAATAAGCAGTTTGAATAAGCAGCCAAAATTTCCGACAGATGATGTGACAAAACAACCTTATAAAGTTCATAAAGTGCACAGTGTATAAGCGCATGGTGTACATCAGTGTTTCTCAACCACGTTTCTGCACTGTAAAAAAATCCTGGATACCTTAATTTTTTAAGCTGAATCAAATTAACTATATGAGTCCATTGAACTTATATTTTGTTAAACTTAAAACAGCTTGGGTAACTTATAAAATTAAGTTATAACACGATTAACTTAGTTTATTAAGTTACAATGACTTAAAGGTGCAGTATGTAAGTTTGACACCCAGTGGTTGAACTAGGTATTGCAGTCCTGAATCATAATAAAGGTACGCCGGGTTGCCAGTTTGAGGGATTTTAAACTGTGTTCTAAATAAAAGCAACGACACGCGATTGAGGGAATATTCTCCATATTAAAAGGAGTTTTGGTTCTAACCAACACATCGAATTGATTTATTAGAAGCGGCTTCTATTTCTCACAGCTGAACAACAGAAACCTATGACAGATCACCTCAGGTAAGCCTTGTGTGCTTTATTCAGTGCTAAATGCTAACAATGCGAGTTTGAATGCATTTTACATGACGTGTATTACCATATACTGAAAGCAGAAAGTTCACTTCACCTTTAATGATGTTAAAGAGGGTTAACATGTATTAAATAGATTCTAAACCTTACCGTTTTGTGAGTGAGTGCATATTCTGTGCTTCTGAAAGGCTGTATTTAAATTTCTGCCGTGTTTTGTGGTGCAAACAGCCAAATGGCTCATCACTCATAACAATCTCGTCACAGCGTGTTGTTAGGACACGCGATGTAACCTGCTCACGTTCCTAATATTTATGTCATTTGCTAATTAACGTCATGTGGAACTGAATCTGTCTCATTTTGACATCTGATACTTTCCACTACACTGTAGCATTTCGCTCATGGACGCATGCTTTCAGAGTCTTTCTGAATGAATGAATGAATGAATGAATGAATGAATGAATGAATGAAATATGCTGTTTTCCAACAAGGCAACCCGGGGTGCTGAATTATAATTGGTTAAACTGGCATGTGCATGTGAAAATTACCTAAACAAAGACATCGTTCCGGCACGGAAAAACCATTTTCAAAGCAGAATATCTGACTTCAGCATTGTTTGTCAGTTAAACAAGTATGTTCACTTGGGATGTTTCTTAAATATCTGCACACATATTATTGTATTTTTATGCTTTAGAAGAGTCAAAAACTTACATACAGCACCTTTAAAAACATATGCTGTCAGGACTAATTGATCATATATTTTTTTTTTACAGTGTGAAGGACCACCAGCTCTGCACATTTTCCATGTCTCCTTAATCAAACACACCTGATTCAGATCATCAGCTCATTAGCAGAGACTGAAAGACCTGTAATGGGTGTGACAGACAAAGGAGACATCCAAAACATGCAGTGTTGATGGTCCTCCAGGAACGTGGTTGAGAAACACTGCTGTATATTGTGGCATTTGTGACATAACTATAGTATCACTTCCATTGTACTGGAGGTTTGGCTCTTGGGGTCCGAAACTGTATCGCTGACTTCACAATAGACACAATGACCAGGATGTAATGCTAAGGGCTGTAACTATGCCTTTGATCTTCAGTGACAATTAAAGAGGGCGACGTTCTAGCGTTCCATGTATAGAAAGCCTTTGCTTGTTTAGTGACATCACAGTAACCCGCTGTGAGGTCTGAATACTCCACTGCCATGACTCACCAGCGGGCATTCAAATCAGTAGCCATGGTGACGACGCTTACTGCAGGCACAATGAAACGTCCAGGCACGAGCGAGATTAGTCATGACCGAGATCTCTCACTCTCACACACACACACGCAGCATGCTTTACTGACTCTCTAGTTGCCTGTAAATTATTAATTCACTCTTTCTCAGCACAATTAGCGAGGTCTGCATGGGAATGCTCTCACTTATCAATACTACTGGAGAAAAGCTGCAAACTGCTTTCAGTCCTCAGTGAGCCACATCCAGCTAACCTTTAAAGTGCACTTAGCCGTTCTAATGGTTGCTAGTATTGTTTTGAAAGCCTCTGCCTTCTGTAGTAGGTTCACATCCATCTAAAGTTTAAAAAAATGCCATTTCTGTGTAATATACAGCTTTCTAAAGATCACCAAGCTCACCAGAAAAATACTCTACTTGAAAGGGGTGTTAATAACACTGTCATGAATGTGAATGACAACTTATGACAACTGTTATTAAGTGTCATTTGGTCAATTATGTCATTTTAAATGCAAAGATGACATTGTACAGTTGAAACCAAAAGTTTACATACACTCTGAAAAAAGGAACACATAACCATTTTTTAAAAAAAATGTCTGATGGTAAATCATACTAAACGTTTACTATTTTAGGTCTGTTAGGATTACCTAAATCACTTACATTTGCTAAATGCCAGAATAATGAGACTTTTTTTTTAGAGAATTTTTTATTAACTTCTAGACAGTTAAAAGTTTACATACGTTTCCTTGGTATTTTTTTTAGCTTTGCTTTTAAACTGTATAACTTTGGTTAAATGTTTTGGGTATCCTTCCACAAGCTTCTCACAATAGTTTGAAGGAATTGTGGCCCATTCCTCCTGACAGAATTGGTGTAACTGAGTCAGATTTGTAGGCTGTCTTGCTTGCACAAGCTTTTTCAACTCTGCCCACAAATGTTCTATAGGATTGAGTTCAGGGCTTTGTGATGGCCACTCCAAAACATTCACTCTGCTGTCCTTAAAGCACATTTTAACTAATTTGGCAGTATGCTTAGGGTCATGGTCTCTTTGGAAGACCCATTTGTGGCCAAGTTTTAATTTCCTGGCTGATGTCTTGAGATGTTGCTTCAGTATTTCTACATAATGTTCCCCTTCTCCCTTTCGGTCGAGCGGGGGCGACAGAGGCCATCGCCCCTCCCCTCCGAACGGCGTAGGCCCATCCCTTAGGACCGGCTCACCCATGTTCAACTGCTGTTCACATGGAACCCTTCTCCACTTCTGCCTTCAAAGCTCTCATTTGAATATTTGCTACTACCACCAAGATCTACATAATGTTTTTTCTTCATGATGTCATCTATGCTGTGAAGTGGACCAGTCCCTCCAGCAGCAAAATAGCCCCACAACACGATGCTGCCGCCCCCATACTTCACAGTTGGGATGGTGTTACTAGGCTTGTAAGCTTTCCCATTTGTCCTCCAAATGTAACACTGGTCATTATGGTCAAACAGCTCAACCTTAGTTCCATCAGACCACAGGACATGTCAAAAAATTATTCTTTTTCCCAGTGTAATTTAGCAAATTTTAATCTGGCTTTATTGTTGATTCTGGCTTGTTGATTTTCCCATGTTGTCACACAAGAAAGCAGTGTGTTTGAGGTGTTCCTTAAATACTATTTTACAGTTGTGGCTCCAATTAACTGAAATGTTGTCAATTAGCCAATCAGAAACTTCCAAAACCTTGACACCATCATCTGAGCTTATTCAGAGTCATAATAATATTATTGTATGCAAACTTGACTTTCAAGAAAAGTTATAACAATTTCTCAAAAAAAAAAATACCTCTCTCATTATTCTGCTATTAAGCATAACAGAAACAAATTTGATCATCCTAACTTACCTAAAAGAGAAAAAGTTTAGTCACATTAACATCTGACTTTTTTTTTAAATGGTTATGTGCCTTTTTATTCAGTGTATATGACTGTATATGACAACTTGACACAAATACATCACAACTGGTCTTATTAATACATTATCAAGACAATATAACTTGTCATATATCTGTCATAAACATGATTGTCATTATAATTGTGTCATGAATATTTTTCTCATCACTTTTCATGTCGTTAAAAGCGTAGTTACTCTACAAATTATTTTTAATTTGAGGTGTTGAGGGTGGAGGTATTGGTCAATCTGTCAGTCAGTCAATCAGTCAGTCGACATCGGCCTCTGGTGGGTTTACGTGAGAACAGCAGGTGCGAATGGCACTTGTGAGAAAAATTTGAGATCTGAAAAAGTGTACACAGTGGCGTCGGTGGATTCACGAAAACAAAAACTGCAAAAAAAAAAAACGTAGCTCCTGGGACGTATTTGGCGCTCTCCACAAATGTATATAGGGGTAATTGTTGGCACAATTTGCTTTAAAATGAATAAAAATGAATACCAGAAAGCACGGTTTAGCAGAAATAGACGAATATGAAGATGTGGAGGAGTGTCAAAATAAAAGTGTATCCTAAAAAATATATGGTTGTTACATCCCAGCGTTGGTCAATTGATTGATATATCGATTCATTTTGGTGTATTGTTACACCACTATTCGCTTGTAGGCTAATATGAAAACATGGGGAATGAGCAGTGTGGCTAATGCCCTACTTCACACTAACTTTTGGCCTGACAGTACATGCAGCCAGTGATGTGCACAATGGTGTCGGTGTGACTATATCAATTCAAGCCTGAGTTCTTATACTTTCGAAGTGCATGTCACAACTAGTATTTAAGGGTCAAAGCAGATGTCGTTTGACTGCAGCCAATAAAAACCGCAGAATGACATTACGGAAATCTGTTAAAATTGAATAGGTTTGTGTAGGTGTTTGTGTGTAAGTAAAAATGGAATTTCTGACAACTTCTTTCAGGCAGCTCAGCAGTTCTTTCTCTTGAAAGACAATAACTCCATTTCATTAATCACTTAAATCTTTGAAACCTCACAAACATTTTACATTTACAGATATAGCTACAGGCAAACATAATATCTGAAAATAAACAGTTTTTTAGCCCTCCTGTATATTTTTTCCCCCAATTTCTGTTTAATGGAGGGAAGATTTTTCTAACTCAGTTTTAGTAACTCATTCCTAATAACTGATTTATTTGATCTTTTCCATGATGACATAATATTTTACTAGATATTTTTCAAGATACTAGTATTCAGCTTAAAGTGACATTTAAAGACTAATTACTTAGGTTAATTAGGCAAGTTAGGGTAATTAGGCAAGTCAAGTCATTGTATAATAGTGGTTTGTTCTGTACACTCTCAGAAATAAAGGTACAGGAGCTGTCACTGGGGCAGTACCTTTTCAAAAGATACTTGTACCCAAAGAGTCCACAGTGGTACCTAAAAAGTGCATATTAGTACCCAAATGTACCTAAAAAGTAC
Source organism: Danio kyathit (assembly GCA_903798195.1). Taxonomy (NCBI): domain Eukaryota; kingdom Metazoa; phylum Chordata; class Actinopteri; order Cypriniformes; family Danionidae; genus Danio; species Danio kyathit. The sequence goes on from LR812524.1 coordinate 12,668,074, forward strand.
CTTTGAGGTATCATTATGGACCCTTCAGGTACAAACATGTACCTTTTGGAAAGGTACTGTCCCAGTGACAGCTCCTGTACCTTTATTTCTGAGAGTGTAGACAACCGACAAAAAAATATTGCTTGAGAGGACTAAGGACCTTAAAATTGTTTTTTTTTTAAATATTTAAAACTGCTTTTATTCTAGCCAAAATAAAACAAATAAGACTTTCTCCAGAAGAAAAAATATTGTAGGAAATACTGTGAAAAATTCCTTGCTCTGTTAAACATTATTTGGGAAATATTTGAAAAATAAAGCTCACAGGAGAGCAAACAATTTGATTTCAACTGTGTATTAGGGTTGACCCTATTCTTCATAACACGTTATTCTTAAGAAGAAACTACACGGTTGCTGACAAAAGATTCTCCTAAACCCTGTAATCAGCATTTGTTTACAGTAGTCTGGTGACTGGACATTGTTTTGAACTAGGTTTTCTCTTTAAATACAGGGTTACTGACTGCACTTCAGAAGACAAAGAAACTGCAGTCAAACATATGCCAAGCTAGAGAGTTTGTCAGGGAGCTGTAAATGGTTTATGATAAATGGTTTTGTAAATGAAAGACTTCCAGTAAAGACTGACAAAGTTATAGGAACACAAACATATCTAGTATCACATAATGAACATTGAATGTCATAACTGGAATGTAGTTCTGAGATGAATGTGAAATAATGGTTCCTTTCTCAAAGGTTTCATTATAAACAAAGAGGAACTTAAAGAAATTCTGAAGAACTACTTCAAGTGAGATTAATAAGAATAAAAAGCATCTGCAGTGGAAACTTACTTTCAACTTCAGATGGTTAAATCTATTAAAAGATTTACACTGAATTAGAGACCAGAATTTTTTTAACAAAACTGCAACGTCTCCAATGGCAACGTCATTCTGACAATATATCTAGAAGTGCAGAGCCCCCTGCTGACAGGAAAATATAAAAATTATAACCCTGTGAAAAAATAAGATCAACTTCACAACCACAGTAGACTAGTTTAGTTAAAAAAACATATTTTATAAAAAATACAAAGATTTCAGCTTTTAAATAAACATCACAGTATACAGAATTTCAAACAAACTAATAATAATAATAATAATACAAATAATGCAACACCTGACAGACAGATACACTTGTGGTCAAAAGATTTGTAATGATTTTGACAGAAATCTTCTCTGCTGACCAATCCTAAATATATATATATATATATATATGCAATAAACAAAATTTTACATTTTTTTGGGTCCCCCGACACATTTTTATTGTGGTCTGTGCTATTGGCAGTGCATATTTGCACATGTTGTGAGTATTTTCACGCATAAGAATCTATGAATATAATCAAGAAAAAGATACAACAACAATAAAGTCTTTTATCGTTTCCCGAATATGACAGTATTCAAGTACAGTAACCGAATGATCAAAATAAAAATAATTCAATAAAATTAATCATAGTTAAGGTCACAAATGGTACGATTTCTTATGCCTGAATGCTTTTAAAATCATTATACAATCACAGGCATCAAAAATACATGCAAATGATGAATTATAATACAAAGTCATATATCCTGCGATGTGATTATTGGGAATTATCACATTGCAATATCGATGCTGAAACGATATATTGTGCAGCCCCTATATATATATATATATATATATATACAGACAGTATTTATACTATTTTACAGTAATTATATGTATTATTGCATTTTAAAAAGGCTATTTAAATGTACCTTAAAAAATGTTTATTTATTACAGATTCTCTCAGTGGCTTTGGTGCATTTCTCACAACACTATTTACATTTGCACAACAGTTAATGCATTTCTCAAAACAATTAGTACAAACTGCAAAACCTAGTGGATAACCTGCAAAAGCGCATCACTTGCTCAAAATGGAGAGCTCATTCCTCAAAAGCAAGTATTGATGTCAATGAAAGTGTCAGTGTCATCAAAATGAAAAGTCCTGACACCATTGTTTATGAACAAGATAGTCAGATGGCTTTGTCATGTTTTCATTATGAGAGTTTACTCTGTTAATTTTCTCCAATGCAAAAAAATCAGATTTTGATGACACTTCCTGAAAATGCTCAAGACGGCACTATATACTATTTGCACAGCCATTTGAAAACTACAGTAAAGTTAGACATCACTGCATTTAGTGAGGTATCTGAGTACAACACACTGAATATGTGTGTTTCACATTTTACTGCATTTGCTCTTTGCAATTCTAATTTATTCACAGCATTGTGCAAAAGAATAAACACACCCTTATTACAGTTTTTCTCAGTCGCTTTGGTGCATTTCTCACAACACTATTTACATTTGCACAACAGTTAATGCATTTCTCAAAACAATTAGTCATTTGTGCACATCATAGTAGCAGTTTCTCATTCCTTTCAACAAATTGCAAATGCTTTTGGACATGCATCAATTGCTTTCATACAACTCTTTGCTGTTTGTAACATTATCATTTGCTTATGTCATGTCAGTCAAAATTAACTAAACTTGTGAATGCTGAATAGTCATTCTACATAAAACTAATAGTCCTCATTTCATTACTTGAGTCATTACATACAAAAATGTTGAACTAGTTGTCAAAATCTGCCAGGCTAATTTTATTTTAAAAATGTTTATTCTTTTTTTTTTTGAAAATGTCTTCTAAATTGAACAACTTCATGAATGATTTACAGACCTGTGTATGTTGTAGGGTCAGTTCTAATATGTACTGCAATATTGTTTACAGTTGTGCACAGCTCCACCCAAAGGAAGTTTATGTTTGTTGTAAATAAGGGTGTATTTATTCTTTTGCACAATGCTGAGAATAAATTAGAATTGCAAAGAGCAAATGCAGTAAAAATGTGAAACACATATTCAGTGTCTTGTACTCAGATACCTCACTAAATGCAGTGATGTCTAACTTTACTGTTTTCAAATGGCTGTGCAAATAGTATATAGTGCTGCCTTGAGCATTTTCAGCAAGTGTCACCAAAATCTGACTTTTTTTGCATTGGAAAAAATGTCCAGAGTGAACTGTCAGAATGAAAACATGACAAAGCCATTTGACTATCTTGTTCATAAACAATGCTGTCAGGACTTTTCATCTTGATGACACTGACACTTTCATTGACATGAATACTTGCTTTTGAGCAATGAGCTTTCCATTTTGAGCAAGTGACACGCTTCTGCAGGTTATCCACTTGGTTTTGCAGTTTGCACTAATTGTTTTGAGAAATGCATTAACTGTTGTGCAAATGTAAATAGTGTTGTGAGAAATGCACCAAAGCCACTGAGAAAAACTGTAACAACAAACATAAACTTCCTTTGGGTAGAGCTGTGCACAACTGTAAACAATATTGCAGTACATATTGGAACTGAGCCTACAACATACACAGCTCTGTAAATCATTCATCAAATTGTTCAATTTAGGAGACATTTTCAGAAAAAAAAGATTTAACATTTTTAAAATAAAATTTGCTTGACAGATTTTGACAACTAGTTCAACATTTTTGTATGTAATGACTCAAGTAATGAAAAGAGGACTATTAGTTTTATATGGAATGACTATTCAGCATTCACAAGTTTAGATAATTTTGACTGACATGACATAAGCAAATGATAATATTACAAACAGCAGAGAGTTGTATGAAAGCAATTGATGCATGTCCAAAAGCATTTGCAATTTGTTGGAAGGAATGAGAAACTGCTACTATGATGTGCACAAATTACTAATTGTTTTGAGAACTGCATTAACTGTTGTGCAAATGTAAATAGTGTTGTGAGAAATGCACCAAAGCCACTGAGAAAAACTGTAAATGTAAGATTTTAAAATGTATGTCATTTACAAATAATGACTTATTTTATTCATTAATAATCTTTATATCTTCATATTTTTGTAGAAAGTCTAATGCATTTTATCAGGATTCTTTAATATTTCTTTTTGAAAGAACGGCATTTTTGAAATAGAAATCAATTGTAACAATAAAATATTTCCTGTCACTAAATGAATATAATACATGCTTGCTGAAAGAAAACATGAATATCTTTATTAATTCTCCTATGAATTAAAGTTCCTGCCTCATAGTTCACACACAAAAAAATGAAATAGCAAAACTGTTGTTGTTTTTTACATTTGATAACAATAAAAAATTATTTTAAAAACAGTCAAGACCAGAATGATGAGGCTGAACTTCTAATTGTAAATATATAACAACAGAAATTGTTTGTTTTAAATGGCAATACCGTTTTGAAATATTATTGCGTTATTCACTGTATTTTTAATCAAATAAAAACACTGGTGAGCTAGTGTTTCAAACAGACTTCTTTCAAAAGTGTGAAAAATCCTACATTTTCCAAGCTTTTTAATGCCAGCATAGATATCTATCTATAGATGGATGGATGGATAGATAGATGGATGGATAGATAGATAGATAGATAGATAGATAGATAGATAGATAGATAGATAGATAGATAGATAGATAGATAGATAGATAGATAGATAGATAGATAGATAGATAGATAGATAGATAGATAGATAGATAGATAGATAGATAGATAGACAGACATCAGAGAAATGAGGGGTTCTTGAAGGTACTCATGGGATAGTCATAGATGGGCTCTGAAACTGGGTTTTTTTCTTGAAGTGTTCGTCGTTCTGTGTCCTGTAGTTTGGAAATAAGTGTATATTAAAGTGTTTCTCAAAGCGGATATAATGCAACATGAGGGTGTTAGCAAACACAGCATGACCTAAAGAGATCTAATTGTGTGATCTGCTTCTTTCTCTCTAAACAAATTAGCATACTGGTAACCTTTGAGACTTTTGAAAAGGAAATCACGTGATAAGGTTTTAAAATGGTGCATCATTACCTCAGATCCAAAGTCAACACGCTGCAGAGTGAGGTCTGATAAAAAAAGACGGAAAATTAGATGACTATGGTGCAAATGACATACAGTTGCCCTCAAAATTATTCACCCTCCTGTAATTTTTTTTTTTCTTTTTCAAATATTTACCAAATGATGTTTAACAGAACAAGGATTTTTTCACAGTATAATATTTTTTCTTCTGGAGAAAGTCTTATTTGTTTTATTTTGGCAAGAATAAAAGCAGTTTTTAATTGTTTTAAAAACATTTTAAGGTCAGTGTTATTAGCCCCCTTAAACAATATTTTATTTCGATTGTCTACAGAACAAACCATCGTTACACAATGACTTACCTAATTACCTTAACTTGCCTAATTAACCTAGTTAAGCCTTTAAATTGCACTTTTAGCCGAATACTAGTATCTTGAAAAATATCTAGTCAAATATTATGTACTGTCATCATGGCAAAAGTTACTAAAATGAGTTATTAATACTATTATGTTTAGAAAAGTGTTGAAAAAAAATCTTCTTTCCGTTAAACAGAAATTGGGAGAAAATTATATACAGGGGGGCTAATAATTCAGGAAGGCTAATAAATCTGACTTTAACTGTAGGTGTGATAGTGAGAAATGACGAGTGAAGCATTTGTTTTGGAGAAGTTTCCACAAAGACTTACCAACAATATGATCTTTGGAGTGAACATGTTGCCAAAACTTTTCCCGTTCTCTGTGGAAAGAGTTTTATTTGCATTACATTTATATGACTCAGAACAAGTGTACTATTATATAAATTACAATTCATTAAATAAGTTTAATAATCAGTCAATGTGTTGGGTTTAAATACATATTCATATAATATAATAACATAAGAATACGATTAGATTTCTATTTGTTTTTAATTAATTCTCTTTTACTCACTCTCTTCTATTAAAAATACAGTAATGATGTTTAACAATATTATAAAAAAAATAATTTAATTAAATATTTAAAAAAAAATGTAAATGTCATTTGTTCCTGTGATAGCAAAGCAAAATATTTCAAAATGTTTACTTTAAAAGAATTCCCAAGGGAAATGAATAAAAAAGCTGCAATAAGGATAAACGTACATGTAATTTTAATATCAGTTTCAGGTACAATCTCCAGTTTAGTGTCTCACCTTTGTCTCCTTCTCTCTGTGGTGTTTTTGACTGCAAAAAACAGGTAAATATTACAATGCAGTTTAGATTAATGAGGAATGCACATGCATGACTGAAAAAAAACTAAGTCTGTTTTGACTTTTTTTTTCTTTCCAATGTTAATTAAATGGATTGAGAGAACAATCACCACTGAATATTACAGCTCAATAGCATTTTGTTTTAATCACAGCTCTGCCAATGAGAGTGGCTGAGCTCAGGGGCGGATTTAGTGATTTTGGGGCCCTAAGCAACAGCTGGACATGTAATGTTGTATATAGTAATATACCTGTACATACACTTGTTAATTTGTATATTTGCATTCAATACTTACTTCTTTTTTTAAATATATTTATTATCTGTTTTTTTGTCTTTGTAATTCTGTTACACTGTAGAAGCTCTGTCATGAAAACAAATTCCTTGTTTGTGTGAACATACCTGGCAATAAAGCTCTTTCTGATTCTGATTCTAAGCAATTCCAGCCAAGGGGCCCAAAAGTTCTAAAATGCACCTTTTGTACTTTAATATTATTATTATTATTATTATTATTATTATTATTTTGCTGTTCTTTTCTTATATAATTCGATCTCCTTTTCTACATTTTATCTTTATGCACCTTGTAAAACTTTTGAAACGATTTGTTTTCTTAAAATGAATTCACAACTAAACATAAAATATGAACTATTTTGTTTTTAAAAAACTGGACTGGTTCATGATTAAAGATGGGGGACACATTTGTGCAGATGTAATAATTACATTCAAATGATATGTTAAATATAATTTATAGTATCATTTATACTTCTAGGTATTTGGGGGCCCTCAGATTTCCTGGGGCCCTAAGCGAACGCTTACCTTGCTTATTGGTTAAATCTGCCCCTGGTTGAGCTCAAACGCATCAAATGAAAAGCAAACAAGATGCGAGGCATGTCAGATAAAAGAGAGCATTTGATTGGTCAAGATTTGATGAGAAACTGAAGTATGAGGTGACGTGAACCTTGACCCATTTAGGCAGAAGTGACAAACTGCAAGCTTTGGATGTTTATATCAGTTTATTTTTTCTAAACGTGAATTTTGTCACTGTTTTGGAGCACACCAGCTTACTAGCTTCTAGATATCCTTAAAACTAACAATACTGAAACACGGATGTCCAGATCCATTCACGTGATTGGAAATCGGGCCTGATCACGCGTTTTCAGACTCGATCGGAATTGGACATTACCTCCCAATCAGGACTCGAATATATGTGTATATATATATATATATATATATATATATATATATATATATATATATATATATATATATATATATATATATATATATATATATATATATATATATATATATATATACAGTTGAAGTCAGATTTATTAGCCCCCCTTTGAATTTTTTTTTTCTTTTTAATTATTTCCCAAATGATGTTTAACAGAGCTATCACAGTATGTCTGATAATGTTTTTTTTCTTTTGAGGAAAGTCTTATTTGTTTTGTTTCAGCTAGAATAAAAGCAGTTTTTAATTTTTTTAAAGCCATTTTAAGGACAAAATTATTAGCCCCCCCTTTTTTTTTTATAATAATTTTTTAGGGGTTTTCACCTTTATTTGATAGGACAGTAGAGAGTATTGACAGCAAAGAATGGGGAGCAGAGAGAGGGGAAGGATCGGCATAGGACCGCGAGGCGGAATCGAACTCGGGTCGCCGTGAACACCGGAGTGCATGTGTCGACGCACTAACCACTACACCACTGGCGCCGACAAAATTATTAGCCCCTTTAAGCAAATTTTTTTTTTACGATAGTCTACAGAACAAACCATCATTATACAATAACTTGCCTAATTACCCTAACCTGCCTAGTTAACCTAATTAACCTAGTTAAGCCTTTAAATGTCACTTTAAACTGTATAGAAGTGTCTTGAAAAACATCTAGTAAAATATTATGTACTGTCATCATGGTGAAGATAAAATATTAGTAATAGTAATAGTAATATTATAATGTTATAAGAGATGAGTTATTAAAACTTTTATGATTAGAAATGTGTTGAGAAAATCTGCTCTCCGTTAAACAGAGATTGGAGAAAAAATAAACAGAGGGGGCTAATAATTCAGGGGGGCTAATAATTCTGACTTCAGCTGTATATTCTGATTATTTTATCACATCTATAGTTATGCGGTGGCACAGAGTTTGACCACTTTCTTGACTTCACACAGAAACAGCAACATGTGCGGCATGACATCACTTTGTTGCAGAGATGCTATTGGTTAAATGCCTGTGTTGTGCCGGGAGGCGCACCCCTGCCATAAAATGCACTCCCTCTGAAATGTGCATTTATTAACTGAATTTGATAAAAAAAATAATAATAATAGAGTTAGGACACTAATGAGAGTGACTGAGGTGATTTTTATGAATGGAACCCTTCCTTTACAGAAGATATATGCTGTAAATAATTAAATAAATTGACTTTAAATAAAATACCAATGAGATTATGTAAATTGTTTGATGTGTGGTTTAGTTTAAAACAGCAACAACAATTTTATGTGCTCCATGTAGCCTAAATGTTTGTTTAAAACCCACCAAACAGCCTAATTTTTTTAGGCTACACTACAGTCACTATTATTATTTTACATTTATTTGTAAACCTAGTGCGTTTTAAAATACGTTTTACTTCTTGTTCTTGCTTTATCCATCAAAATTAATAATAATTTTACATTTTATTCAATTATGGCCTTTGATTTTTGTTTTAAATGTAGACTGAGAATGTTAATGAAAGTCTATGAGGGGGGGTACTTTGCGGCAGGGGTGCGTTTCTCGGCACAAAGTAGAACACAGAAGCTGCTTGAAGCGGAAAGCACGAGTATGTGGTAAAGTCTAGAAAGGATACAGCTGTGGATTCGCACATCAATATAGCACCATTTTTTGTGACCCTGTATAACAATAATTCATATTTTTACAGTACTGTGACGGTTGGGTTTAGGGTTGAGGTAGGGGTAGACATTAAAAATTTTTATTTATTGGGTAATTTAAAGGACCACGAAACCCCCTGTCTCAGCAGGGTGTTTTCACACCTCTGTTTTGAAAAAAGTCAGGAAAGTTGGGCGTGTCCAGCTCTGGGAGTGTGGGAGTGTCGGGGGAGGGAAAGAGGATAAGATTTTGCATAGAAGGGAGTTAACATTTGGGCACGCGCTAAGTTTGACAGGAAAAACAAACACACAGAGGCTGATTTGATACGGCAAATAAGAGAAAAAAATCCTCCGCATTTCTCTGTAACTTATGTACTCGGTAGGTAGCGTCAGAAAGCCGTGTGTGTACAGACTATCCTGTCACAAATTGCAGCGAAAATCCTGCACGACGGGAATAGTTTGTGTTTACATGTTTACACTCGGAGAGCAGCATTTAAACAAAGGGCAGTCCACTGCAAACACTTACCAAATCTGTAGACAGACAATCAAACTGGAGCTGTGTCTTTTTATTAAAAGTAGACGAGCAGCAAATCCGGATTTCACCATTTCCAGATGAGAAAAAGCTCTCGGGTAAAAATGTTCCTTACAAACGCGTTTCTGTCGCGTGTCGCGTGCACTGTAATCCACACGTAAGTCCAGCTGCTCTCTCATAGAGGGAAAATGAAAACAAAACCTTCGTTGCAACACACTAATAACACCTACGAATTTTGTCTTGAAATTCTTGTACTTTCACTTGTTTTGGCAACACAACGTGGCGTCTCTCTGCCGTCTGAACGCTGTAAACAATCTCCGGAGCTATCATGCATATTAATGAAGTTTCACGTCATACACAATAGAGCGCGCTAATTGGTTTGAAGCACGTCTTTCTCATGAATTAATACTGCACACTCAGATACGTAAGAACGTCCTAGAAAAGACAGACAGCCACTCTCCAGCTGGATTTACACCCAAGTATCTCATGGCCGTGACGCAGCTTCAAAAATTCGTTTCAAACCGGAAGAACGAATTTGCTCAAAATAATGCAAAAACAACCAATTTTCACTTTTTAGTGCAATATATGTGTCCTAATAGTGTTTATAGCAGCGTGGGACACATATATGACTGTCAACAGCTCAAAAAATGTGTTTTGGTGTTTCGTGACCCTTTAATAAATAACATAAAAAATACTCTGGACAACTACTGTTTTTACATTACTGTGACGGTTGGGTTTAGGGTTGGTGTAGCGGTTAATAAAATACAATTAATGGGAAATTTAATAAATAATATAAATAATTCTCGTTAACTTCCTGCCGTAACCGTATCTGATCTAGCAACAACCTAAGTTTGTCCGCGGACTGGAGGTATTATAAAGTTGATGACGACAACATTGACATAGCAAACTGTGAGATTTGTAAACTTGGGATGTTATTTATTATTTGATTGTTCTAGCTACCTCACAGAAGTGCTCTGTTTGTTAACAGACTTGTTGAATGTTAAAATAAGGTGAATTAAATAAAAAATAAGAAACATCCTGGATCTGTGTCTTCGTTCTTCTTTATTCTTTTTTTATAGAAGTATCGGATCGGGTTTCGGTAGATACTCAAAATCAAATGATTCAGACTCTAGGGCAAAATAACCCTGATCGGGACATCCTTAACTGAAAGTAACATCTAAAAAACGTTATTTTCATTTCATGGGACCTTTAACCACACCCCTATTACCGTTACTTTGCTATGTAGCCCTGCCCCCTAATCAACATACCATTTTAGTTGGAACATCAACATACTCTTATAAAAGTTCCAGTTTGCGCGGACATTAATATTGAATACTCACTATGTCTGTGCATGGCAAAGCCCAGGAGTGACACCACCATGAGGAACAAAACAGCCGCAGACACCGAGCCAACAATCAGAGCCAGATCTGTGTTGCCTTTACACACACACACAATAAAAAAGAGTATATTTTGAGAAATCCACTTTGATTTGCTGCGTTTTTGTGGTAAGATATTAAGACTTGAGAGTTACCTGTAGAGGCTTGAGTGCATTCGTGATATCCTGAAATATTATGCAACAAATTAATTAATTAATTTAATTTAGGGTCCATTTATGAGATATCACTTCAGCACAGTACTCACCTGTAATGCATGGAATAGTTAGTGGCGTGCTCATTTTGGAGTATGCTTGTGTGTTGACCAGTAACACGCTGTACTGACACTGATACTGCATGCCATGTTCATAACGTGTTGGTATGGGAAATTTAGCACTGTGTTGAGTCAGCGATCCCTGATGGGTCACTTGAGGTGATAAAACACCCACGCGGAATAAAGAGAAGAAGGCGTTTGGATATGCAGGTGACCCAACACACTCCAGTACCTTATCTTCATGTTGGGATAAAGACAATGTGGGTACTGGAAGCTCTGTGAGAGGAAACACACACAGATATAGAGATATGAAAACATCTGCAAAAGTGCGAGATGAGTTAGTTACAGCAAAACTAGGTGTTATTACATGGCTTTCTGGAATACTAGCTTCTTATTGGTCAGTCACAACAATCCAAGGTTATTAATCCAAGTAAACAATCTCTAAATATACCAGGCTTATCCAGAAACTTTGAATTACCTTGACCGGCAAATGATTACGTTCAAATCTGTATACTTGCATCTACATTAATATGTATCTGCTTGTCAGTCACGCAGTGTTCTGTTTTTTTTTTTTGTGCTGTTTTTGACTGTTCTGAGCCATATTGTTTGACTGAATAATGCGCATGTTAGAGCAACGTTATACTCAGTTCTTAATTTGTTCATGCCGGATCCGTAACCTCTGAAATCTGATACGGCACCTCATTTTACCGATCCCCCTCCTCAACCGCCCTCCTCAACTATAATATTTGTTTTTCCTGCTATGGAAGTCAATCGTTACAGATTTTCAGGTTTCTTCAAAACTTCTGTGTTCAACAGAATAAAGAAAGCATTAAGGGTTTTGGAACTACATGAAGGAGAGTAAAAATGAGAGTAAAAATTAGTCTTTTTTAAACTTTTTGGCAAACTTTAAGCTTGACACTTTAAGAAAGCCCATCTATGACTATCCCATAAGCACCTTAAAGAACTCATCATTTCTCTGATCCCTGTCTGTCTGTCTGTCTGTCTGTCTGTCTGTTTGTCCGTCTATCTATCTATCTATCTATCTATCTATCTATCTATCTATCTATCTATCTATCTATCTATCTATCTATCTATCTATCTATCTATCTATCTATCTATCTATCTATCTATCTGTCTGTCTGTCTGTCTGTCTGTCTGTCTGTCTGTCTGTCTATCTATCTATCTATCCGTCTGTCCATCTGTCTGTCTGTCTATCCGTCTGTCTGTCCATCCATCCATCCATCCATCCATCCATCCATCCATCCATCCATCCATCCATCCATCTATCTATCTATCTATCTATCTATCTATCTATCTATCTATCTATCTATCTATCTATCTATCTATCTATCTATCTATCTATCTATCTATCTATCTATCTATCTATCTATCTATCTATCTATCTATCTATCTATCTGTCTGTGTATGTATGTATCTGTTTGTCTGTCTATCTATCTATCCTTTGCCTAAGTAGCCTTTTCTACGGCTTCATATTTTAAAATATTACTTTTAAAAATGCTTAATACAGACATAAAATGTAATGAGAATAGCATGCACAGTAGTCTCCTCACCTATGACAGTGATGTGCACCGGCTGGCTGGTTGTGGAGTTCACATTCTTCGGGACTTTGAGTTGATAAAGACAGACATACTCTCCACCGTCCTCCTGTCCCTCGGTCATCACACTGAAACGAGACTCCTGGGATTGAGACACCAGTTTTGCTGGGGCGATCAGGGAGCCTGGGCCTCCCTTGGCTCTCCGGAGCAGAAGGAAAGCCTTTGGAGACTGAGGTTTCTGAGGGTCATCTGGAGCTTGACAGTGAAATGACAGGGTCTGACCAGGCACAACATGCCCACCAGAGGGCTCCACTACCAGGTGAGGGGATGGAGGAGGACTGGCATCTACAGCTAGAAGAAGAATTCAAATCAAGAGTATTTAGGCCCTGTTCACACCTGGTATTAAGATGCATTTTTTAGTGATGGGAGGTTCTGATCATTTTACTGACTCGGACCTTTGAGTCTCGTTCAGCGAGATAAACAAATCTTTTTCTGAGTCATTTCGTTCAATTTGCCAAAATATTCTTTAAATGTTACGAGTTGCCTCCAAACTCATCTACAACTAGCCCAAATGAAACACAAACAAGTCATAACTAGAATGCTATAAGAAAGAGAAAAATAATCATACATCCCAGCAGGCACAGGACGTCAACATGACTTCAGATTGACTTTGTACCCCAACGTTGTGGGGCGTTGCATTCTGTTGGAAAATTAAAATCAGGTTGACGTCAGAACCCAACGTCAGGCTGATGTCAATGTCCAACGTCGGAAAGACATTGCATTTTAGTTACTTTCCAACGCAACCTAAAAACAACAAAATATCAACGTCTAATGTTGCTACAGCTTGACGTTGTGTGGACGTTAACACTATGATGCCTATCAGACGTTGGATTTTTGTTGCCATATCTGATGAATAAATGTCAGTATTTGACGTCAATATGACGTTGGTTTAAGATGTTGGCTCGACGCTGGATTTTGGTCACTTTCCAACACGATCTAACATCAATCAAATATCTATGTCATTTCACATCATTACATGTATTGGACGTCAAAATAACATTGTCCTCAGATACTGGCGACCTAAATCTAACCTTATATTAACATCTTATGACATTGTGTGTCTGCTGGGATTGATTACCTGGTCTTTTGTACATGATTAGCTCAGCTCACGGTTTCTGGCATGTCTTCAAGTTTGAGTGGTTCGTTCACCTTTTGAGTCTTTGGGTTTTTGAGTCGTTTAATCATCACGTGACAGCATGTACAGCGAGATGACTCAAACCCAAGGACTCAAAAAATAAATAGATCCAATCTTTTTCCGGCTCTGACTGCATATGATTGGCTTCTGTCTTTCACGAGATGAACAAACTACTCAAATCCAATAGAAGACTTAAAAAAGAACTCATCTTTTAGTGAGAATTAATAAATGTGCACATGCGAATGAACGAATCATTCCCTGAGAGGACTCATCCTTCTTGAGTCACATAAAAGATTTGTTCAAGATGAACAAATCTTTCAAGAACGACCCATCACTAGAGCATTTAGACCCTGTTCACACCTGGTATTAAAATGCATTTTAATCAATCTAATTATAAGTTACGAGCACTTAATACAAGTGTGAATAGGGTGTGAAATGTTTTAAGTGTGTTCATTTTGACTGCATCCAGAGGTGGTTAAAAACATATTTGACCAGACTGCTCTTGTCGTGTGAACGAACATGTGGTCGATTGTGTTTGAACAGGTGCTAACACAGGATAATATTCGGTTTTGTAACAGAGGTGAAAAAATGTACAATGTAGAATGTTGTCACAATCACCAGCAATCTAGCCTGTGCAGATTGCTGAAGAACTACACATCTGCCACTATATGAAATACAACTCTCAGAAGTATTTGCACTCACACACCAGTTCCTGATTTCTCCCTGATTACACACACAGCTGGAAGCTCACGATGGACTGATTACTAAAACTATAAAAACACCTCATTCACACACACTCTTTGCTGAGTCTTGTTAAACTGTAAGTGAGCATTACGGCGTGTTTCCTTGTCTTGCCTGGCGTGTTTTTTGACCTTTGCTTTGTTTATTGCTTTATGTTGTTTTGCCGCCTGTCCCAACCATTCACCTGTACTGTGACTACACTTTTGGATTATCTGCATGCTCCTCTCTGTCCCTGTTTTGGCCTTTGCCTGCCTGACGATTCTATTACTACTGTAAACTGCACTTGGATCCTCAACTCTGTTGTACTCTGACTCATTACAGTTGTTTTACCAGTCCTGATATTTTTACATTTTTTCTTTTACAAAATTAAATACTTAAAATGCTTCGCGGGGCGTCACGGTGGCGCAGTGGGGAGCATAATCGCCTCACAGCAAGAAGGTCACTGGTTTGAGCCTAGGCTGGGTCAGTTGGCATTTTTGTGTGGAGTTTGCATGTTCTCCCCATGTTCACGTGGGCTTCCTCCAGGTGCTCCGGTTTCCCCACAGTCCAAAGACATGCGCTATAGGTGAATTGAATAAACTAAATTGACCATAGTGTATGTGTGTAAATGAGTGTGTATGGGTGTTTCCCAGTACTAGGTTGTGGCTTGAAGGGCATCCGCTGTGTAAAACATATGCTGGAATAGTTGTCGGTTTATTCCGCTGTGGCGACCTCTAAAATAGAGACTAAGTTAAATAAAAATGAATGAATCAGCGCGTGTGCATTAATAAAATAAATCAATAATATTTTCATTAGTCGGTTCATAAAGTGTCCTATTCATAAAGTGTTTATTGATCTGTTAGGTTTTTTTTTTTTTGTACAGTAAGAAAGTGGTGCTAGTTTTCACAATATTGGATTGAAATATCAAAGAAAGCCAACCAGAGAAGTGGCTTGAAAGTGAAAAAAAGAGACACAATTAAACTCCAGGTGTGAACAGAAATGTGTGTCCACTTTTGATAGATGAAAACTCATCATGTTTTCAGAGTACACGTGTGCAATACAAAAAAAAAGTAATAATTTGAAATAAAACTCTGTATTGTACTCTGTGTTTAAACCAGTGCAGGGTGGAGTGGAGTTTGGCTTGGTGGTTACTACTGACTGAGGCTTTAATCTGTAGACTGAGCTGTTTGTTTAACCGTCACACCTCTGTGACCTCAAAACCTTACCGCTTCAACTCAGCAGCAAACTCCCTAAACCAAACCAATGTGACAGAGATTCATGCAGCAGTATTTGCGTTTAATGAGCCTGCATGTTAAATTAAATGATCAAAATATGAGGAATATATCATTTGGTATATCAAAGTTTTTAACTCAACAAATATAGATGGTAAAGAGAAAAAAAATCTGATTGTGGGTTTAAAATTTCCTAAGCAAAAAAGCACAGAAAAAAACTGGGTAATTTCACACAAGGATCATGCGACACTGAAGACTGAAGTAACTTCTTAAAAAACATAATAACATTTTTAAATATAATTAAATAGATAAAAAGATTTTAAACCAAAGAATTGTATTCTAGATTAACTGAAATCTGCCATGGTTTGTAGAAGAAACTTTTAAAGGAACACTCCATTCCAAACTTTGACCAGTAAATAAAATATAGTTTTATTTTCTGTAATAATAATCTGTTGTTATAGTGGCATATTGGCAATATAATATAATATAATATAATATAATATAATATAATATAATATAATATAATATAATATATTATAATATAATATAATATAATATAATATAATATAATATAATATAATATAATATAATATAATATAATATAATATAATATAATATAATACGCTATAGGTGAATTGGGTAAGCTAAATTGTCCGTAGTGTATGTGTGTGAATGACAGTGTATGGGTGTTTCCCAGTGATGGGTTGCAGATGGAAGGGTATCCGCTGCGTAAAACATATGCTGGATAAGTTGGTGGTTCATTCCGCTGTGGCGATCCCTGATGAATAAAGTGACTAAGCCGAAAAGAAAATGAATGAATGAATAAACGTAAGCAGGTCTTGACCACATTACAGATCCATATTACTTTGACTGCAACAGTCAAAAATCACATCAAAACGCCTCAAAGCAAGAAGGTAACTGGTTCGAGCGTCGTTTGGGTCAGTTGGCATTTCTGTGTGGAGTGTGCATGTTCTCCCCGTGTTGGCGTGGGTTTCCTCCGGGTGCTCTAGTTTCCTCCACAAGTCCAAAGACATGTGGTATAGGTGAATTGAATAATCTAAATTTTCCATAGTGTAGGTGTGTGAAACATATGCTAGATAAGTAGGCGGTTCATTTCAATGTGGCGACCCCTGATTAATAAAGGGACTGAGCTGAAAAGAAAATGAATGAATGAATAATCACATTCATAGTATGACTATGTCGTGTAGTAAATTCCATTTCAAGTAGGCGATTTTAGACGCAGCCTTTGGCTTTGTCCGTAAGCTTAATCTGCTGACTTGTTTCCTCGTTGCCCAATCAGACAGTAGCCCATTTCACACAGCGCTAGCGGTAAATATCCGGAAAATTACCGGAAC
The DNA here is from genome assembly GCA_903798195.1 of Danio kyathit. NCBI lineage: Eukaryota > Metazoa > Chordata > Actinopteri > Cypriniformes > Danionidae > Danio > Danio kyathit. Next base: position 12,685,260 of record LR812524.1, read on the forward strand.
AACTTTACTGGTAAATTAAAAAAAAAAACGCTGTTCACACAGGCAAGGGCATTCCGGAATTTTTCTGGAAAAGACCATGTACACGCATCAAGCAACTGAAGCAGAGCTTGAAGGTAATCAAAAAGCGGTTTATCATAAGCATTTTATCGATAATTATTTACACAGTTGGCATTAAGAAGGAACATTGAAATGTTATCTGACTAACATCTAGCAGCTAAATGTGTCGGGAAAAATATTCAAAGACTTTTATTTTTTTTTTTAAATAGCGCGGATGTGAATGCGTCTGAATGTTCTGATTGGCTGGAGTAGACGTCTCATGTCAGTGCGTTCCACGCCTGATTCACATGGGGCTTCAGCGTCAACGCTTGACAGAGGGCGTGTTTGAAGTTGGGGCTTACGCGATCGTCAAAGCAATTAGTTAGCAATCGGCTACTGTCTGAGCTGGTGTATTTGCATACAGTGATCTAATTGACTGACGCATCCGTTGGCGCTTGAAAAGATTAGAAAATTACAACTTCTGCAGTGAGCAACGCCAGTGAAGCGGAGCCGACGGACACACAATTCAGTTCAGCAACGCTTGACGTCACCCATTCTGGTGAATGGGAAGCGTTGACGTTGACGCATCGTGTGAATGGGCCATGCATGAACGCGCTCTTTCCGGCAATTTTCCTTCCGCGTTCACACGGAGCAGCATTCCAGCAAATCACCGGTACTGTTACATCTTCTCTTTCTGAAAAATTGCCAGAATTAATTTACTGGTATTTTCAAAAAGGGCCTGTTCACACACAAAAAATTGTCGGTAATTTTCTGGAAAGGTCTGTATGTGTGAAAGGGGTTAGTGTGCATGAAGGCACCCAGTAAAACTAATTCTGACAAACTTCTGAAACAGCATAACAATTTAATCATTTACAGCTAAATAGAGAAAACTTTAGTGATGACAGAAGGAAGATTAGCTCAATAGTAATTTCTCACTAAAAATGTCATCAAATGTGGAAATGTTTGTTAAAAACATACACTTACACACAAACTTTATTTTAAATAAATTTTTCTTTTAAGTCCAAAATGTACCGCACAGGATTGTGGGACATCGAAGGCAGTGAAGGACATCTTAGACCTTGCCTTTAAAAAATGCAAAAGGTACACAGTAAAAAAAATACTGGGTTCCATGCAATCGATTTGTGTTGGGACAACATGAAGAAATTAAGTCAACTTATTCGTTTTTACAAATTTAAGTGGATTGAACATAAAACAATTAAGTTGTCTTGTCCCCCTTAAAACTCAAGAATTGTGTTGTTTCAGCTCATTTTAAATAAATAGTTTGAACAAACGTCACTTTTTGAGTGTACATCCTTCCTGAGACAGGAAGTGAAGCAGAATTTGGATTGGGACAGAACCTGATTCCTTCCTGTCTTGAAATGCTGCCTCCGAAGGAAGCATTTTAGAGCTTTCGGACACAGCCATTGGGTGAGATGTGTAAGAAACTAGTCCTGTCTGATAAATCTATTTAGGTGTTTAGGTAATAATTGACTTTAGTTCATTGAATTATTAGAAATTCACCTACTAAGGCATCATGACCACATCACAACCTCAATTGTGCATTATTTTCGAAAAAGTCAACGGCCCACCATCAATTATTCCTTAAATTATATAAACTCACCTTCGAGCCTTGGTTGCATGTACATACTATACATGCTATTTTCATACTGACAGCAATAATGATTCTCCTTCTCTTTAGCATTTCCCCCAAGTGAAAGAGTAAAGTGAGCCTCTTGTTGTTTGGTTAAATACTTTATGGTTTCTATCAACTGTCGCAATTTGAAAAGTTTAAACTCCAGTCCAGCATGACCCTCTGGAGCCCGACACAACAGCTCCACGGACGAGCCACTGGTGCCCGTCTGGGTAAGGACAGGAGCTGGAGCAACGGAGGGCTCACCAGCTGGAAAATATGGAGATATTAGTCAGAGTTACTTTCTAGTTCAATCATGTTTGGTCATTCTAGTCAATCAGATATGTTTGATCCAAATTATTCAGCACAGAAATATAAAAATTATAATATTTTCCAACCCATGCTCATTCTGAAAACGTGAATGAGCGTACATGGTGTACGCTCATGGCGACCTAACTGTACAAACTGGTAACAGTGGAAAAGCCATTCACACGGAGGTAAGCAGTCAGCTGGTAATCGCGAAAAGGAACTGCGTCATATTGCCCCGTGGCGTTCGTTTTAAAACCGAACATGGCGTACATGGCGACGTACATGGCGACCTAACTGGACAAACTGGTAACAGTGGAAAAGCCATTCACACGGAGGTAAGCAGTCAGCTGGTAATCGCGAAAAGGAACTGCGTCATATTGCCCCGTGGCGTTCGTTTTAAAACCGAACATGGCGTACATGGCGACGTACATGGCGACCTAACTGGACAAACTGGTAACAGTGGAAAAGCCATTCACACGGAGGTAAGCAGTCAGCTGGTAATCGCGAAAAGGAACTGCGTCATATTGCCCCGTGGCGTTCGTTTTAAAACCGAACATGGCGTACATGGCGACGTACATGGCGACCTAACTGGACAAACTGGTAACAGTGGAAAAGCCATTCACACGGAGGTAAGCAGTCAGCTGGTAATCGCGAAAAGGAACTGCGTCATATTGCCCCGTGGCGTTCGTTTTAAAACCGAAATGGAGCCATATGTACTTCTGACTACATAATTCGCAATCTCCAGAAATGTATCTAGGGCTACGTTTTCAGAATGAGCCTATGTTGATATTTTCAGTCAAACTCTTTTACCCCTATATGATGATGGAAATTTGACTTTTAATTGGGATCATTTTTAACTTCCACTGAATGATTCAGAGCTTTTGTAATCAAGGAGATGATTTGAAAAAGTCAAATAATGACGTGTCATTTGCGGTCATAAATTGTAGCATTGCAAACAATGAAAAATCAATTACATCTAGTGGAAATGTCTGAAAATATTTTCCATCTAGTAGAAATGCATCTAAAAAGTTTCAAACAGCACATTTCATATGAAATTTAAAAATAGTATATATTTTTTTTACATTTTTGACAATAAACTTCTATAATTTTTTTAAAATTGATCTCTTTATAGTTTTATTTTAAGGAATATCCCAAGTATTTGCTTGAAAGAGGGAGAACAGGTAATAAATTAAATATAATAGGCAATAAACTAATTATAACTAATGTATGCAAACAGTTTAATAACATAAATCACATACAAAAACAAAATATAAAACTAAGTATTGAACTAAATAAATTCATTTAAATGAAGTTAAAAAAATCTGTCATTTTTGACCACAAATCAACCAGCACCAAAGGGTTAAGAACTGAGGTTTCAACAAAAATGACTCAATGTAAAATAAATCTAAATAATTTTGATATTATATCGATATTGTAATATGAATACACCTACCACTAAAATGCTGCTTCAGGATGATCAAAACTGTGAGGAAATGTCCATAAAACCACATTCTTCCAGTGCTGAGATCCAGATATTCCCAATTTTCACAGCTACTAGTTTTACTAGTTTTCTTTGTATATATTTGCGTAATGCGTAATGCTCTTTATAACTGATTCAACAGATTAAACCTCCCTTCCCCACTCACTTGCGCAAAACTTCCTCATCCACGGGTTAAGAGCGCCAACGAACCTGTTTCATATGTTTAAGAAAACCACATCCTTCCATTACATCAAAGAAGCAACACTAAAAAGACACTCCCTTATGTGAGTTAATGCTACAATGACAATGACAGGAAACTCATGCGCAAAATTCATCTTTCTTAATCCAAACCTTAAATTTGTCCACCAATATGTGCAATAAAAACTGGTTTGTTTAGTGAATTGTAAGCCACACAGACTCTGAAAGGGGACTCGTTTATCCCAAACATTAACATTAGTGGTTGACCAAAATGTTTATTTGTTCCTCTCCAAGCCTGAGCTTGTGGTTTGAATAGAAAGAGCAGAAACTGTTTTTAACGCCATGTTTACTACAGCTGGGAGGAACTGTGGTCATTTGATTGTTTTGTTAGAGTCACATGGACAGGAAAAACAACTGCTGCCTGTTGTCTTGTGCATTATTTGTGTCATTCCATAATTAATCAATGGGCACTTTAGATAAGAGAAACACACTGTAAAAAATCCACACAATCGATTTGTGTTGGGACAACAAGAAGGAATTAAGTTTACTTATTGGCTTTTACAAATTTAAGCTGATTGAGCATAAAATAAGGGCGACACGGTGGCTTTGTGGTTACCACAGTTGCCTCACAGCAAGAAAGTCACTGGTTCGAGTCCTGGCTGGGTCAGTTGGCATTTCTGTGTGGAGTTTACATGTTCTCCCCGTGTTGGCGTGGGTTTTCTCCGGGTGCTCCGGTTTCCCCCACAGTCCAAAAACATGCATTACAGGTGAATTGAATAAACTAAACTGGTCGTAGTGTATGAGTGTGAATTTGAGTGTGTATGTGTGTTTCCCAGTATTGGGTTGCAGCTGGAAGGGCATCTGCTGTGTAAAACATACGCTGGATAAATTGGCGGTTTATTCCACTGTGGCAACCCCTGATGAATAAAGGGACTAAATTGAAGGAAAATGAATGAATGAACATAAAACAATTTAGTTGTCCAACCCATTCGACAAGCAGCAGTGACGAGATTGTAAATAAAAAAGGATGTAAGGATGTCGCCAGAGTGGCTTTTTGGTTTCTTTTCTTGTGCATCCCAGTCACTAGCTCCCCATGTGAATGATTTATTAGCATAGTGGTAATGTAGTCATTCAACTTCAAAATTTGTAATGTTGCAGTATGTATTTGAATAATAATGGTTTGTTTCTTTACTTGAAAGGTTTGATTATCATAATAAATCAGAGAGGTTTACTCTATCATTATTATTGACATCTTACAGATATCAACCTTAAAGTTAAATATATATATATATATATATATATATATATATATATATATATATATATATATATATATATATATATATATATATATATATATATATATTATTATTATTATTATTATTTTACTATTAAACCTACTTGCCTTAGTAATGTTGGTAAATTGAAGTGGTTAAATAAATAAAAAAAATCCTAATATTCTTCATCGGATTGTAAAATATATTCAATAATTATCAATACCGAATGATATTAAATATTATATGATAAATTGTTTTTGCTGTATCGCCCAGCTCTAATATAGGGCCAGACGGAATCTGCGGACGTTTTTTGCAATTTCTGCTGAGAATTTTGTTAAAAATCTGCGGATTTCTGCGGAATTATTTTGGGAGTCTCATAACTAAAACCTTATTATGTGAAATATGTATAATTTAAAAACTGAATAAATTCAGATTTACACACATTTACTCAAGTAAATAAACAGAATTAATGATGGGCTAAAAATCTGCGGAAATCTGCGGAATACTGCGGAAAATCTGCGGAATTCTGCGGAAAATCTGCGGAATTCTGCGCGCGCAGATTCCGTGTGGGCCTAGTTATGAGCTTTACACTCTGTACAGGTCTTACATCTAAAAATAACAATGATGAGTCATTGAGCCTCTGGTCAAATGAACAAAGAGAAAGAAGAGGATGTGGTTATTGTATATAAATGCACAATGATGGTATATGCAATATCTTGAAACTAATTTGGGGAACTGACATAATATGAAAATGCCACTGGAAAATTTGCTAACTTTACTGCATGTACACCATTTAAAGTTTTTGACAACTTTAACTTCATTATTTTTCTACTAATTGTTTTAGAGAAGTAATAAAGAGAGAAGTCAACAAAACATATGAAAAAACACAAATGGACAGTAAAAGGGTTTCACACAATTCCTTTATGTCGTCCCAACAGAAATCGATTAGGCTAACTTGATTGTTTTTACAAATATATTAGTTTGAACAAGCAACAATTTTATTTTGAGTGTGTGTGTATGTTTAGTATTGACCATAGAGAAAATAACATGAGCTTAGGGCAAAATCGGCACCAAAAATGGAAATAAATACCCCAAAATTCAACATCAAGAGGAAAGAATGCAATAACTCTATATTACAGGCTTCACTAGTGTGTTAAAAGAAAAGTGAAACTGAATCAAAAATGCTGACTGTGGCAAGCAGTGGATGTAAAAAGATTCATTATGAAGTATATCAGCTTCAATAATGGGCAATGTTCTTTGCTCATTTTCTGCATAATATGTCCAATTTAAAGAAAAAATATTTCTAATACACCTTTGATAACCGAGGAATAAACCAGTCTTGATGCATAATGCATACACTAATGCATAAATGATTTCTCAGCTTGTCTGTGTATCCTCCAAGAACATGATGTCTTATTTCAAAGACAAAAACATTTATAATAACCATAATAAATGAATAAAATAATAATGAAATTGTCCTAATATTGCAGCACTACCCTGTAATCACTTCATTTTTGTTCTTTTTTTCATTCATTTTCCTTCGACTTAATCTCTATATTTATCAGGGGCCGCCACAGCAGAATGAACCACCAACTTATCCAGCATATATTTTTCACAGCGGATGTTCTTCCAGCTGCAACCCAGTACTGGGAAACATCCATACACACTCATTCACACACATACACTACGACCAATTTGGTTTATTCAACTCATCTATACCACATGTCTTTGGACTGTGGGGGAAACCGGAGCACTGGAAAACCCAAGCCAACACTGGGAGAACATGCAAACTCCACACAGAAATGCCAACTGACCCAGCTGGGACTTGAACGAGCGAACTTCTTGATGTGAGACGACAGTGCTAACCACTGATCCACTGTCACCCTCTTTTTTTATTTAACAATGCTCAGTTTTTTGGCTACTTAAAAATTACATTGTAAAAATACGCTTATTTCATGCTGAAAATCTTGATTCTCATTGGCTGGAAGGTGCGGGGACAATTTGGTGTATCTCCAGTGTTTCCTTTGTTCATTATCAGGTCTTATCCAGAAATGCCTGCTTAATTTTTGCCATGTATTCTGTTGTTCTTAGCTCTTCAGAAGTTTTAATTCAGTGGCGATAATTAGTCATGTTGTCAATCAATGTCAATCAACATTATTGTCGGTAGAAAGACATATTCTATTTAGCATGTTTCATAAAACAGAATTTTCCATTCTTTCACAACAATATGCTGGTTTGGTGCACAAAAAAAAAAACATTTCTAATTATCAGCCCTAAAATGAAATATGTTCTTTGTCAAGGACATAAAACAGCATGTTACTATTAAAAAAGTACGATTAAGAAGTAAAAACAAAAAAAATAAATAAATAAATGCAAAAAACAAAAAAACTTTTACGGAAGGAGACGGTAACAACAGAGTTGCGGATCCAAATGCAGGATTTATTACACCGAGTTGGGGCAAATGATACCATACAGGCAAATCCAGGAGATTGGTCAATAACAGGCGAGTGGTCAAACAAAGCAAAGATAAGTATACGTCAACATAAGGCAAGACAAACCGCATTGTAATGTTCACTTAACAGCTTACAAGACTCAGCAACTGGTGTGTGTGTGTGTGTGTGTGTGTGTGTGTGTGTGTGTGTGTGTGTGTGTGTGTGTGTGTGTGTGTGTGTGTGTGTGTGTGTGTGTGTGTGTGTGTGTCTGTCTGTGCTGCTTTTAAAGTCCAAGTAATCAGTTCATAACGATCCTCCGACTGTGTGTGTATGTGTAATCAAAGTGAAACAGGAACAGGTGTGAGTGTGTGGTGCATGACAGGATACATGTTCTGCAAGTTCTTTTTTGTGGCAGATTTGTAGTTCTTTAGCAATCTGTATGGACTAGATCACTGGTGATTGTGACAAGTATAATACTAATTTTAAAAATGCACAAATAAGCACAGAACAAAAATGAAATACCTAAACAAAAGCATACACAGCTGAAGTCAGAATTATTAGCCCCACTTTGAATTTTTTTTCTTTTTTTTTAAATATTTCCCAAATGATGTTTAACAGAGCAGGGAAATTTTTACAGTATGTCTGATAATATTTTTTAAATAAAAAGTATTTCGGCTAGAATAAGTTTTTAATTTTTTAAAAACCATTTTAAGCTTAAAATTATTAGCCCCTTTAAGCTATATTTTTTTCGATAGTCTACAGAACAAACCATCATTATGCAATAACTTGCCTAATTACCCTAACCTGCCTAGGTAACCTAATTAACCTAGTTAAGCCTTTAAATGTCACTTTAAGCTGTATAGACGTGTCTTGAAAAATATCTAGTCAAATATTATTTACTGTCATCATGGCAAAGATAAAATAAATCAGTTATTGGAACTAAGTTATTAAAACTGTTACGATTAGAAATATGTTGAACAAATCTTCTCTCCGTCAAACAGAAATTGGGGAAAAACACAGGGGGGCTAATAATTCAGGGGGGCTAATAATTCTGATTTCAACTGTATATACAGTCAGAATTATCAGCGCTCCTGAATCATTAGTTTCCCTGTATATTTGTACGAACACAACACATTTTTACACATAATAGTTTTACTAGGTAATTTCTAATAACTGATTTCCCTTATCTTTGCCATGATGACAGTGCATAATATTTGACTGGATGAATTCAAGATAGCAGTACTCGCTTAAAGTGACATTTAAAGGCTTAACTAGGTTAATTAGATAAGTTATTTAGGCAAATCATTGTATAACAATGGTTTATTCTGTACAAAATCAAAACAAAAAAAATGCTTAAGAGGGCTAACAATATTGACCTTAAAATGGCATTTTAAAATAAAAAAACTACTTTTATTCTAGTCGAAATAAAACAAATAAGACTTTTTCCAGAAGAAAAAATATTATAGGAAATACTGTGAAAATCTCCTTGCTCTGTTAAACATCATTTGGGAAATATTAGGGGGAAAATGCACAGAAGGCTAAAATTGTGACTTTAACTGTATCTGTTTGCATTCATGATGACCAAATGCTGCCCTTCCCAACATTCAGTTTCAGCTACAGCCATCAAGCTTTGGTTGCATTATTTCAAGAGACTGTAACCTTGTGTTTATTTAGCCTCTCATTTGAGTAACCTTGCACTGACATGACTTGTGCACTAAAAACATAGTACAAGTGCATAGGAAAATGATGTGTTCTCATTCAAATGTGACAATACAGTGGCTTTCAACACAAACAGCTCGGCCGCAAAAAAGGTTTGGTGTTATTAAATGTGTGTTTGTGCTGTTATCAGTGGGCAAAGGGGCATCAGAGGGACCCGGAGCACGCTCTATTATCTCTTCCAGGACAGGAGGCCTGTGATCAGCCAAAGCACACTGATAACTGCTCTCCAGAACATAATCACCTACTGAACACCAGCCTTCTCAGAATCGCACACTCACACAGACGCTCCACTGACTTTATGTGCAGTTCAGGAGAGGTGTATCACATTAAGTTAGAGCTTTGAGCTTACACATAGATGCTCTGTTTTATATCTTTCTGCTCGCTCAATCTATGCAAACTATGTTCTTATTAGTTAAGCTTTTAATATCATTATAAATAGGATACAGGTCATATGATGAGATGTTTTGTTTAGTTTTTTTTTTTTTTAAGTACAGTTGACGTCAGAATTATTAGCCCTCCTGAATTATTAGCCCCCTGTATATTTCTGTTAAACAAAGAGAAGAATTTTCAACATATTTCTAAGCATATTAAGTTTAATAACCTATTTCTAATAACTGATTTCTTTTATCTTTGTCATGATAACAAAATATTTTACTAGATTATTTTTTAAAGATACTAATATTCAGCTTAAAGTGACATTTAAAGGCTTACCTGGGTTAATTAGGTTAACTAGGCAGGTTAGGGTAATTAGGCAAGTCATTGTATAATGATGATTTGTTCTGTAGAGAATATAAAAATATTGCTTAAGGGGGCTAATAATATTGGTTTAAAAAAAAAATAAAAACTGCTTTTATTCTAGCCGAAATAAAACATAAGACTTTCTATAGAAGAAAAAATATTATAGGAAATACTGTGAAAAATTCCTTGCTCTGTTAAACTTAAAAAAATATATTGACAGGAGGGTGAATAATTTCGACTTCAACTGTATGTGCTGCTCACAAAGTATGCTTTTATTATTATTATTATTATTATTATTATTATTATTATTATTATTATTATTATTATTATTATTATATGTATCATGTGACACTGAAAACTAGTAATGATGCTAAAAACACAACTTGGCATCACAGAAATACATTCCATTTTAAAATATCTCCACATCAAAAACATTTATTAACAATAATTTAAATGTTTTCATTGTTTTTTTTAACCAAATAAATAATATATAATAGGTGGTCGAGCTTTTTGTGTTGCGGCCCCAAGACTCTGGAACAGTCTCCCTCTGAACATTAGGATTTCCCCATCATTGGATGCCTTTAAATCTAACTTAAAGACTTATTTTTACTCCCTTGCTAATAATAGGTGCTAATAACATTGACCTTAAAATAATTTTTAAAAAATTAAAAACTGCTTTATTGTAGCCAGAAAAACAAACAAATAAGGCTTTCTCCAGAAGAAAAAATATTATCAGACATACTGTGAAAATTCCCTTGCTCTGTTAAACATTATTTAGGAATTAATAATTCTGACTTCAACTGTATATATTTCCTTTTCTTATATTTTTAAATACAAGTTTTATTTTTTAATAAATATTTTATTTTATTGTAAAGCACTTTGGATCAACTACGGTTGTGTAAAATTGTGCTCTATAAATAAAGTTTGCCTTGTCTTGCCTTGCCATTAAACTATTAGTTATTTTTGCAGTAACATGTTTAATATCCATTACAAGCTCACTGTTTAATTTCAAAATTATTTTAATTTTAAATATTATTTAAATTATTTTTTGTTGGCCTTAATTAGTCGCTTAATGTAGCATTTATTATTAGCAACTGGATATTTTTATGATCCCACTCATATTGGTTCTACAAGACCCTCAGAAACAACAGTGAACAGCCGTAAATCTGGATGAAGGTGTATTTTACAAAAAGTTCAACATAAATAAATAGAAAAAAAGGAAAATGAAATGAAATTGTGCCACATTTCCTCACTCTGCTGTTAATTTGGCTGAATTTAACCTACTAAAATGCGAAGACTTTCAAATTTCTGGCTTCAGTTTTAAACTCCACCCACAATCACAACTGTCATGGGTCTTAAATGTAAGGTTATCACTGATAGAGAGAAAAAGAGAGGGAGAAAGAGAGGGGGGCTTAACCAGCTTTAATGCCACTGTGACATTTTTGTAAATATATTTGACTTTAAACACTAAGTTCTGGGTTCTTACCCTTTGTGTATTGCACATGTAAATAAAACTAGTTCTGGATAAATATCAAACACTCTATTTGGCTCTTTTTGAGACACATTTTTTAAATAAATGCTGAAAGGGCACCAAACGGATGGCTGTGACTCAAGCCGTACTGCCTTCATTTTCAAACTTCTGCAACATCTCCGAAAACATGAAGGTATGTTTCTTTCACATCATTTACATCATAATTTTATTTAAATGAACTGTTTGTGTACTAAAAAAATGCATCATTGCACAGATATTTTTATTAACTATTATTTAACTGCACTCACATCAAGTAAAACAGAACCATTTGAATGAAGATCTTAGTCTATGTGGTTGTAAATGAACATGACATACAGTGGAGATCAAAATTATACGCTGTAAAAAATGCTGGGTTACACACAATTCCTTCATGTTGTCCCAACACAAATCAATTAAGTAACCTCAGTCATTTAAGAAATTTAAGTGAATTGAACATAAAACAAGAAAAAATACAAGAATTGAGTTATTTCTACTTATTTTAAATAAGTAGTTTAAACAAGCAACAAAATATATAAATATATACAGTATATTGTATATTTGGGTGTAGGAAAATGTATAAACAGATTATAAACTTTTCAGATATTGAATTCAGAAATTAAAGAAATCTTAGTTGTGGCTATACTATCCAGCACAGAAAAATGATCAAAATTAGAGAACAGCAATGATTGTGGATTAAAGAAAGATGTGTTGAAACCGGTTTAAAAGGAATGAAAAAGAAAAGAAAGACATAATAGTGTGATCTGTCGGATGTAGCACAGTGCTCATTCAGTAAAGGCACAGCTAATTGTTGAAAGCTGATTCCAGCAGTGGGGGGCATAGAAGCTGAAGGCCGATTCACCCTGCTTTGACGGAATTCTTGGAATTTCTAATTACTTGATCCTAAAGATCTGAGTGATCTGTTAGGTTTGTATTCAGTGAGCATATCTGTAATGTATTGAGGCCCTATGCCATTTAGTGATTTATAGACAAGTAATAATACTTTAAAATCTATTCTGAACGTAACTGAGAGCCAGTGCAAAGACCTGAGGACAGGTGTGATGTGCTCTGATTCTCTGGTTCTGGTCAGAATCCTGGCAGCAGCGTTCTGGATGAGCTGCAACTGTCTGAATGTCTTTTTGGGACAGAGAAGTCCATTACAGTAATCCACCCTGCTGCTGATAAAAGCATGAACACGTTTCTCTAAATCCTCACTAGAATTCTTGCAACGTTTTGAGATGATAGTATGTGGTTTAGTGACTGCTTTAACATAGCTACTCAAACTCAGATCTGACACCAAGATACTTGACCTTATTTTTTGTTGTTTGACTCTTAGAGCGCATTCACCTTGAGAACCTCATCTCTGTTCCCAAATGCAATCTCTCTCTAGTCTCTCACAGGACATCACTAGTCTCTCAAACTTCACTATTCAACCTAATACACAAACACTCTTCATTGTACACATAGAAATTACCTATATACTCTATAACTGCAGGTTAACTATGTTTATATATACCAGCTTTAATTGTTAAAAGCTATTAGTTACTAGTTAATTAGTTAAAGTTATTAGTAACTAATAAAGTTATGGTAACTAATAACCTTAACTTTCCGAATTTGATTGTAATGCATTAATGTGCACCATTTCTAAGACTGTTTTGAATCAACAATTATGGTAAAAAACACTATACAAATAAACTTAAATTGAACTGAATTCTCTCAGGAAATCACTAGTTCACCAGAACTTGCCTCTGGACTAAGCAGTGACCCAAAATCTAGATCTCTAAATTTGATCTCCACTGTGTTCCAATATTATGCCAATAACTCTTTTGTTTTAATATATGATGTCTTCCTCAATGCTTGGAAAGTTTGAAAAAGGCTTTCTGGATCTGGACTCCAAGGATCTACACCAAAGCACGGCCAGCTACAAACCTTCCCAGTTCCTGACTGATGAGCACCAGTACGACAGTGAGGGATGCTGGGACATGGAGTTCCTGCTGTCTGACTGGGCCAGTGCGTCACCTGAACGGTCCAACTCTCAAAACTACACTCCCCAGCGGCCGGCCTTACAGGACCAGCTTCACAGTCCAGATCTTTATCAGGAGCTGAATGCACCAAAACCAAACAGACATCAAGTGTGCATTACAAGTTCCCTAGCCGAGCTGCTTCCTCCTGAAGCAACCTTAAGTTCCTCCCTGCCTCCTGACCTCCTGTTTAATGGTGGATTTCTGGATCAACAAACTGCCAAATCATTTTCCCAGGCAGAAAACCCCCAGCAGTTTAGTGCTTTCCCTATCGCTAGTAATGTAAACAGAGAAAGCAGCATGGGGAAAATGGGGAAGTCCTGGGATTTCGGACATTACCATCAACCTGCACCTCTGATATCCTTCCCAGACTCCAAATTTGTCCAAATGCCGGGGATCACAATGGAAACAGTGGTCTTTCCTCCACACCATCACTACAGCTTCATCCCGAGCTACTCGCACCCCAGACTCTACCAGCAACAGGCAAACTACATCCACAGGCCGCCGCCGAGCCACTTTCCCTCAACACAGAGCATGGTGCCCGACTCGACAGTGCCGCCTGCAGGGCTGGAGGGGAAGCGCAATCGCAGAGGGCTGGTCAAAAGGAAAGCCACGGTACATAGCTGTGAATATCCAGGTTGCCAGAAGACATACACCAAGAGCTCTCATCTCAAAGCACACCTCCGTACACACACAGGTAAGCTGGAAACACTTACATGCATTATTTATTATTTATTATTACATGCATTATTATACACACTTTTATGCATTATCTCTAATGTATTAACGCTACTCTAGGAAGATGTGTTTTAAATGTGAAGAGTTCAGATGCAGAAATCTTTAAATGCCATCTGAAATTTCCATCCAAAATGAACATTTTTATTAGCCTCCTATGTTTATGTTGGGTTATTTCACATTAAAAACTTTGAAAAGAATTATTCCTTGCCAAAAAAAAGTAAATTTACAGATCCCACCATAAAAATGGTCAGTGTTGAAGACAACTTCAGACAACATTTAGAGGTTTTTGCATCTGAACCCTTCATATGCAACAACATTTTGTTAGAAAGTCATTTTGTGTTGCAAATGTATAAACTATATGCGACTCCGGAGCAAAAAAAAAGTTTTTTTCATAAGTTGCACAGGTATATATGTAGGAATATCCCAAAAAACATGTAGAGAGTCAAAATTATACATTTCTATTTTATGTAAATTTTCAAAAATAAAAATAGTAAAGATATAGGCTGGGCCATTTTACAGAAATCCCATATTATAATATAAATTATCTCATACCCCGATAATGATATATATCACAATTTATTTATATTTAATTAGTTAATATTGACCATGGAAAGGACTATTCCTTTTTGACATTTTAAAGTATATGCTCAAATATGTACTACTTCATATGATTATTTTTCTTACTTTATGTAGAACTTATTGGACAATTGTTTGATTAAGAATGTAGAAATATAAAATAAATATTAATGAAATATAAAACACTTTTAAAAAGCTAATTATTGCAGGCATTGTCACAATCACCTGTGATCCACTCCTGACAGATTGCTGGTGAACTACACTGTAAAACCCAAAAAGTTAAGGTAACTCAAACCATTTGAGGAAACCGATTGCAGCAAACCATTTAAGTTCAAAAACTAATCCTAATGAGTACTGTGAACTTAATCCATTTGAGTAAATGAAGCAATTTGAGCACAGTAAAACCCAATAAGTTAATGCAACTCAAACCATTTGAGGAAACCGATTGCTACAAACCATTTGAGTTAAAAAAAAACCTAATCTACATGAATACTGTTAACTTCATTTAAGTTGAAGCTATGAGGTATTTAATTAACCCATTACTTTCAACACTGAGTTCAAAACTCTTTTCAAATGACTAGAATTAACTTTCAGTCCATTTTGAGTTAACTACAGTACACTCATTGCATTTGATAAAGTTGATTGTTGGGTTTTACAGTGTACGTATGTCTTGTTATGGAACTACAAATCCCATCAGGTCATGTCACACACACTAGTTGTTGATCACGGCTGATGAGACACACACAGCTGACACTTGTGATCACTGATCATTCAGACTATTTATACACAACACATACAGCGGTTTAGGACGGAGTCTTTAATTTATGTATGTTGCATGTCCTGACGTTTCTTTGTTTTGCCTGTTTGTATTTTTGATCTTAGCCTTGTTTAGCGGTTGATCTTGTTTTGCCGCCTATTTCGACCTTATGCCTGTTTTTGACTACGATTTTGGATTGTCCTTTATGTACCAGTTACTCCTGTTTTGACCTTGTTTGCCTTAATGAATAATTTTATTAAATCAGCAATTGGATCCTTACCTCTGTCTTTTCTTGTCTTGCTCCTGGACATGACAGGCATAACATAAAATATTGACTAATAAAATGCTAAATGTAAACATTGTACATTCAAGCTTGCAACTATTTCACAGTGGAGCACGTTTCTGCCTGCATCCAGATGATGAAAAAGTATTAGCTTCATTCATTTTGCGACAGCATGAAATAAACAATATTGCATAATATGAAACAATAAACTTTATATGTTTGTCAATACAATATATATTGTCATGTTGCACATCATCAGTTAAGATTATGTTCCATGATGGCATTTAGTAAGTTTCCTTCAGTAAATATATCAAAACTAAATTATGATACAACTTTAAAGGTGATTTTTTTTTTTTATATTTCACATTTCCACACTTTCAAAAAGTTGCATCTTGGCCATAATATTGTCATCTGCTAACAAGTGTCAGTAGAAAGCTTATTTAGTACAAAAATTTAGTACAAAGGAAAGAAATCCACAAATTAGTTCAGAAGATTATAGGTAAACCTTTTGCCCTATCTCCAGCTATTTATCTTCTCAATTGTAAAACTGCTCTACACCTTAGTCGTGGACTAGAATCTGTGTTACACTTTTGTACATATCTTGCAAGAAAATGTATTCTTTTGTTGTGGTCCTCTCCTAACTTTCCTTCGGTCAATATGTGGAGAGATCAGATTGGCATTTTCTTACCCTTGGAAAAACTGACTTATGACTTGAATCAGAAATTTGATGATTTCTGGCATATCTGGAATCCTCTATGGGAGTTTTTGGAGAATGTATCTTGAAAGACTTGGACGATTGTATAATAGATGGCTATATTATTGTATATGATGACATGAGACACCATAACACTGTTCTGTCATTGTAAATCTTTAAATAAATGTTTAAAAAAAAAAATTTAAAAAAGAGAAAAAAAAAAATTTTGTATAAAGATGACATTTAATTATAATTTTTTTTAAATATTAAAATATTCTAATTTAAACATTTTTTTTTCATCAATATGTTTAACTTATTTTAACTGGGATTTAAACTATGAATAATAATGTTCATTAATCTTAGTTTAACAGCAACAACAATATATTTTCCTCTTCTTTTGCTTTCATTCAAACACTGCATGATATCATATCCTGTGGTTGATATTTACTGAGGGCAGAATCATTTTCATATGCTCAAAGCCAATTGACTAAAGCCTTTTAAAACATTTTGTGAAGCATCCATTCTACACACAATTCTATACATTTTTTAACAAAAAAAAAAATCAAATGATTGCACAGGAAAAAAATGACAAATTTAGTTGAAGTCCAAATGATTAGCCCTTCTGCTAAATTCTTTTAACAATATTACCCAAGTGCAGTCAAACTGAAAAAAATATTATTTTATTATTTTTAATAATATTTTAACATTTATAAGCATAATAGTTTTAATACCTCATTTCTAATCACAAATTTCCATATTAGTATTCAGATTAAAGTGCTATTTAAAGGCTTAATCAGGTTAATTGGGCATGTCATTGAACAACAGTGGCTTGTTCTGTAGCCAATCGAAAAAGAAAAAAAACTTAATGGGGCTAATAATATTGACCTTATTTTTTATTTTTATTTTTTAAAGCTGCTTAAAGCTTTTAAAGCTTTTATTCTGGATAAACTGAAAGAAATAAGACTTTTTCCAGAAGGAAAAAATTAAGAAAGTACATACTTTTAACATATTTAAACATTACTTAGAAAATATATTTTAAAAAAATACAAATTTCTAATAATTTTACCCTTAACTGTGTATTAATCAGTGACGGCAATAACGTCGCTTTAAATAAATAAAAAGTTGATAAAAATAAATACTTTTTTTAGTAACGAGTAATCAAATGAATTACTGTTTTCCCGTTACAACGCCGTTAATGTTACTGACAATTTATGGTGCATTACTATAATTGAGAACACGGAAGCGGTTTTCTTGCGAGCAGCGTCTCTCTCAGCCATAGGACCTCTCTTTCTCTGCGTGGGTGTGTGTGTCTGTGTGTTCAAGGCTGGGGCGGGACACATAACCAACCAGTGATGATGATTGGTGTGTCTGTGAATGTGGTGTAACTGAGAACGTAATGATTGGCTTAAATGGAGTACAATTCCATCGTTCGCCAAACAGAGCCATAGTAGTGCGGGGGTTCAGACACAAGCACACGAACAGTCAGTGGCACACACCAATGACCAGCAATCAGAATAATCAATGCTATCTCACGGCCAATTCGTAACTTTTTGATTAGTGGCTAATTCGTATGAATTCGTACGATCTAATTCGTACAAATTAGTACGATTTGCCCATCACCCAATGACGGTTGGGGTTAGGGGTGGGGTTAGGTGCCACGCCTCCTTTTTAAAATCGTACATTTTCGTACGACTGAACTCGTACGAATTCGGACGAATTAGCCACTAAACTGACAAAACGTAAAATACTTACGTTTCCTCGTGAGATCAGGCTGGAATAATAACAAATTCAAAGGTAGCGTTTGCAAACTGGAAATATAAGCACTACTTTTCCCTCATTGAGGTGAAAGGCAGAGTCTCTCTGCGTCGTTGACAAGTAATTCTAATCTAACGAAGCACCTCAAGTCTGTGAGTTGTGGTCTGTGCAATAAATACTTAAAGTTATGAACCATCTATTGTGTTTTATTGTGTTTACAGTATTGATAATATTTATAATGATATGTTGAATTTGATGGTTGTCTCTCACATTGTCCCACAACAACATTAAAATAGTGTAGATTCGTGTACAATGATTTATATTTTTTTTATAGTCATTTGACAAATTAAAATTTTTTTAAGTAACAAAGTTACTTTTAAGTTACTTTCCCTGGTAATTAGTTACTTTTATAATTATGTAACTTAGTTACTATTTGTGAAAAGTAACTAGTGACTTTAACGAATTACTCTTTTAAAGGAACGTGCCCAACACTGGTAATGCTATTAAAATAATTCAGAAAAGAAAAATATACTTAATACTAATAGATTAATACTGTTTGTAGAACTGTACTCCATGTATTTACCCATAGTCTTACAAGTTAAAAACTAAAATGTAACGGGTGGGAGCCCCGGGCTCGAGGATCTTATGAGCTCAGGGCTCTCTCCTGGGACAGCATGCCAAACGCTTTATTACCAATCATCAACTAAGTGTGAACTCTTGAATTAAAAGGAGGCATGGCACCAAACCCTACCCCTAAACCCAACCATCCTTTGGGGATGAGCTAATTGTACTAAAATTGTAAAAACGAGATTGTACAAATTCATTCGAATTAGCCACAAAATCAAAAAAGTTACGAATTGGCGCAAGATAACGTTGGTTTACCTGTGTTTTTATCTGTTGTCCGCAGGTGAAAAGCCGTATCACTGCACATGGGATGGCTGCGGGTGGAAGTTCGCCCGTTCAGACGAGCTGACGAGACACTTCCGCAAACACACCGGACAGAAGCCGTACGAGTGTCTGCTGTGCCACAGAGCCTTCAGCCGGTCCGACCACCTGGCGTTACACATGAAAAGACACGTGTGAGGAAAAACACTAACAAAACACAACAAATCACACGAGCTTCGTCCATTTCAGAGGTTTGAGAGGACCTGTGTTCAGCTGGAGAAATGCTAGACACTGTTTATGCATGATAAATAAAGTATAGAAGCACTATTATATACATATACAATCAGTGTTGGGGTAACGTGTTACAAGTAATGCAAGTTACGCAGTAAAAGGCTATTACTTTTTGAAGTAACGAGTAAAGTAATGCATTACTTTTAAAAATGTATGTAATGCAAGTTACTTTTTAGTTTAATTATCCCAGATAGCACACATACAGTTAAAGTCAGAATTATTAGCCCCCCTGTATATTTTTCCCCCAATTTCTGTTTAGCGGAGATAAGATTCAACACATTTCTAAACATAAGAGTTTTAATAACTCATTTCCAATAACTGATTTCTTTTATCTTTGCCATGATGACAGTACATAACATTTAACTAGATATTTTTCAAGATACAAGTATTCAGCTTAAAGTGACATTTAAAAGCTTAACTAGGTTGATTAGGCAATTCATTGTATACCAATAGTTTTTCTGTAGACAATATTGACCGTAAAATGGCTTAGAAAAATTTGGAAACTGCTTTTATTTTAGCTAAAACAAATAAGACTTTTTTCGAGAAGAAATACATTTTATCTGAGATACTGTGAAAAATTCCTTGCTCTGTTATAGATCATTTGGGAAAAATTTGAAAAAGAAAAAAAAATTCACTGGATGGCTAATAATTTTGACTTCAACTGTACGTCGAGGAGACGTCTTCAAAAGATCGTAACATCGGCTAAACATCGCATCTAACATTTTTATTTGTTAATGGGTCATCTTCTTTACCTCTATGCACCGTCTATAACTCCTAAAATTACGCAGAGGCATGATGGCAAGGTCTGGTAAAAAGACGTGACAATTGCAAAAAATAGCAAAAAAAAAGAAGCTGGATTAAAATTATTGGAGTCACGTTGAATTACGTACTCAGTGAAAAATTGCTCCCCGCAGAAACAGACAGAAACCAAAACCAAGAAACCAAGGTCAGAGCCTTAGATTTCTGCAATGGAAGTCTCACGAGGAAATGTAACTACAGAGTTCATTTGTACAAAAATGTACGATTTTTAAAAGTGGCCGTGGCACCAAACCCCACTCCTAAACCCAACCATCATTGGGGATGAGCAAATTATACAAATGAGATTGTGTGAATTTAAATGAATTAGCCACAAAATCAAAAAGTTACGAATTGCAGTGGGATAGTGTTTCTTATACGTATTCTCATTATTTTGAACCCATGGAAGAAAAGGAAAAGTGGATTGTCTTAATGGACAGTGATTTTACTTAACGAATAAAACAAAAAGTACAAAAGTAGCAAGCATGCTGCTTTAAATTTTTATTATTCTGTATATACTGCATGTATAGCTCTGGGGTCAAGTTCTCAGAAGATAACTTTATTCTAAAATATATTTTTTGATGTGTGTGTTTTTTTTTAAAGCTAAACGAAAGTTATACAACATGTTAATTGTAAAGCTTGTTATAATAAAAAAAGAAGAAAGAAGAGAAAAAAACCCCAGCAAGGGGGCTGGGTGAAAATGCAATCTCGATAATTATTTTCCATACTGATATTCCATAATGATAACGAAATATATTTCGATATAAGTTGTTAATGCTTCCAGATTTAAAAGAGTACCCAAACAATGACTGAACCCACAAAAATTAGAGGGCCCATTAAATGGCATAACATATTTTTGGCTGATACATTTTCGGTGGCTAAAAATTTGGTACATCTCTAATATCAACACTCTTTTAGATTCCCATTGTTGCACATTTCTGCTGTGTGATTGGCTCTTTGGTTAATGTGGAGTAAAAACGTCCGGAGCTTTTCACTGTTATCGATGTAATTTTTATCACGATTCGATATAATATCGTATATCGGTCCAGCCCTACCTGCAAGTTCTGAAAGAGATCAAGCCTCAGCCATATGAAAAAGTAACGCAAAAGTAACTAAAAAAGTAACATAACACATTGCCTTCCATAAAAAGTAACTAGTTACTTTTTTGGGGGAGTAACTCAATATTGTAATGCATTACTTTCAAAAGTAACTTTCCTCAACACTGCATACAATACAACTGACATGTACATACTGTACAGTACATTATGCGACAAAGGAGATGAGTTGGTGATTGTTTTTAAGGAATCTTAATTAATTGCAGGTTTCACAGCTCCAAATTTGAAGTTAAAGTAAAAAAAAAAACATCCGACTTATTTCCAATTTAGCTAAACTGTATGAATTGGAAAACGGTAATCAATTGATTGAAATCCACCCTTAAAAAAATGTATTACTGTGAGGAAAAGAAAACTGAAGAGAAATTGAATCCGAAAAATGATTTGCTGTAACGTTCTAAAAATGAATTTGAATTGGTATTGGCATGTGTACATAAATATATGTAGCTTAAAGTGTGATTTTTTTACATTCAACACAAAACAATGTTGTTCAGGTCGACTTTGATGTTTTATTTTATCGTTTTGATTTTACATTTGCATCTAATTTCTTATTTATTGTCTATAGTCTTTATTGTGTGCAAGTTCCAAGTGCATTGTGTCTTTATAAGTTCTGTGGCATTTTTAATGTTAGAAAAGTCTTTATGTTTAATGGTAATTTTGCTATTCATATATCAAAATACCATCAAGATAATTAAAAATAAATAGTCAATTTGCTTTTGATGCCAATTTGAATGTTTTTGTTAAACATTTTGTGTTTTATTGATAATATGATCATTTATTTATGTAATCTTATTCACTAATAAAGCAACTGCAGTTCTGTTCTTTCTGTAAGGCTCATTTTCTACCAATAGATGGCAATGAATCTACACACAACACAGTGCCAATGCATCTAGTAAGAGCTATAAAGAAATGTGAAGCATAGTTTGTTTTAATAACCTGAAATTAAATCTTCAACCCAAAAGCTTTGTATATTTTACTCAAATTTGTGCTCAAACACAGCATTTGAGTGTGACTTGGTATAAATATAAAAATACATATATTTCATAATGTGATTTTCTCTTCACTTCAGAAGGAAAACCATTAAAACTCAGGGTGATAGATGATTTGGGGTACATTTTATTCTTATTTTGTATTCTGGGGTATATGTTATTATTTTATCTTCTTCTGAAATGCTAAATAAAAATAAAAATCGAAGATCTTTAAACAAAATAAGAACAATGAACCGCCCAATCATCCTGTTCATAAGTTTACACCCCTCAGGTTTTGAGTTGTGTTGGCAGGTGGAAACACAACATATTAAAACCAGTTTAAGAATGAAGATTTTTCAAGAATATGTAAAACTTCCCATATATAAATGGGTCTTTTCAATAAATACTGTTATTATTGTATTTTGGGGTTTATATGTAAACATATTATTTGAAAAGCTTAGTCTAAAATAGTATAAAGTCAAATAATGTCAAATAACTGCTAGACGGTGACTTCAACTGTTCATATTATGTTTATTTTGTATTACTTTTTGTCTAAGTCTAATAAACAATCATTGATCCTGAAAGTATACATATACAGTTAAAGTCAGAATTATTAGCCCCCCTGAACTATTAGCCCCTATGTTTATTTTTCCCCAATTTCTGTTTAACAGAGAGCAGATTTTCTCAACACATTTCTAAACATAATAGTCTTAATAACTCATTTCTAATAACTGATTGATTTTATCTTTGTCATGATGACAGTAAATAATATTTTACTAGATATTTTTCAAGACACTTCTATACAGCTTAAAGTGACATTTAAAGGCTTAACTAGGTTAATTAGGTTAACTAGGCAGGATAGGGTAATTAGGCAAGTTATTGTATAACGATGGTTTGTTCTGTAGACTATCGGAAAAAATATATAGCTTAAAGGGGCTAATAATTTTGTCCTTAAAATGGCTTTTAAAAAATTAAAAACTGCTTTTATTCTAGTCAAAATAAAACAAATAAGACTTTCTCCAGAAGAAAAAATATTATCAAACATACTGTGAAAATTTCCTTGCTCATAAACATCATTTGGGAAATATTTAAAAAAGAAAATAAAATTCGAAGAGGGGTTAATAATTTTGACTTCAACTGTATGTATATATATGTATGCCACTGCAAAAATGAAGAAAGCTGACAAAACACACAATCACACTTCAGAGCCATTACTGTATTAGCCAATGTATTTAACCTGTGGGATACAAGTAAGATTAAGAAGCCTGCGATTAGTCTGGGTGGTGTTTTGAGCATCAGATAAGCGTAAGTGACCACTGTTTAGAGGCATCTTAGGACACAGAGCACTGCGGGCATGGGCAGTGTAAACTACACCTGAATGAATGAATAAATGAATGAATGAATGTCAAGATTTTTTAAAACTGCTTCAAAAAGTTTCATTCTAAATAATTCTCTCTCTCTCTCTCTCTCTCTCTCTCTCTCTCTCTCTCTCTCTCTCTCTCTCTCTCTCTCTCCTCTCTCTCTCTCTCTATATATATATATATATATATATATATATATATATATATATATATATATATATATATATTATTTTATTAACTGTAATAACCATGTTGTATTTGATCAGCGATTTCTCAATAATGAGTGAAGGAGAGAAAATACATTTAAACAAATAAAAAACGACCAAATTTTAACCATGCTTTACTGTATTTTGAAATTCCCTGATAATTTTTTATTAAAACAAACTACACCAAAAACCAATGAAGCAGTATTTTTCATGACTGGCCAGATATTTTATTTTTTTTAAATGAAATCAACTTATTTACACTGATATAATTTATATTAAAGCTAATTTAACCAGTCACTTAAAATGCTCTGTACATAACAGGGTCTAAAATGACCCAATCTTGAAACACTTTTTAAAAATGCTTATATCTAATTTTAAAAAGTAATAGGAAAAAATATACACTGACAAAAGTTTTGTCGTCGATCCCAGTTGTAAGAGCAACAAATAGTTTCTTGACTTCTAGTTGATCATTTGGAAAAGTGGCAGAAGGTCGATTTTTATGATGAATCATCTGTTGAACTGCATCCCAATCATCACAAATACTGCAGAAGTATGGACCCATGCAGTACCCGCATGGACCCAAGATTCTCACAGAAATCCGTCAAGTTTGGTAAAAAAAAAATCATGGTTTGGGGTTACATTCAGTATGGGGGCGTGCGAGAGATCTGCAGAGTGGATGGCAACATCAACAGCCTGAGGTATCAAGACATTTGTGCTGCTCATTACATTACAAACCACAGGAGAGGGCAAATTCTTCAGCAGGATAGCGCTCCTTCTCATACTTCAGCCTCCACATCAAAGTATCTGAAAGCAAAGAAGGTCAAGGTACTCCAGGATTGGCCAGTCCAGTCACCAGAGATGAACGTTACTGAGCATGTCTGAGGTAAGATGAAGGAGGAGGCATTGAGGATGAATCCAAATAATCTTGATGAACTCTGGGAGTCCTGCAAGAACGCTTTCTTTGCCATTCCAGATGACTTTATTAATAAGTTATTTGAGTCATTGCAGAGATGTATGGATGCAGTCCTCCAAGCTTATGGGAGTCATACACAATATTAATTCTTTTCCCACTGCATCATGACTTTATATTCTATACTGTACATTATTTCTGTTAAGTGACAAGACTTTTGTCTAAGCTGAGTCAGACCTTACTGTCCTAATTAAATAATTAAAAATCAAGGCATGATCATATTTTATTTTGGTAAAATAAGCGTAATCTAGAGGCCTTTGCCTTTCATATAAGCCAATTCTGATACCAAATGATCAACTAGAGGTCAAGTTATTATTTGTTGTTCCTAAAACTTGGACAGGCGACAAGAATTTTGTTAGGTAGTGTATAATTATGTGTTTTAAAGCCTCAAAGGCTTTTTTGGACATCTCAAGACATTCCCAAACAGAAATGATATGTGTCTACAGTATGTTCTTATGTTGTTTCAGGGCAAATAATGACTAATAAAGATGAAAACATTTCATCCTCAGCTCTGGGACATGTGGCGTGTCCATATTTGACATTTAGACATAAGAAATAGTTTGGCACATTGCTGGGCCTAATAAGATAATTGTGATCAAAATTATGCTGTTAAACAACAATCAGTGACCCATGGTGAAAAGCGCTATAAGGTCACTCTGCAAGCTTTGCAAGAATAACAACTCATATCTAATACACCACAGTACTTAAAGTGATAGTTCACCCAAAAATGAAAACTTTTTCATCATTTACTCATCCTCCATTTGTTCCAAACCTGTTTGAGTTTCTGTTGAACTGCTGAAGTATGTTGGGGGAAAGCAGCTATTCACTCCCATGGTAATTTTTGTGTGTTTTTGTTAATAATATATATAACATATTACATAACATAATATATAACATATATTTAACAATTGTAAATGAAAAGAGCAGTTTATTTACACTTAATACAGGGCTTGATTTTGATAGGTCTGTTACTATGTTCCAATGTAAGTTATTCCCAGATAACCGCTGAAACTACACAGGCTTATTCGGGTTTTTTAATCATCTTAGCCATCAGCAAATAAGTTCACATCCTTACGTATTTTTGGTTGACTGTCTTGCAGCTGTTTTTGACTGTTTGGCGCCATCTTGTGACTGAATAATCAGTGGTGACGAGATCATTAAAACATTTGTCATATGAATTTACTTTAATGGTATTTCAAATCTTGTTAGTTTACTTATCAACAAGTGACAGATCTTCTACACTTCTGTTACCTTATGCTTCTCTTCTAGTACACACACACACACACACACACACACACACACACACACACACACACACACACACACACACACACACACACACGTTTGTTTTTGTGAAAAGTGGGTACATTACATGGGTTTCCATTCATTTTATACAGATCCAACCATATATTATATTGCCCTCACCTCACCCCACCCTACCCCTAAACCCAACCATCACAGGAGACAGTGTACAGCTTTACTCTCTGAAAAAACGCATCCTGTGTGATTTATAAGCTTTTTGAGAGCGAGGACGTCACCAATGTCCTCATATTTCACCTCCTTTTTGTAATACCTGTGTCATTATACAGATTTGTGTCCTGATATGTCACAAAAACACGTACACACACACACACACACACACACACACACACACACACACACACACACACACACACACACACACACACACACACACACACACACACACACACACACACACACACACTCTCTCTGATTAATTACCTTGCGTGCATGGCTTGCATGTCCACAGCCAAGACTTGTAATCTTGCCCAGAGCAAGGTGATCCTACAGCTTTACACAGAAGAAGAGTGAGGTTACATGAGGATTCAGTTTAACTGAGAGAAGTCCATTTGTGCTGTTTATGGTTTTATTTGTTTATTTGTCAGATCACACACACACACACACACACACAAATCTACACTACTTGCTCTTCTTTATTTTTGGTTGTTATATATTCTGTTGCAGGAGACTAATATGAGCTATTCAACTATGCAGAACTTACACATTCCCAATCATGATTTTTACACACTAAAGAAAAACTTAGCAAGTCACGACGACCAGTGATCTAACCCTCATAGATCGCTGGAGAACATTCACTTTCACTCGGACTACAATTCTGCCACCATATGAACTACAACTCCCTTCAGGCACTAACACACACCTGTCCCGGTTCTCTATTGATTACACACACACACAGCTGGGAGCTACTTAAGATTGATTACATGGACTATTTATACAACACAGACACACACACATCAGTGCTGAGTCTTGTAAGCTGTCTAGTTAATATTAAAACGTGGTTTGCCTTTCCTTTGTCTTACTGTAGTAATGGTGAAATGAAGCTTTCTGAACCAGTGAACCGCTCGACTCAACTGTATCGGAGAAAGGTTTGTTACTTGAAGCTTTTCAAATCAGAGCTCGATGAGGACCTCTGCTGGTTAAAGTGTGGGAAAGCATTATGTTGCGAAAAAGTGAAATATTCACAACTGACCAAGTCATTCATGTAGTAATATAAACAAATGAGTCAATTACTGTAGTTTTTCACACATAAGATATGTGATATTACACCACCGATGACTATAGTAAAATACAAGGTATTCAAAAGTTTTTTACATTTATCGTATTCCATCTGGTTTTTCACCCACCGACTAGTTCCAAGCAGGAATCGAACCGGCGATTCCTGCATGGGAGGCAAATGCTTTAAGGAGGAGGCTATGGGAGTGATGCTTTCTGGCTGCACTTGCCAGCTGTCCTCCGTTACAGACTTTATTACAATATGCAGTGGCCTTCTCTAAAATTAGTTGTAAGTAATAGACTAATACACTTTAGTATGATTCAAAAGCTTTTACTATGAATTACTATTGTACTATTTTAGTTGAATTACTAGTGAGTGGGAACTAGTGCAGTGCTTTAAAGCAGTAGAGACGTATGTAATCTATGCCTATTCTCTTGCTACCTTTAAATTAAAATTCGAAGAAGTCACGTGGGTATAGGCGAAAATTAAGCTTCGGACGTCACTGATCACGTGATTATAGCAAAAGGAATCAAGCTCCGGTACACTGCTTCACTGTGAGATGTATCATCTTTTTGATACATTCTTCGAAGCCTCAGTGCACAACGTCACATCACTATCTTACCGTGTACCGATCTTTGCTTTGTTTGTTTGATGTTGTTTGCCGCCAGTATCGACCACTCACCTGTTATTTACCACTCTTTTAAATTTTCCTGCATGCAACTGTTTGTACCTGTATCGACCTTTGACTGTCTAACACTTCTTGTCAATAAATCCTGCATTTGGATCCGCAACTCCGTAATCAGCGTCTCCTTCAGTGCCACCCCACCACATCACACGACAACCTCATTATGCAACATTATGCCATTCTCAGTGTGTCTAAAACAGATGAGAGAGCTTGACAAACCCCCTGTAGAAAACACACTCTTTGATCTCTCTGATATTTTAACCGACACTTGCATTAGTTTTGCACATTTGCACCAGCCACTTTCTTACAATCACTCAGCATCTCATAAAAAATGTAGTAAGTGTACTGCACAGAGGTGAGTGGGCTTGACAAACCACCTGTAGAAACAAAAAAAAAACATTCCATCCTCCTAACTCTAGCACTAAATTCTCTGAGCAAACAGTTCCTTTGTAGAACTAGCAATTGTGTGTATTGCCTCTTTTTGTTGAATTGCCGAATGCCTCCTCCATTGCAAGCTGCTTTGGACAAAAGCATCTGCTAAATGACTAATAAATAAATGTAAATGTAATAAATAAAATAAATGTAAATGTATCAATCAATCAAACAATCAATAATGTTTTACCTAAACAGTGCAATGTTTTATCTACAAGCACGGAAAACTTAAAAAATGGAAAATTAATTATCCCAGTTTCAGATTTATAACAAATGTATTCAATGTCTTTGGAAGAAAAAAAAAATCACATGCATTTCGGATTGCCTGTGAAGGTGACTTAATTACAAACAACAATTCATTTTGGGGTGGACTATCCTCTGAAGCTAAAATATAGCCATGCACATTGATGAGACTAGTTTCGAAAAGCAATCTGCAGATTTAGGCCCAATCCCAATTCTATTTTTGTACCCCTACCCCTTCCCCATGGCCCTTAAAAACGAGTGTGAAGGGGAAGGGCTTTAAAATTTACCCCTAAGAATTGGGACAGCACTACAGCACCTGCACACGTCATCATACGTCATCGCGATCTCTTGCTTCATATGAGATCAGACGATCGCGACTTATCTAGTTATTCCAGTTGTGTTGTTTTTTGTTATTTATCTTCAGGAAATCACTGAAGGCATATATTATGTTATCATAACGATCTAATGTGGCAATAAGATCGTAACTATACTGCGTGCATTTACACAGTGGCCATATTCATCTATGTAAACACACCAAAAACAACCCTAACATTATAGCAGACACTGTAAAAAGCTCATTCACAGCCACTAGACTTTTCTGACAGGGTATTTGAGTGTCATCGAGTGACACAATGTTGTGGGACTGCTGTGCAGGAGTTATTATTAGGGATTATAGATCGCGAAATTTAGCGTTTTTTATTTTAGCGTTTTTTTATAAAAGCATGACGGTAAAACATGAACGCGGTAATGAATATATTAAAATACGTGCTTGTTTGTTGTAAAAATTCGGAATACTTTTGGTATGGTATACTTTTGGAGTGTGGTCCTGAAAAGTCTTCGTTCAAAAGGCTATTCACCCCTTCCCTTAGCACTACGCCTTCAAGCTAAAGAGAATAGGGACACCACTACCCCTTCACATAAACGTGCAAAACGAGGGGTAGGGGTAAGGGGAAGGGCTAAGAGGTAGAAGCATAAACTGAAAACAGAGAGAGAGAGAGAGAGAGAGAGAGAGAGAGAGAGAGAGAGAGAGAGAGAGAGAGAGAGAGAGAGAGAGAGAGATCTCTCTGTCCTCAGCTTACCCTGTCATATTTGTCTGAGAGCTCTCTCACTCTCCCTCTCTTTGTGTGTCTGTGTGTGTGTGTGTGTGTGTGTGTGTGTGTGTGTGTGTGTGTGTGTGTGTGTGGAGGCTCAGTGACTCAGACTCAATTGCCTTAATTTACTTCAACTTAACCTAACAGTGACATCACAGGCCATTGCAGGTCATCTGTTCCTCTTTATCCTGTTTAACTAAAGATAATTCATGTGGTTAAAGAGATAGTTCGCCCAAAAATGACAATTTACTCCCCCCTCAAGTGGTTACAAACCCATATGAGTTTGAAAAACTAATAATTAATCATTGCAGGTCTAACAACATTTCTCAAAATATATTATTTTGCATTAATCAAAAGTTTTAAACAAGTGTATGGTGTGTGTGTAAATGAAAATAATGACATTTTTGCGTGACCTATACCTTTAAGAGGGTATGATCAGACTGGCTGCAGCCTGCACACACACTCAGGGGCGAACATAATGATTTGGGGGGAGCAATGACACTCAAAACATTCTCTTTCTCTATAGGTATTTTCTTTTCTCTGTAGATTCGTTTTTTTTTTTATTATTTTTTTTATTAATTGATTGATTGATTGATTGATTGATTGATTGATTGATTGATTGATTGATTGATTGGTGCCCCTTAATTCCCTGGGCCCCTCGCTTATTGGTTAAGTCCATCCCTGCACACACTCTCAGTTAAGCGTGCAGGTTATTTGAGGTAAGAAAGTGACTGGTTGCATATTGCGTGCTTTATTACACTGGTAACTCAATGAAGGGCTGCTTGTGCTTAACAAAGGGTCTTTATGATGTTTATCGCTGGTGCCCTGAGGACAGCAGTTCATTTTCAAGACAGGCTCTATACAATATTAGTTGTGCACATCTATAGTGTAGAATTACAATAACTCTGTTAAATTATTATTACTAAAATTAATAGACGACTTATAAAACTGAATTTGCATTAAAAGCATTGTATTATAAATGATGTCTACTGTGCCATACAGTGCAGAAGATACACCGTGATGTAATTAAATAAATTTTTCCACTTACAGGGAGAGTTCAACCAAAAAATGAAAATTTTATGACTCACACTAGATTTAAACTTTTATGAATTTCTTTCTTCTGTTGAACACAGAACAAGACATTCTGGAGAATGTTAGAAAAAAGCAGTCATTGACATCCATATTAGGGACAAAAAATACTTTGGAAGTCAAAGGCTGTTTATTCAGTATATCTTCCTTTGTGCTCAGCAAAAGATATTGCAAATAAATTTCAACATGTCCACATTTTTTCAATCAGTAAACACCGTTTTTAATAATTTCATAGCCGCCATGAAATCTAAATGCTACAATCAAACGTGGCTACTTTTATTTTAACTAGAAAATAACTGTCCTTTAAATTTGTAATGTTTACTCTATGCATTTTTAACAGTACATAGTAAGAAATGTATTTTACAAGTGCAGTCTGTTTTTCACCTCCCAAATGAATCACTTTTAATAACAAAATAAAATGTAACTGTCATTTTAAAATAATGAAACCACTGCATGTGTGTGCATAAACATATGTTGTGTGAAATAGTAATACAATAGTAAGTATACAATCAGGGTATCTTTCATCCATTCCACATCTGTTTTTCATTTTTTCTTTTGCTCACAAAAAATAAAAACAATTAAAAATGAGATTTTGGCTCGATTTTCGTTTAGGGTAGGAAAATGGATAAATGACTTTAAAATTCATTATACAGACGTAGACGGTCACTTTTTCCACTTTTTTTTGGCCAACCAAATCTGAGCTCATGACACCACCCTTAAAATAATAGTCTATATATATATAAATATATACAACGTTTCGACCGACATAGTCTTCATCAGGTAAAAGATGAACCTGATGATTTTACCTGATGAAGACCATGTCGGTCGAAACGTCGTATTAAAGACTTTTGAAAGCTAAAGTGGTAGTGTGCCGATTTTCTTTTGACCCTTTGTTATAGCCCCAGGGCCCATATTTTCTTATTCTGAGCCTGCAAACAACCATTTAAAAAAATAAACAATAAAAAAACACTAAGTAAACAATATTATTTATTATTATTATTACTATTATTATTATTTAGGCCTACAGTAGCTCTGAAACAATCATGTAAACCAGGTGCTGGTCGGAAATGATTTTTCTTTGTTCAGCATCAGGTGCACAGCAGCAAGAAGTTTGGCGGCGAACTATAGGCATATTATTATTATTATTATTATTTATTCTGTTATATTATTTATTATATAGGCCTTGCTCGGAAGCAATCATGCAAACCAAGTTCTGGACGGAAATGGCTATCTTTGCTCAGCATCAGGTGCACAGCAGCAAGACGTTTGGCAGCAAACTATGACCAATTTTAATGACAAATGTGTAATAATACTGTAATAATATATATATATAATTAAATAATAATAAATTAAAAGTCTGGGTGCTGATTCGCAGAGGAAAAAGTGTTTCCGCACCGCCTACTGAATTTTAAAGTTGTTTATCTGTTTTGCTACCCTAAACCAAAAAACGAAAATCGAGCCAAAATCTTGTTTTTTTATTTTTTGTGAGCAAAAGAAAAACCGAAAAACGGCAGTTTTTTTAGTTTTGCTTTTTTTGTTTGAAAACAGATATGGAATGGACGAAAGATACCCTGATTGTGAACAATAGTAAAAAGTAACATACAAAATGTGATCTGTAGCAGCAATAATTTGCTTCTTGAATAGTTTTTCATTTGATCATTTTTATGCATAACTATTAGAGCTTTTTGACTGGCAGGAGACTGGATATTATGACAGTTCTTTTGCATATTTTGGAGATTTCAACAGCAGCAGTGGAACCAGAAAGTTATAATAACATAAAACAAAAAAATCTTTCAATCACATAAATTAAATAGCATTTGAGAGCTTGGCGTTTGCATAGAGGTCAGTCACTGACATTTCTGCTGAAAATCCTTTAGAATCAGTCACATTAGCTGAAAACAAAGTCAGTTTATGCTTATTTAAAGACAATTGCAAGAAGTCAATATTTTTTAACAGTATGCAAAAAATACAGTATACACAAAAGTATGCAATTTTTTTCAAATGCTGCCAGTTGAGCTTGCTGTATTTTTCATTATAGTCTAATTTCATTGCTTATGTTTTTTTTTAATTCTGTCAACATACTGAGTATTTAGGCAATTGATACATTAGACAATTGATGTGCTTCTCGTGCATCTCTGTTCATGACGCAGAACAGAGCCCATATCAGCTGACCTCGCGACCCCGACTGAACCCTTCACGAAGCATCGGTCTGCAGATCAACACAGACAGAGAGACAGAAAGACAAACCTCTGCGATCCAGACGAAGAGGAGAAACACGCCGCAGATTTTAATCATTATTTACATCTCTAAACGCAGCAAAATCGTCAGATAAGCTCCGTGCGTGACTTGAAAGAGAACATTGAGCGTTTCACTTGAAGGTAAGATACAATTAATTCATTTTGAAAGACCGTAAATGATGTTTAATATCAGATATTTGAACAGAATACTAAAAAAATCAATCTTAATCGTTAGTGAACGCATTCTAAGAGCGCGTAATGTTGAATGCACCAGTTGAAGTGAAGGTTCCTGAAGGGGTGCGTGTTTGCATTAATGCCGTTAAAGAAGAAACATTTTGGATTCTTTAAGAAGCATTTCAGTAGCCTAAATGATTTGTGAAAAGTGTCAGTTTATATAATAAATACATTTTAAATGTATGAAGAACCTATTTCACTATCCTTTTGTGTAATTAATATTATCAATAATTAACGTTCTCCAAGGAACCATCGATGTCGACTTGCCTAATAAAGCTTATTTTGAAATATGTACTATTGTGGTAACGAAACATACAGGCTATAGGCTACAGCTCTCATTTACAAAACGTGTGGACGCCAATCTTCAACAACTTATAAAAAAATGTGTAAACACCTTTTCAAACGGGGTAGCACAATCGTCTCACAGCAAAAAGGTCGCTGGTTCGAGCCCTGTCTGGGTCAGTTGGCATTTCTGTGGGGAGTTTGCATGTTCTCTCCGTTTGCGTGGGTTTCCTCCGGTTTCCCCCACAAGTCCAAAAACGTGGTATTGGGTAGGTTAAAAAATTGTCCGTAGTGTGGGTGAATGAGTGTGTATGGATGTTTCCCATTGATGAGTTTCAGCTGGCAGGGCATCCGCTGTGTAAAACATGCTGGATAAGTTGTCGGCTCATTCCGCTGTGGCTACCCCAGATTAATAAAGGGACTAAGCCGAAAAGAAAATGAATGAATGAATGAATGAACTTTTTCAAAAGTGAATCTATTATTATTTTTTTATATAAGGATATACTTTCATTGAATTTTCGAGTCAAACTATCAACACTGTCAAACAATTACTGTACGATGTCTATACAGTTTTATATTTTATAATCAACAGTAAGCATAAAGGAAATGAACTTTCTACAATGTAAATAAAATATAGCCTACTTATATATAAAAAAATCTATACTTAACCCATGGCATGGTGTTGCCCTCAGACAACAAACCAGTTTTTTGGCCCACAAAACACCCCTTTAAATTTTTTTTAAGTAAAATATCGTAAAAATCTAATAATAATAAGTATAATAATAAGTTGGTGGCAAATTAAATTTGAGGTGGGTATGGGTTTGACCTTTCTTCTGGTGGCAAAATAACCATTTTGGCCACTTTGAGCACACTGCTAGCAGAACGTAAGATAGATTTCACTTTTTACCACATTTAAATTAAAATGTCTTTATAATAAAAATATGTGTGATGTGCAAGGGTATGTGAAGTAGCACATTTCATTAAATAAAAACACTTTTTGTTATTATCTATATACTAAAATGGTAGTTTTTCATGTGTTGCCTCAGCAACATTATGCAGTTTGACCACTTTTGTTAAAACAATAACTTCCTACAAAAACATTTCTCAGTGAATATTTTTTTCACTAAATGCAAGAGCAGTTAAACAAAACCCTTTTATTAAAATATTTAATATTTTATCTTTATATAAAATATAAAGTTTAGATCCAATAAAATAAGATTTTGGTCACTTAACATATTTAGAAATAGAAAGAAAATACACTTAAATTCAAGTTATTGTATTGTATGTATACATGTATGTGTATATATATATATATATATATATATATATATATATATATATTTATGTTTCTCTTTATTTTTCCTTATGTATTTTTATTAATATTAATTTATATTAGTATTTTTTTAAGATGCCACATTGCTACATAGTTTTGTAATAAACCAACTAATATAAACAGCTCAATATTATTTCTGCTTTCCACCACTAGACGGAGCTGAAGTTCTTCAAGACGAGAGTTTCTCGACTGCCAACATTACCAGGCCTGTGAGAGTCTAGAGATTTCACACATTCATAAAGTCCCAGACTCGAAGCATGAGGGACCAGAGTGTCCTGCTGGCAGAACAGAAAGCGATGTGCCCTGAAGAAATAAGTCAGGACGGAGCTCTCTCCTTCACGGAAAAAACAGTGTCCTTTTTAACATCTAGCAGTGTGTTAGCTCACTCTTTTCTCCTTCATCCTAGCGGTCTAAGATTCAAAGATGGTCCAGAAACTGACACACCGAGTCGCAAGCGAGAGTCTCTTGAGAAAAAAGATGAAGGTTATTGGGACAAACGCAGAAAAAACAATGAAGCTGCCAGGCGTTCACGTGAAAAACGAAGAATCAACGACAGAGTGGTTGAAAACCAAGTCCTGGCTCTTTTTGAAGACAACGCACGTCTGAAAGCTGAGCTACTGGTGCTAAAGTTAAGATTCGGTTTGATCAAAGATCCCTCAGAAGATCCAGTGCAAATCTTTTCACATGTCCAAGCATTTCCGACAATACGAGATACAAACCCACAAAATGTACACCCATTGGCAATCTCAACGCAAAACTATGGGTTTGTCATGCCTGCCGGGTCAAAAATTGGGAATCCAGATATCTCAGTTGGTGATGATGTAGTAGGAACATATTCATCAGGATATCAAGAAAACAATCTGAAAAGTCTTCCTCATAAACTGCGTTTCAAGATGGCCTTTGGAAATGAAGGTGCTGATGGTTTCCTTCATTCAGAGGGAAATACTGCTTCAGTTTGTAAGAGCACTGAGGGTTTATGGAGGCCCCAAACACACACAATGCCATCAGTTTGTTCAACGGCACATCAGAATAACTCTTCAAGTCAGAGCGTGATCAGATTACAGCTCAGCGCTTTGACTAAAGAAGTGGCCGAGCTCAAAAAACACTTCTCTCAAAAGCACTGAAATCAAATCGCACCTGACGTCTGACTCATCCAAAGAAAGAAGGCCCATTTACACATACAAATATAAGGCGGCAGCTGGTTGTTCACTAGAACAGCTGCCGACTTTTTTTTTTTTTAGTTCTAGTGAAACATTAATATGCTTGTCTGCTACACTAATAATGACACTATGTGTTGGATTAAATATTGTGACAAACAAAAGCACCACTGTTTTCTCTTGAAATACCAATGCTATCTTAAGTCAATTCGTAACTTTATGATTTTATATGTATACATTTTTATGGTCTCATTCGCACATTTTAGTACGATTTGCTCACCCCCCAATTATGGTTGGGTTAAGGGGTCGAGTTTGTTGCCACACTTTCTTTTAAAAATCTTACATTTTTGTACCACTGAATTCATGAATTTGTACGAATTAGCCACTCATAATAAATACATTTTCTAATGAAATCAGGCTGGAAATACTGACATACTTCTCGAATAGGGACTATATTTGAATTTACTTCACAAGCATTAGAAAATATTTTCTATATAACAAGAATAATTGGCGGTTCATTCCACTGTGATAAACCAGGGACCAAGCTGAAGGATAGTGAGTGAGTAGTATTAGATAATTATTAATTATTTATTTATAGTTAGTTATTACTATTATTAGTAGTAGTGTTGTCAATAGCTGTTTCTATCCACCTATTTTTATGCGTATTTTGGCATCTTGCATAAAAAGATGTTTAATGCAAATGCCAAGATGCGCATAAAGTTTGAAAATCTGAATAAAACTTATGCGCACAACTGAGTAGGACAAATAAGAAAAAGTGCGCATAAACTAAGATGGAAACCGAATAAATTACAACATGCACATCAAAAATAATGTCTTTGTTTTATCAGCTCATGTGATAACAAAATGAGTGCAATGAGATGGTATTAATGGAATAAAATTAGCAGACCAACCACATTGTAAAACACCTGAAATGTTGTTATGTCATTGTAAAGTGCCTCAGCTATAGTCCATCATCAAAATGGTTCAGTATTATGACCTCCAGAACAATCTTGAGCGTCTGAGCTCCCAAAGAGCATTCCATGCCTTCAAAAGCGAGCAGTTGCCAATTCATTGACTTTGTTTTCATCTTCAAAGGTGCAAGATTTCATCAAGATTCTTTGGATTCATCTTCAATGCCTGCTTCTTGATCTTACCACAGACATGCTCAATAATGTTCATGTCTGGTGACTGGGCTGGCAAATCCTAAAGCACCTTGACCTTCTTTGCTTTCAGGAACTTTGATGTGGGAGCTGAAGTATGAGAAGGAGCTTGACTGACTGATTTCTGTGACAATTTTGCAGTTTTAGGTCCATGCGGGTTCCCTTATGTTTTCTGCAGTATTTGTGATGATTGGGATGCAGTTGACCAAATGATCAACTAGAAGACAAGTTATTATTTGTTGTTCTTAAAACTGGGATCGACTACAAGACTTTTGTCAGGTAGCGTTGAAGGGAAGTATGCGATTTCAGATGCAGCCTGAGTTTATTCTTGTGGTTGATGGTGCTTTGTTTGAAATTTCTCATATGGGGAATAAAATGTTTATTTCATCATATTTTTATGAGCTTTTGCTTAGGGCAAGAACATTTGTGGTTTTCTCCAATTGTTTAAATGTACTCGGGGTTCCCAGTATTTTTCTTTTTTTTAACATTAGTTTTACACATCTGGCTCAAATATGTGATTTCCATGAATAAAGTCTACACTCCATTTACCCAGAAAGAGGCGAAGTACAACTCTGATTTAAACCACACATTTGTTATTAAGAGATCTGAGATAAAGGCATCTGCTGAAACTGTAGAACAGCACACAAAAATGCACAATGGCACACAAGAGGATTTTGATGTTGATATTTGAGAGTTTTTTTTAAACTCACATTCTTTGCAATCCAAGGTCTATATTTGCCTCCATGCTTAGAATCTGACAGAGAATCAGTCGTACATTTTAAAGCACAGTGTCTGAGATGTACAATATATTATTTAAAAAAGAACAATAATCTAATAACAATTGCACTTTTGATTGTTTAGCGATGCCTTAAAGGTGAATTAAACAAATACAAATGATATAGTTTAATTGTGCACATGCACTATTATTTAAAAGGTTTTTTTAAAGAAAATGTATACTTTTATCCACCAAAGTAACAGCAAAATATATTCTGCACCTTACAAAGGATTCCTATTTCCTTAAATGAATGCTGTTCAAAAAATGTTAGAAAAATAAGTTTCCCGATAAATTATGTGATCCAAAGCCATTCATTACTAGGTACCGTAAATATCAACACTGTGACTAAACTCGCTCAGTGCACTAGTAGTCTATGAGATGCACTAGTAGTCTATGAGATGCAGCGGCCTGACATAAATAAAAGCAATAATATATAACCACTAGCCTAGCGTTAGTAATTAACATGAACTGATATAATGAAAAATAAAGATGAATAATCCTCTAAATGTATGTTAAGGCTGAAATAAACCATACAAAATAATAGGGAAATAAATCTTCTTGAAAATGGTCCCCATTTTAACAATTATTATGAGTTTACTTTCACTGTAATTTTATAAAAGGGTTTAATTGATATTATTATTATTATCATAAAAGTCTTGTACACGGTTGTAAATATTTCTTGTTAAATTTGATCTTTACTTCACAGCTAGCAAGGTTTTTGAGGGAAAGTTTTTTCTTCCTCTTAAACCTCTTAAAAGTCAAGCGCTATTTTAGGCTTTCTGCCTGGATTTTGCCTACCCAAATTAAAAAGCTTCCCAAATCCACACGCAGAGGTGTAAATGCAAAGGTTTGGTATCTTTTTAAAGAAAACCCTTTTTTCATAAAACACTGTTGAATGTGATTAAAATAATTGTATATGTTGTCTGTTTTATAATAAACCCCTGCAAAAAAGAGGAGCCTTTTTTCTCTCTTTTTTTTTGTAAACTCAAAATTGAAAGTGTACCTTTTAGGTTCTGTGTGTTCTAAGTTACTGTAATTAATTTTGTTGGTTCCTGCACATGTCAGTAATCATAGGAAAAAAAGAAAAATTTCACTATCATAATCTATGCACAAATTATTCTATTCCAACTAATACGAACGAAACCACTTATGGGGACCCCGGTACCGAGTGCGCAGAATTTATATCCTATAATTATATATTTATGATATGATTAAGCTGATTATGCAGGTTTATAACCTGTTTTTGTCGATTCAAATCGTAAATAAAAAAAAACATGGATTTTTAAAAAAGGCCATATCACCTAAAAGTGTTTAGTTGAGTATGCAAAGTTGAGAATATGCAAAGTTAATTTACTTCATTTTAAGTCAATGGGTTTACTTACTTTTTTAAGGTAAGCCACACTGTGTAAATAATATCTGTTAATAAACAGTTGTGAATTGCATTATGGGATGTTGATCTCTGCTCTGTCGACTTTTGATGTTGAAAATTCAACTCAACAGTTTAACAAAGTGAGTTTTATTGACATTTTAGTAGTTTGAAATAGTATATAATGTATAATGGCCCGTTCCACTGTGGTACGGTACGGTTCGGTATGCTTTTATGGCCATTTCCACTGTCAAAAGGTACCTAAAAGCAAACCGTACCGTACCACTTTTTAGGTACTCTTTGCAAAGGGTACCTAGCACAACAAAAGGGTTTCAAAAGGCAGAGCTAGATGTGCAGCTGAACGCTATTGGTTTACAGAGAAGCATCACTAGCGTACAACAAGCCAGCAGAATGAAAACAAAGAAAACTAAATTTTACAAAATACACAGCCGAGACATTACATTGTAATATTATATACATATAATAACGAGCCATGGTCAATCCAAGCTCAAACAAACCTTGTTGTTGTCTTGATGAACAGCCACTAAGCCAAGAAGAACAAAATCTGCCGTCAAAAAGTGCGAGCGGTTTCACTTTCTCCAGAGAGTTCGCCGCGCATCTATATTTGAAATTACGAGCTGATGATAATAACGTGCGCATGATTATTGAAATGCTTCTGATATATCCGATCCTTTCAGAAACAGACAAACGAGATAAAACAAAGGAGCAAATGATTCTTTCAACAACCTAAACCATCATCATAACTATCATCATCTTTTGGACTATTATGAACTCGGAATGATGGAATTACTTTCTAACAAAAGGTTACATGTGCTGGTGAAGAATAAAGATACATATGAGAGGTTTGCACTGACTGTGGGCTATATGTTTCGCGTTGTTTTCGTACTTAAATAAGGATTGAGTACCCTTTTGGCAATGGAAACGCAAGCCTGATAAAGCTGACCCGTACCATACAGTACCACTCAGTGGAAATGGGCCATAAGAAATAATATATAGAGAAATAAGTCTGTAAAACAACTGAAAATGTACTGGCAGCTTACTACAAGGACTTTGTACTGTAATACACAACACCAACCCAGACAATACATCACTTTAAACTATTAAAAATGTTAATAAAAGTCACTTTTTCAAACTTTTCCAGGTTAATACAGTAGTTGTTGGAAGAAAGATCAAGGCCCCATTGCAGTTTAAAAGCATTATGTCATTTCTGTTGTGAAGGTCCTGAGTGTAACAATTTTTGTACCCTTAGTTTAAAATAGATTCATTAAAAGAAATGCTGATGAAATACAGCAAATATGTACAAAGACTAAATGTAAAATATGCTTATTTTGCCATTTCAGACATTTCGTTTGCACACAAAGCTCATACACTCACATACACTTGCCAGATCTCAAGCAGCATTTACAAGACAACACACATCTCCTGCGGAGGCTGACACCTGCAACAGCTTCAATGGCAGCGTCAGCACACTCAGCACCTCCACAGCTATTTAAAGATGCGAGGAAAAGTCATTGATTCCCTATAGTAAGGTGTGACTTCAACAAACAAAGCTGAAAGTAACATTCAGTTCAGCAGAGGATGGTGCTCTTGTACAGAGGACTGAGTAGTAGAGCGGAAAGAAACAACTATTTCTGAATGCGTTTCCTCCAGAGTCCTACAGTCTGCCAAACTGTTCGCAGCTACATGCTCAATGTCAACATCAGCACTTCTGCTGCTATTTCAGGCAGTGGGAGACAAAGTTATTGATTCACGAATGCATTTATACTAAACATGCAAGTGATGCAAAAAAGAAGGCAGTGGATCGAAATGGATGCTTTGCAGGCTCATCTGCACAAACTTCTCTGGTATTTTAAAATCAAAGCTGAGAGCTGACTGAATTAATCAGTGTGTTTATAACAAAAATAAAATAATAAAACAATGAAATAGTGTATTTGTCTATAACAATAATTATATAATAAATATATTATTAATAAACAATGACAATAATATAATAATTGTTAAATAGTAGTAATGTAATAATGATAATAATAACAAAAAATAAACTAAAAACTATTTAATATAAATGTTTACTACTAATAATACAAAAGTAAAAATTATTTAAAACATTTAAATGACAAAATATTGAAATAAAACCAACATTTAATAATATTTAATTAGTTTATTAATAGCAACAATTCTATATTTATTATTTTATTTATAAGCAATATCACGAGTAGCAGTGCGATGTGGCTGTATATTGGCACTGGTGGGAGGTGTGCATTGTGGCTTAGTTTCCCACTAGTGACGATATACAGCCGTATTGCACTGCTATTATCATATTGACGGCATAATTGTGTGTATAAAAAAGAAAATCAAACACGGAGAGTGTCAAAAAACCCTTTTGTAAGAGGAACTATTTTCTTCTGCCATTCATAAACACCTGCAGCTGACCGTCAGAACAGCAGAAATCACTTTAGAGCTAGTATTTGAATGATTCCCTCGCATTATAAGGCTGAACGCCATGAAATGTTACAAGTCTAGTGATTTCCCAGTATTTCTCTGTTGTAATCACAATACTTAACCCTGAAAAAGCCAGAACAAAGCAAACACTACCAGATTACTATGGTATAAATACAGCACTACTAAATACAAAAGATAGAGATCGACTTCTCAATGTCACTTACCTGTTTTGTAATTATCTGTTCAGTTGCAGTTTGAAACGTAAGCTGAAAAAATGCTGTTTTTCTCCCCTAAGGACTTATTATGTGATCTCTGTCGCCATCTTGTGGTGGAATGTCAACTGTCTTTGCTCTGCTCAGTATGGCAGACTAATAGCCGCCAACGCACTAAATCTCCAAAATTATGAATATTGAAAATAGGCACTATCCTTATAAATAAACTGTATAGTTGCAATCTAAACAACTACATTCTGGCCTAAAAAGTACATTG
This sequence comes from Danio kyathit, assembly GCA_903798195.1. Classification (NCBI taxonomy): domain Eukaryota; kingdom Metazoa; phylum Chordata; class Actinopteri; order Cypriniformes; family Danionidae; genus Danio; species Danio kyathit. The sequence goes on from LR812524.1 coordinate 12,727,567, forward strand.
TGTTGCCCAACAGCTGCAATATTGGTCAAACTGTAGTCCTCTGCTCAATAGTATTTGAATGCAGCCTTTATGATGCAAGCTGAGATTGCATCGCTCAGAGATGCGATGTCAGACCCAATGCACTCAAAGGAGCTAGTGACATCACTGTGAGGGGTAGGATTAGGGGTGGGGTTAGGTGAGTGCATTGGATGCAGCTCAGATTGCATCTGCACCCAGTCTGCAGCCAGACGCCTCTCCTTCTGCTGGCCACTCGTGTGGGCGGAGTAATACACAAGTATATAAAGTATATATAGTAGCTTTAAAATATCAATACAACAACAGCAACAATTACTATTTCTACTACTAATAATAAATAACAACAATATTAAAGCGTTATTATATTACAGCAACAATTTTTTTACAACATTTATAATTACAATTATTGTTTAGAAAAACATCTACTTTAATAAATAAAAACAACATTATTATTATTAATAAACTAATGTTAAACAAAACAACTATATTACTACTACTAATAATAATAATAATATTAATAATAAAATACAGTAACATCACCATCAACGTTTTATATTATTATTTCTTACATTTTATATTATATTATTAACGTGTTATTGACATTCATTAATGACAATGATCATAATTGCCAGCAATGATGATTTTGTGTAATGCATTTTTTTAATCAATCAGTTTTTAATACATTATTTGAATAAAACAACAACAGTAACGACAATTATTATTATTTATATATATTATCATCATATTTAATAACACATTATAAACACTAATCAAGTCTTATGCTGTAATGTCACCATGTGGGGGCACTGCCAAGCTTTGTTTACGTTTATTATCGTGCCTTTGGCTATGACGTAACAAAACGAGTGTGTTTTCATCCTGTACCTTCCTCTCGTGTTTACAATATGCACATCCACAACATGAAACTGCTCTTGATTTGCAAACCCCTAAGGTGCGATTTTAATAGGCATTCAGCTTTTTATGAATGAAGATGTGGCAGGGTTTCAAAACATTGCCCCCCGCTTATGACTCCACACATCTGCTCCGCCTGGATGTGAGATGAAGTGGTGGAGCGGCGAGTGTGTGGAGGACACTTCCTGCTCCTCGATCCGCATCAGATAAACACACACTGGGCTCTTTGTCTGCGCTGCACCCCTGATCAACCCCTCTCTGTCTGCCAGAGGGAGGAGGTGGGGGAGGGACGACCAGTTGCTAGGCAGGCAGCATAACGGTTGCCCGGGGAACTGTGGCAGACGCAGCTGTGGGTGAATGGGGGAGAATAGGGAGGGGCGGGAGAGGCAAGTTCACGGCCAGCAGACCCCGATTCACACCGCAACAGATGCCCAAAACTGTCCAGTCTCCTGCTGGAGCCCCCTGATCCTGGAGCTTCACTATATTCATTATATTCTAGAGTGAGCCACAACCTTAGTGATCCTAGTGCTTCACTACATCTTAGCATTTTAGCGTGGTCCGCAACCCTTCTGATCCTAGTGCTTCTGATTCTGGCACTTCACTAACTTTGTATGGCCGGGAGCCCTTCTGATCCGAGCCATTCACTATATGGTCCACAGCCTTCTTGATGGTCCAAGAACCTTCTTGATCTTTGTGCTTAACTACATCTTAACATGGTCCACGTTCATACTGATCCTGGAGATTCACGGTATTCTAGCAAGGCCTGCAGCCATGCCACTTAAATACATTTAAGCATGGTTCACAACCCTCCTGATCCTAGCAATTCACTATATTCTAGCATGGTACATGACTCTCAGGGTAATATTACTTCATTATATTCTAGAGTGATACAACCTTCTTGATCTTAGTGCATCACTATATCTTAGCATTGTCCACATTCATACTGATCCTGGAGATTCCAGCCTGATCTCACGAAGAAACTTAACTATTTTACGTTTTGTCAGTTTATTGGCTAATTCATATGAATTCGTATTTGTATTCGAGTTCAGTCGTCCAAAAATTTTAAAAAAGAGTCATGGCACCCAATCCCACCCCTGAAGACTGGTTTATACTTCTGCATCGAGTGATCGCTGTGACCCATGGTGCATAGCCGTGCATTTATAGTTCTGCATGCTGTTTGTGTTGCTCTGCAATAACACTTCCGAAATGCTAGCTTGCAGTAGGTTTTTATGTTGCTCTGTGTCGAGTTTCTTTGCGGGTATTTAGTTTTTTTTTTGGACGCTACGTGTAGCTAAAACTCGCTCATTTAGAGGCGGGAACCGGCGGACATGCAACAACTTTAATCATAAGGTAAACACAAAAAAAAAGTTTCCATCTACTGTATAGCTCCTTCACGGGACTCGACACATGTAAATAGTCCCTCCATCAGGCAAGCGGCTCTCAGCGCTGCCCACGCTCGTCACCGACACCAAGCTGACCAATCACAGGGCTTGCACTACAAATTGTTGCGATGTTTAGTTACATTTTTTGAGAGGTGCACGTCAGCGTCGGCATCAGCCATGGCGAGGGCTATGCGCCCGTGCGAAGGCTGCGCCGATGCATACGCGTGTGCTTGACGCAGAAGTATAAATCAGCCTTAAACCCAACCATTTTTGGGGGATGAGCAATTTTGTACTAAATAGGCATGGGCTGGTGTAAGATTATGCTGGTATGATAACCTTGGATAAAAATATCACAGTATTGTGGTTACTGCTCTAAAATAAGTTATTTTTAAATGTCAAAACAACAACTTTTTTCCCATTGAACACAATATATTTTATTTTAAGAAACATTTAAAATACTTTAGAAGAGTAAACATGTTAAAAAAATGTTATAAATCATTGACTTAGTATTTTTAAAATAACGAAGCCACTGCAATGTTCAGTTCCATAGCGTGCTTGAATGTAGATGCATACAGTAAGCTATTGCCCTAAAAAAATCAAGTCTTTAACAACACTTAAAAGAAATTAGATATACCTTAGGAATGATATAACAGAAAATTTGAGTGGCTTTTTTTTCATGCCACGGTAAACCTTGAAACCGGTTTTTGTCCCATGCCTAGTACTAAATTGTACGAATAAGATCGTACCAATTTATACGAATTAGCCACTAAATCAAAAAGTTACAAATTGTCCGAGAGATGAGATTCTAGCAAGGCCTCCAGACATCCTGATCATAGCACTTTAACAACATTTTAGCATGGTTCGCAACCCTTCTGATCCTATTCGCTTTACTATATTTTGCGAGGTCCAATGTTCTCAAGATTATATCGCTTTACTATATTCAAGAGTGATCCACAACCTAATTGATCTTAGTGCTTAACTACATCCTAGCATTGTCCGTATTTCTACTGATCCTGGAGATTCACGATATTCTAGCAAGGCCCACAGCCATCCTTCTCATAGCTCTTAACTACATTTTAGCGTGGTCTGCAACACTTGCTTCTAGTGCTTCACTGTATGGACCACAGCTCTCAGTGTTATATCGCTTCATTATATTCTCGAGTGATTGACAACCTTATTGATCCTAGTTCATTACTACATCTTAACATGGTCGATGTTTAGATTGATCCTGGAGGTTCACGATATTACTGATATACACAATATAAGTTCATACTGATTCTGGAAAATCATGATATTCAAGCAAGGCCCGCAGTCATAGCACTTCAACTAAATTTGAGCATGGTCCGCAACCCTTTTGATCCTAGCACTTCAAAAATATTTAGTGTGCCCAGCAGCCCTCCAGGACCCTAAGGATTATATCTCTTCATTATATTCTACAGTGATCCACAATCTTCTTGATCCTAGTGCTTTACTAGACGTTAGCATGGTCCATGTTCATACTAATCCTGGAGATTCATGAAATTCTAGCAAGACCCACAACCATCCTGATCATAGCACTTAAATACATTTTAGCATTGTCCACAACCCTTCTGATCCTAGCGCTTCAATACATTTTAGCATGGTCTGCAGTGCCTCCGGGTTATATCACTTCACTATATTCTCAAGTGATCCACAACATCCTAGTGCTTCACTAGACCTTAGCATGGTCCATGTTCATACTGATCCTGGAAATTCATAATATTCTAGCATGGTCCCAAACCCTTCTGATTCTAGAGCTTCACTATATTTTAACATGGTCCACAGTCCCTCGGGGTTATATCGCTTCACTATATTCCCAACAGTGATACACAACATTCTTGATCCTAGAGCTTCACTACATCTTAGCATGGTCCACATCTTTACTGACCCTGGAGATTCACTGTACTCAACACTGTAAAAAAACATGTAAGGGTTTTTCGTATTTTGTGATTAATTTTTTATTTCCCACCGTTTATTTATGCTTTTGAACAACTACTAACCATGAAAAGTTCAGAAAAGTAACTTTTTGTAAATTATGGTACAAAAGCTTGTAATAAACTGCCAGTACATTTTTGTTATTTTACAGACCTTTGTTATTTTTTGTTCTTTTACAGACAGCCATCCTGATCATAGAACTTAGCGCTTCACTATATTCTAGCATTGGGTCAATTGGTGCTTTTGAAAATACGATTGGTTGGGTTTAGGGAACGAGGAGGGTGGGTCAGTTGATCGGTCAGTCAGTCAATCAAACAGTCAGCCGACAGAGGCCTCTGGAGGATTTAAGTAAGAACAGCAGGCGCGAATGGCACTCACGAGAGATCTGAAAAAGCGTACACAGCAGCCTTTGGAGGATTCGCGAAAACAAAAACTGCAAAAAAACGTAACTCCTGGGACGTATTTGGCGCTCTCCAGAAGTGTATATAGAGGTACATTTTCAGAATGAGCCTGGGTTGACAATAGTGATATCAAGACTTTCAGAATTTTTTTTAAAAAATTGTGTGAGACTGATAATGAAGCCAGAAAAGAGATAGATCAATCAATCGATCTATCGATCTGTCTATCTATCTATCTATTTATCTAGCTTTGCGCTTAAGATCATGACCCTACAAGGGTTTATTAAAAATGTAATACAGCTTGATCTATCATACAGATGGCCTCATTAAACTTAACAAATGCATTTGTATTCCTAAATCCTCCTAATGATTCCATATTTGTGACTAGTAGGCTATACATGTAATTTTTTTTAAATAAACCTGACCTGAATTCATCCCAAGTCAGGTGTTTTTACAAATATGTGTTTGAGATGATCATGTAAAGGAATAGTTCACCCAAAAATGAAAATAGACACACTATTTACTCACCCTCAAGTGGTTCCAAACTTTTATGAGTTTCATTTTTTTGTTGAACGCAAAATAATATATTTTAAAGAAAGCTGAAACCCTGTAACCATTAACTTGCACTCTAGGACAAACGCATATTCTGGAAGTCAATAGTTACAGGTTTCCAGCATTCTTCAAAATACCTTCAGAAAAAAAGAAAGACAAACCGATTTAGACGAGTGTAAAGGGCGAGTAAATGAAATAATGACAGAATTTTCATTAATTTTGCGTGAACTAACCTTTAATGATGCAATAACTGAGTAACCGGTTGGAATACCCTACACTAGCTCTCTGGAAGATTATGTTAACTGTTTGTTTATGTATAATTAGCAGCTTCTGAGAACTGTACTGTCGCCTGTATCATTGTTCAGGTCAGAGAACTGGAGTAAAACAGGAAGGACTGACTCATTCGTGTTGTGTAATACGTGACTTGTGAAAGAAAACAGACGCAGACAAGCACATATAACCAAATGTTAGTAAATGCACGCTAAGAATGTAACTTGAACTTGTTTTCCTGTCCCGAGACTGTATCCTTGGCCTGGATTGTATTTTGAAACAGACCTTGTTTTTACAAGACATACATTCTTAAACAACTAACTAGCTGTCCTGGCAGCAATGAATTGCTTTACTGAGTGACTGAAACAAATCACCATAGGGAGCTAAATAAAAAATAATAAGAAGCATTAAAAGAAAGATGGATAACTAAAATGTGTACATTATTTTTAGATTTATTAACTCTACTTATTTTTATGTAATTAAAATGTAACTACTATGTAATTAAAATGTGATTATTGTTACACTCCACTCACATTTATGCTAACTGCTAATAAATCTATATAATAATAGCATACTATATATATATATATATATATATATATATATATATATATATATATATATATATATATATATATATATATATATATATATATATATTCCAGATTATAATTTGATTGGCTAATAATAAATATTAGATATTGTTAGTAATAAAAAATAGTGATTTAATAATTTATGATAAATACTATTATTCTTTTATGCTACTTCTACAACTACTAATATTAATAATAATAATTAATATTAGTAACAATGCTGTATTATAATGTTGAAAAAATATTATCTGTATTATAATTTAATTATGCAAATGTAAAATATTAATCGATTAATATTATTATTAATATAATAACTACAATTGTTATATCATCATTATCATCATAACTATAATAACAAGTGTATTATTTATTTTTTTGTAATACTTTGACTGATAATAATAACAAAGTCACTTGACAGAGAACACTTTTTAAAAGTACAAAAAAGAATACTACATCAAAAAATATTGATATATATATAATTATAACATGCCCTCTTATGTCAATTGTTGTTATATATTGACAAAAAAATAATTTATTTAATTAATTCCTCAACAGAACTTAAAGTTGTGTCTTCAATAGTTTTTAGGTCAGTATAGGATGCAATGTTTAATTGTTAATAATTTGTAGGCAGTAAACCACAAATTTTTAACTTGAAGAAATACCAGCATCAATATGTATTACCTTTATTAAACCCCTTGTAGAGTTATGACCTTGAACACAAAACCTGTAAAACTATAAGACCTGCTACTTTTTTTAACAGATTATTATTATGGTCATTATAGACCATTTTGAGGGATGTAAACAAAACAATAGTCCCAACATATTTGCAGTTTTACATTTTTAATTTCTACAGCTTCCGAGAATCAAAAAAAGAGTCACATATTGATAAATAATGTTACGATAGCTGTTTTAACATTAGGTTATGATTAAATTGCCTCTTGTTACAGTTATGAAATAGTTTGATAACAAGCAGGAAATGTTCATGGGCCAATGACATCACCACATTGAAATGGTCTATTACACATTAAACCGTTTGAGATGGCAGACATCAATGACATTTTTTTTTACTTATTATGCTTTTCATACCATAGTGAAGCATGGCCAAAAATATCAGCAATGTTTCTAAAACCATTGTAAAACTAAAAATTGCTAGTATTTTGAAGAAAGAGAATGTTTTCTATATAGCTAGATTTCATTTCGTATTTTTGTACATGTAAAACAAGTTGAATTTTGTTCATTGCGATAGATAGATAGATAGATAGATAGATAGATAGATAGATAGATAGATAGATAGATAGATAGATAGATAGATAGATAGATAGATAGATAGATAGATAGATAGATAGATAGATAGATAGATAGATAGATAGATAGATAGATAGATAAATAGATAGATAGATAGATAGATAGATAGATAGATAGATAGATAGATAGATAGATAGATAGATAGATAGATAGATATTTCCAAATTAAAACAAAATTTGACTTATCAAGCGAGACTTCTCACACTGAGCCTTTTTATGTAATAGTGAATATTTACGCAACAGTTAACCAGTCTCGTAACCTCGGTCTTCCAGAGAAGCTGAAGTGTTTCGTACACAGAGGCGTGTTGGAGCAACTGCAGCTCGGTGTACGGGCTGAATGTGCTTACGGTGAACCGGAGAAAAGCTAGTTTGAAAACCTCCGTCCGCTCCTTCGGTCATTTAGGCAGGAGCGGAGGCTTGTGTATCGTCATGATGAAAAAAAAACGTGACTAGGCACCCAAAGCTCCGTGTTATGCAACCGCTGACCTACTAACACACATTCGAGGACGACGAGAGGAGTGTGTGTTTGCGAGTGTGTGTGCGTGTGTACGTGTGTGTAAGAGAGGAGAACTGGAGCAAAGCCTCCGACATAACATAAGGACGAAGAGGGAGGGAGAGGTAGACGGCGAATAGCAGCACATTCAGGGAGTCACATTAATCGACACAAAGCCGGTGAGTGGATCACGACCCACGCGGGACATTTTCATCCCAGACTGAAGTTGTAAAAGGACGAAAGAACACAATCAGGACGAGACACTGCATATAGAGACACGGAGGAACGATCTATTGAAGACTAAAGAGGATTCCGGTGTTTAACGAAAGGAATGCGCTTTTTGACTCAGGTGAGTTAAACTGCTGTTGGTTTATTATATATTATGTTAGGATGTGTGTGATGTGTGTATTGTGTTTTATGGAGATTGTAGCAGGCTAAGCAGTTGTATGCTAGGCTCTTACCTTGCAACGTGGTCAGGGCATGTTATTGTTCACATGGAAACCGACTCGGGGTCGGCATGACTCTCAAATGCATCGCTGACCGAGGAATACGTTGCTTTTCCTTTGATAATTATTTGGTTATTGTTCACGTTTGCCCGTTGTAAACTGTGAAGTGGCAACAGATTAACTGTTATACCCGCATTGTGCATTGCATACATATTCACATTCAATGTCAAGGCGAGACGGTCGTGGCGTGGGGGAGGTGGTGAACATTACGAAATCCGAACGCGTGAGGGTCAGTTAATGTCTGTGCATTGCGGTGGGAATATTCACTGTGCATTTCAACTAAGTTGCGAGTCAGCGTTTGTCTATAAGCATATGATTGTAAAATAACGCGTGGTGGACCGCATCTTCCCACAGGATAATGCGATCCGATGCCACGCGAGGGGTTTTGGGATACACGATGTTCAAGAAAGACGCGCGACTTATTCAATAATTGCGTCATCACATTGGGTTAAATTTGCGTAATGTAAGTGCGTATTGTGTAATGTCAACTTTTGATAGGATTAAAAGACTGGAAGACTGATGTGCTAACATTTTAGTTGTTTAATCCTTTTTTTATGTGAGGGGAAATTGTGATGCAATCCTCATTGCATGATTGACTCATAAATACTGACCTAGACTTACTCCCAAACTGAGTACACTGTGCCCCTTTACAATTACACCACTCCCCATTCAGCAATGCTAGGAATCTAAAACTGCCCCACATTGCTTCCAAACTTCTTACATACTACGGAGTATGTAAAACTAAAAAAAAAAAAAACATTTATATGCAGTGAGCTTATTCCTCTACAAATTAATCTATTCTGGAGTATCCTAGTTTGTCAACTTGAGGTGACCTGAAGTTTCAGGTATTGCGATTTCTATATTAACCCCCCTCTACTTAAGAGTCTAGCCAGCGCATTATCTTACAGTCATACTGGCCTACTTGGCTTTTAGGTTGGATGGAAGACTGGAGGCGTAACAGTTTTGCCTGCATGTGACTGGGCGAACACATGCAGGGAACCATCCAGTTGTAAACACCATCCCACACTGTCTGTTTAATTGGACCTCAAGCTTGAATTGTGATCTATAGGTCTTGGAAGATGAAGAGTACACAAAAGGGACCAATAAGACATATGTACATGTGGTCAAATAGCTGGATGGTTATGTCATCCTCTTTTTTCCTTCTGTCTTTATCCATTATAAAATAAAGGTTTACAGGCACTATATTTATAGTAACTTTCTGAACTTAGCTCAGCATGCCCTAATATGATCCTCAACTGTGATAACAATCTGGCATTGAGCCACAACCTGCAGTCTAAGCTGCACATTACTGCATGTTCTGTGATGTTAGAAAAGATGGAATGTATTGTGGTACAAAAACTAAATTCGTAGTTTTGAAACCACCTTGCCTTTCTCAAGAAAATGCTTGTTGAATTTGATGCGTATCAGTGCATCACTGGCATGATTCATAGCCCGCTTTAATCTAATATTCTGTTGCTGACGTATTTGCTCTTTTTTTCGTACCTCCGCAGTGCTGGTAAATTCCTCTCTCGTCTCCCAATTGGAATCCTTGTCTCCTCCCACACCCAAGCACACTATTTTTGGTAGGCACTATAATTCCTCCCCACTTGCTCAGACGCACTCTCTCACAGACACACACCCGCGCACGCACACACCGTTGCCGCCCCACTGACCTATTTTACAGCACAGCGTTGGACCCAGTGCGCGCACGCACCGTGTTTACGGAGCAGTCAGTTTCTAGGTCAGTGGGACACACGCGCAAAGTCCACCGCCCTCCCTCTGCTCTCGTTTGCGTTCCTATGGAAAAATGGTCATGCATGGAGCAAATACTTAGTACTTCCATGTTTTCGGAAGGATCTATGCCATGACCACAATCGACAAAGCCACTCACAGATGTAGAAATACAAAGTAATACTAAAAAAATTCAATCAGGCATAAACAAAGCAGGCATATGCAAGTTCTGTGTTTGCTTTTGAGAACAATGGGCTGTTTGTTTTGTACATTTTTGTTCCTCTTCCTCTTTTTGGTGTTGAACTAGGGTGTTGAGTTTGTGTTTAAGTGATGGTGCAATAGCTTTGTGCGATTATGTAACATGAACTTAGATTCTCACGATGAGCAATGTGGAACGAGCTAACAAATTAAAGACAAAATCCTAATAATTTAAGCATGATAAATAAACAAACATTTAACAAAACTTAAAGTTATTACACTGTTATCCTCTGCAAAATGATGCAAATCTTTAACAAAACTGAATTAAAGTAAAAATACATATATATGCACATGTAATATACATAAATTATATATTACAAATAATAAATTATATAAACATGTGGCCATTATGTAAGTGTAAGTACATGATGTACTTTTTTGTTTTTAAATGAACCAAATGTTCTTATTTACACTGTCAATAAATTATGTTTGGAACACAAATAACTGATACAAAGAGGGTTTTTTTCTGGATATTCCACACCTTTAGTTCACTTCTGTGGTGCTCCGTTTCCCCGCAGTCCTGGCAGTCAGTCAGGTGTCTATGATTATGTGACAGTGCAGTATCTTACACAATAAGTGTCCTACTGCAGCACGGCGTGATCTCCTACTTGCTGTGCTATGATACTCTACTGACCTACATTTCTCTTGAGCTTGTAGGACAGAGGAGAAGTAGAGTTTTTTTTAGTTGCTGCCAAGATTAGAACACTGGTTTTTTTTTTTTCATCAAATTACCTAAAGATATTTGACTAAAGCATAATTTGACATTAATCAAAGGTATATAATATATGTAATCAAAGCAGCAGCTAAAAATTACTTCTAAACTATCCATATACAACTACGACAAGGTAAAAAAAGATAAAAGATAGGAATGCCACCAAAGCAGAACAATCTTTTACGCTCTGCAAACAATATGATATTCTTGATTACATTTTTTCACTTCAGTTATCTTCAACTCTCTGATGTAGTTGTTTCACTCATTCTTGAGGACACATTTTAAGTAAACACTCCCTATTTTCTTTGTCTTTACAGATCTGTTCAACAGAGACTGAGATAAAACAGACTGAGAGCTGAGACTGATCTGATGAATGATCAACATTTTTCTGAGGGTGCTTAAAAAAGTTTATTCTCCAACAGCAATCCCAGCCTGAAGGGCACCCATAAAGAACAAGGAACAGTACAAGGAAAAGAGGTGACAAAGAACAAAGGAAACAAAAAGGAGATTGTTTAAAAAAACTCAAAGCAAGCTAAGAAAAAAGACTATCCCATTTCGGGGACAAGAAAACTTGGAACACACCTGCCCAATGACGGTTGTTTTTGTAGAGTTCCATCTTTTTCTTATCTTTTTGACCAGTCTGGACACTTGAAAATTTAGTAAACTGTTTAGAGTGGAAGGAAAAGGCCATCAGTCAGAAATAGTTACAGTTCCTCTTTGGAGGCATAAACAGAACCTCATACATCAGTATACATACAATCGTGTTTGTTTTTCAAGTTTCGATCAGAAACAAATACTCTTCAGTAGAAAAACATTACTTTTCAATGTCCACTGAGAGCCAGTCATACAAACTGGCCTCAATAGGACAACAATGGAAAGCATAAATCTTCCAACCCAAAGCAGCGGTTCCAGCTTGGAAACATTAGAAACATTCTCAAACTACAATGAGAGTTTGCCATCTCCTCAAATGAGCAGCCCTCCTCGTCAAGGGCGTCTAATAAAACCAAAGCCCAATTCATCTTGTCGACGGAAACGGGAGTTCATCTCCGACGAGAAGAAAGATGCGTCCTACTGGGAAAAAAGACGCAAGAATAACGAGGCTGCCAAGAGGTCAAGGGAGAAGCGACGGCTCAATGATATGGTTCTGGAGAACAGGGTAATAGCACTGAACGATGAGAATGTCCGGCTGAAGACAGAACTCCTGCAACTGAAATTGAGATTTGGACTCATAAGCTCTGCTTCTTACATGGAAAAGACCCAGCAGATAAGCAATGGTGCTGAGGCAGCAGCTAATGGAGCAAATGGTTCCGGAGCGACCTCCGGGAATCCATATTTCTCAAGCAGTGGATACTCCAGTGCGTCTCAGGTCATGATGAACTCTGATTCCTCAGAGGCTGAGCAGTCAACAAGGACTGAACGGCACACAATGTTACCCAAGTACTCCCCCCGTGGATCACTGTCTGACATGTCTGATGGATCTTCAAGAGACAGTCCTGAGCCTATAAACTTTGACATCAAACATGAGAGCTCCGGAATGGACATTAACAGGCTTGAGGCAAGTGTTCTTAATGGCATGTTTAATGGTCATCAAAGTCTTGGACGACTGGAGACCAACCAACCACAAGAAATGGAGCAGCAAGAAAGTGTCAGCAATCCAGCCCCTCCATCCGCCACACCCCAAAGAAGTGTCATTCTCTTTCGTTCTGGAAGCAGCTCCTACCCTGTTGAGAGTCAGAGGGTTGAGGACGTGGATCAGCAGGGGGCATCCCAAACACAACAAAATGGGCAAATCACCCATTTTAACCAAACAGGGTGCAGTCTACCGCTAAGACATGACGGTTTAGAGACTCTTTCAGAGGTGGCACAGCAGTTGGCCAGGAGGTCTTTGGATTCACCAAGCTATGAATTCACTAACGGAAAGGTGGATGCTGGGGAAAGCAGGCGGTTTGTCATACAGCAGCAAGACCTGAGTGCTCAAGGGCAATGCAGAAGTCAGGTTCAAGACAGCACTCCTAATTCTTTTGCCCCAGATTTGCTCAATGAGGCTGGAAAAGCCCTTGTATACCAGCGGACAAATCCCTACCTCGGCACTCTGAACGAGGAGCCACCAGTGCTGACTTATGAAGGTTGCCCAAGAGCAGATGGCTTTTACCAAGAGCACTCTTCCTCGGGCAAGGACAGTTCCTCTAGTGATGGAGACCCACGCAGTTCAGATAAGGAAGCTTCCACTGATGACGAATCCCCCTCATCTTCTTCCTCTGATATTGGTGGATATCACGCCACCCATCAGTCAGCCTCCTCGCCCACTATGGTCACCAGTGATGCTTACCAGTATGGTGACAACCAAGGCGAAATGAAAGGCACTGCTCTGCCTCACAAGCTAAGGCTCAAGTATAGAGCGCTGTCCAACGGTGGCTCGCAAGATGTCCAAGCTAATACAGCAGCTATGTCCCCCGAATCCGCACTGCCACAGCACCCATACCTGGCTTTAGCACAGGTTAACCAGCAGCAGGGCAGCAGCTTTGGAAACAAGGAGGGGGAAAGCGAGACAGCAGATGAACTTTGCACGCAACGGTCTCCTTCAAGAGACAAGGACATGGGATGGAAGGAAAGTGGGAAGAGGAGCTCAGGAGGACGAGGTAACAGAAACAAGAAACGTGACTGAAACTGGCACATCACAACCCTTAAGACAGGACTTGATAAATGTCATTTTTACCATCCAATGGAAAGACAAAAGAAATGGTACCAGTTACTTGCATGGAAGTCTATTGCTTATTCGTAACAAGAAAGTAACTCATGTTCTTGGTTTGTTTTCTTATCAAGAGCAATTCTGTGACCTTTTAATGCAGCTCTGTTCTCTCACTCTCTTTCATAAGCACTTAACTGTAACTCAAAGTTACAAAGGGGAAACTGAGTTCTTTATAGCAATCTTTTTCCTCTGTCAAAACAAACCTACAAAACTCTGTACAGCAAACTTCGACTCCACCTTTGAATATTTACATATCTCTGCCGTGTTTAGTAGCTTAGCTAAAGAAATGGGTATTCCCTGACCCTAACAGTTTTTCCGCCACAAGTTCAAGGAGTTAAAAGTTCTTTCTCAATTCTGATTTCAGAAGTAAAAAACCTCAACAGATTTATGCCTCTCCTCTGCCTTTGGACTTTAATATTATTGAAGCACTTGGATTATAATACTGTGACATGACTAAACATATCATATTTCAATATATTTTATGAAAAAATGAAAATGTCAATCTTTTAAGAGTAGAAAAGTGGGGTAAAGACAACAAACACTGTCTACTTCTTACTGTTTGAATTCCTGTATAGTCCTTTCTTAATGTCTGATGCTTCCATTATATTTTTTAAGTCGTCATCTTTATGTCACTGTATTACACCAATTGAAAGACAGCAGAATGCTCTCTTCATAGTGTTTGGTCATTCATAGGTCAAGGTTATCCAGTGAAAAATCATCTCTTGTCCACCACATTACGTTGTATCACTGTAAAGGAGCCTGATGAATCGATCCTCTCCAAAGGTCACTGTGACCAACCCTTTTTTAAAAACAAAAGAAAACTTGCAATCTGCCTGACATTTAGCCAAATTAGAGTAAAAGCCCTTTCGGAAATGTCAAGGTGGTCTCTTCCAAGGCCTGAGTTAACATGCGGACTGTACAAAGTGTAAGATATATCATTGCCATCTTAAGATGGTTTTGTCCTCTGTGGTCAGGCTTCAGAGATGCCTCACATGCTACCTCATGAGAAGAAATGGTTGAGGTTACGCAGAACTGAAGTGTTTCTCCTTTGGTGTGTGTAGCCCATTGCATTATCGTACCCATTAACTGTTGCGTATAAAAGTTAACACACAAGTAAAATGCTGCAGCACACAACTAAGTGTTACCTACACACAATTTAGTCCCACTAGTTGTCTTTGTAGAATCTACCACAGCTGAAAGCTGCTTCTGCACTGAATTTTTTTCATCAGATTTTATACAAATCTGTGTTTATTGTTCCCAAACAGGTGCCTGGCACTGGCCATTTTGTAAAAAGTGTACATACAAATTCTCTTTTGAGTATTTTAAGTTTGTATCAAGTTTATTTTGGCATTCTATAATAATTATTACTATTATTAATATTGTATTTTATTTTATATTCCAATGCTTTCCTTCTCTTTGGGTTCATATTTCTTGTGTCTGATCACCTCAATGTGATGCAGTATGTATTTTCATGTCCTGTTCATCAATTTCACCTCTGTACCCTGGTGTATTGTGTGGTATTTACTGAAGTTTTAAGTAAAAAAACAAAAAACAAAAAAAAAAACGATGTTTGTTAAAAAGAGGTTGGGGTACCTGTCAAGGTGCTCAGAATGACACTAAATGAGTGGAAAGAAAAATAAATCATGTTGTACGTTGAATTTAACTCGCCTAATGTTGTTTATTCCATTTAGCAATACACACACACAAATAGGCTATTGATAACCGCTCTCAAGGTATACCGCACTTTGGAAAAGTCAAGGTTTTAAAACCGTCAAAATTTTCTGTAATACCGTTCCTAAGGTATGTGTAAGATCTTTTAATTGACATGTTTTGTAGTTTTTTAGGACAACAGTCCTAAAGATGCCGTTTTTAATTGTAAAGAAATTGTTGTTTTTGAAACTAATGAAGAAAGCTGAAGGTAATGATTCGATTGAATTATATAGCCTGAGGTGTTTACTGCTCCAAAACATCATAAATCTTTCAAAAAATAGAATATATTGTTTTCAAAGGGGAAAAAAGTTTTAGTTTTTTTTTTTTACCCAGACATTTAATAAGAATATATTTTAGAGCTGTGAGCACAATACCGTGAAACCGGGATATTTTTATCCAAGGTTATCACACCGTCATCTTACCGAATCTTATACCAGCCCATGCCTACACACATACCTTAATTCTCATAATAAACTGATGCTGTAAACAACACCAGCCGGCAAACATTATGGTTCCAGCTTCCCTCCTAGCACAATAAACTAATAGAAATGAGTGCTCTGCGAATGCATAGGGACACTCTGTACTCCTGCAGGGCACAAGAGTCATCCAATATGATGTAACACTGGCCAAGTCACAGCACTTGTGTCACAGCCCACAAACACACACAGACTCCAGGAGCTGTAACTGATATTCACTTAAATACTTGCATTTTCTCTTTAAAACATGCACTTATGGACTAAATCATGAGAAAAGTAAATAAAAATACCAAATTTCAAACAATGTGAGGTCATTGAAAAGAACATGATGTAGCTGCGGTCGTGAACACACACACACTCTGCAGGCAGTGATTCAAAGAAGAAGAAAAATAGAGCAGAAAACAAGTTATGTAACTGTTCTGATATCAACTGACATTATAAAAAGAATCGCTTGAAGTGCAGGCCATAATCCAATCTTTCAACCTCCTGCCTAAAGAAATGATATCTCGACCATTTCACCCCAAGTTCTTTTCTAACACACTCGGTTGTTTTCGAGCATCACCTGTTATGCATTGGTTAATTTATCGCATCTGGTAGACTGCCAGTTTGTTATATCACCTACTACCCTATCCGACATTAAGTAATCGGCTATTATACAACAACATCATCTGAAGCAGAATCATCCATATTTCCCAACACGCACACATCACCTGTTGTGAACACATTAGTTAAACGGTGTGCAACTAAAAAAAGAAATGTTGTTGATGACGTGCACAGCAAACTGTGGCGCAGGAATGGTTGCTACGGCAGCGAGAACAAAAGCAAGGTGACTTTTAGCAAAGCTGCAGTGCTTTGTTCTCTGCGCTGGTCTCTCTTTTTTTTTCTCCCTCTTTCCCCCATTTTTGATTTGCTCGGAGTATGCGGATCCTTACGAAAGCAGGTCAGTGGAAAAGTAGGTCAGTGTGGAGGGGAGGAGAAGGGATGAGAGAAGGGGAATTCAGAGAGAGTGAGGGTTGGGGTGGAGGTGCAGACACGTCATTCATCCTGCGGAGAGATTACAGACGAGTAAGCAGAAACGCTGCATTGTGATCTCATTAATAACTGAGCACTATATACAGGCATCAATGCAATGCCAAACAACAAAAACAACTGACAATGCAACGTAGCTTTTCTTGACTTCTTGCGTAGAGTCACATTTATTTATACGCTAAAAAAAATGATTCATTGGATTTACTAAAGGTAAAGTGGTTGCAAACTATTTAGATGGGCTGAATTTAAATAAACTTAAATTTAGTAATGTTCAACTTAATTTGTTTGGTAAAGTTTAGCCCATTTAAATTGTTTGCAACCACTTACCTTAAAAAAATGAAGTAAATGCAAGGAATCATTTTTTTCAGTGTACAGTCTAAAAGAGAGATTGTCTCAAAGCAGCCTTTAATGCATATTAAAGGTGCTGTATGTAAGTTTTCGACTCTTCTAAAGCAAAAAAATACTTAAGAAACATACTTAAGTGAACATTCTTGTTTATCTGAAAAACAATGCAGTCAGTTGTTCTGCTTTGAAAATGTGCGTTACGTGCCGGAAAGCTGTCTTTGTTTTGGTTCTTTTAACCCGCCCAATGCCGCTTTAGCCAATTATATTTCAGCACCGCGGGTTGCCTTTGTGTAAAACAGCCTATTTCATTCATTTAGTCAGGAAGCCTCTCAAAGTACGCATCAGTGACTGAAATGCGACCTCCGGTGGACAGTAACAGCCTCCGAAATGAGACACAGATTCAGAGTTCCACATAATGTTTTTAATTAGCAAATAATAATAAATATTACGAACGTAAACATTAGGTGAGCAGGTTACATAGTAACTCAGTGGCCTAACAACATGCTACATGACGAGATTTGCAGTGATAAGCAATTTGGCTGTTTGCACGAGGCGAAACATGACAGAAATTTAAATACAGACATACAGAAGCACAGAATATATGCAAAACCCTCTAAATCTATCAGACCACTTTTCTTGTAAATGAGCATTTTCTATCAGGCTCCTATAATTAGGTTCAGAAGTTTCATTTTATAGATAATGAAAAGGTTATTAGCTACTAAATAAAATACCTTTTTTTAAAAATGTCACTTTAGACAATTCTTTGATTTTTAATAAAGTAGACTTTCTTTTGCTTCAAAACCAGCTAAATCCACTTGGGATTTTTTTGCAAAAACCTCTAAATCCACCTATTGGGACAAAACAAAAACACATTACACAAACCACCTAAAATTAAAAATGCATAAATCTGTCAAGTAAGTGGCGATTCATTCCGCTGTGGTAACCCCTGATAAACTAGGGACTATAAGGAAAATGAGTTAATGAAATCTGTCAAGTAAGTGCAATAATCAGTCAAATTTACATTAATTAAATCTTAACAATCTGTAGTCAATTCTGATATTTGGGATTTAGATTTAATGTAAGTAGAGCAATGTAAACATTGTAAACTAATACGATTCAAATGTAGTATAAAAACATTGTGAAACATCAATATCTGTGCATTGTCCATTAATAAAAAAGTAATGTAATTTATTGAAGTAAAATAAATGATGTATAGTTTTATACATTATATTTATCTTTTAAAAAATAGCTTGCATTAGCAAATAAACACAAGGTAGGCCTACTGGGCAAAAAGGGGATGTCTTTCATTTTGTTTCGTTATGAATGCATGTTATACTTCCGACTGTACATTGCGTTTTCTTTTTCTTATAATGCACAGAGTTTTGAGGTAAGAGACGTTTTCATTTGCCATTCACTGACAGTCGGACAGGCTCATGCAGTACATCAAACTCCGTCTTTTAAAATCTAAATCGGAAGCAGAATAAAACGCTCTCCTCATAAAGCCGGCGTATCAGCACGCTGCTACATTGAAAACATATGATTCGATTCGCGCCTTC
Organism: Danio kyathit; assembly: GCA_903798195.1. Taxonomy (NCBI): domain Eukaryota; kingdom Metazoa; phylum Chordata; class Actinopteri; order Cypriniformes; family Danionidae; genus Danio; species Danio kyathit. Next base: position 12,746,508 of record LR812524.1, read on the forward strand.
TGATTGGTTCTCGGGACATAGCAGCTTTTGCTGTCAAAAGCAAGTGGCGTTTAGAGGCTTTTGCAAACAAACTGTTATTTCTGAATGCGCTGATGCTGGTATTTAGATGATTTGAAGTCACAAAAATATTTATTGAACATGTAGTACGTGCCTAAAGCATTCACTCAATATATGTACGGATGCGGTTTTTGCATCTGAACTCTTCATATGTGCACTTACTGGACTCCTATGAAATGGTAAGGTTTATAATCTAAATAATACATATTTAACCTCTTTAACATTATTAAATGTAGATGCTGAATCACTGATATGTGTTGGTTTTGAGTCTAAGGTTCTAAGTTTAATTTTAAATGGTTTATTTAATTTTTAAGATCTGAGGTGAACTATCTGCTTCTGCTTTCAGTAGTATGACAATTAATGTTACGTAAAATGGCATTCATACTCACATTATTAGCATTTAACACTGAATAAAGCGCATGAGGTGTACCTGAGGTGATCATTGTCAATTTATCCTGTTGTTCAGCTTCCAGAAATAGAAACCATTTCTAAAATATAAATTCGAGGTGTTGGCTTGAACAAAAACTTATTTTCATATGGAAATATCCCTTCTATCGCATGCCGTTGCTTTTATATAGAACACACCTTAAATCAGCCTTGGATCAGCCTTTAGGCTCGATAGTCAGCCTAAAGTTGGTCCTCTATTTATTGGTCCTCAATCTGGCAACCTGCACTTGCGTGTTTTGATCCAGGAGTGCAATACCTATTTCAGCCACTGGGTTTTAAACTTACATACTGCACCTTTAAACAGGAAGATAAAGGAAATCAATGGGGCAATTTTAAAAAATGAGGAAATTTGTGCAACCAAGTCATTAAGCACAATTTAATTCAGTGTTCATTCAGAAAAGTTTTTCATTATATAACGAGTCATACCCACATCTGTGTGCATCATTTAAAGCAAACATTATTGTTTTATTTAAAACGATTACGTTATTGTTATTGTCTTGTCCACTCTATTAGAGGATTACAGGCCCAAAACAATCATTTAAGGTTGTTTTTGTTTTAAATAGGTTAACACAATCCTTTTTAACAATTAAAAAAACAAAAACATTTGTATAATCACTTTGATATATTTTAATATTCTTAATAGCCTTTTGTACATTTTTATATGGTCAGAATAAGTATGTAGGTCTTTTTTTATTTCACTGGAGACTTTGAGAAATGAAGAAATGGCAAAGCTAATGGCTTATTTCATACACAAGTGTAAATCCACTAGTTTTATTCACTTAAGACTGAATTTCTGTGTCCGCAATAAAATTAAATTTACGAAATGATTGAAAAAAAGACAAATATAAGTAATAAGTGTCTACCGTAATGTTTCACACTACTTGTATCAATAATTAAATTGTCAAAATATGAAATCAGACCATTCATTCATTTTCTCTTCGGCTTAATAATCTGGGGTCGCCACAGCGGAATGAACCGCCAACTTATCCAGCATATGTTTTACGCAGCAGATGCCCTTCCAGCCACAGCCTTCCTCACCGGAGCACCTGGAGGAAACCCATGTGAACATGGGGAAATGCAACATGCACAATGCAACATGCAAACTCCACACAGAAATGCCAACTGACCCAGCCGAGGCTCGAACCAGCGACCTTCTTGCTGTGAGGCGACAGCGCTACCTACTGCGCCACCACGTCGCCGAAATCAGACCATAGTAAATAGTATTTAAAATTTTTTCAAACTTCTTGCTGACAAATTGGTAAATCCAAGTGGCTTTAAAATACAATTTAATACAAACAAAGTAAAGTACTACTTACAGTTACAAAGTATAAATTACAAAATATAAATGAGTGTTAATTAGTATCTCTGGGCTTGCTGTATGAAAGTATTTTTTACACTGTATTAAAGATTTGTTAGTTTGATGCTTGAATGGTCCTTTTCATCTTGAACCCATTGTTAATAGATATACATTTTATCCTTTAGAAATGCTATTAGTGCTATTTGAGCAAAAGAATTAAGCTTTTGCTTTATCGTCATGAACAGATTTGTGCAAAGCCTAATGATCCATATCTGAGAATGTTTCAAAGAAAATCTTGCGCTTCAAAGGAAGCAGGAAAATCTGACCTTTTGTACAAAGGTTCACCCAATCACACATTTGATTAGTGGTCTAGAAATAACGCAGAGTATAAAATCCTTCTTCAAATATCTTGTTCACTTTATAGCTTGACTTGGTTAACAAATCTGACTTAGAATACATATTTTTAATTATGTAATAGTGCTTTAATTTATTAAAATGATTTACATCTTTTTGACTATAAATTGTATCTTGTTTAATTGTATTTTTTTCCAAGCAAAATTTTTTAAGTTATTTATTTACATATTTATTTTTAACAATGAATGCCCAAAACAAAATGCCCAAAACAATAATTTAATGACATTTTAATTTTTAATTACTAACACAATCCTTAAAAAATGTATGATCACTTTTTATATTTTAGTATATTATTTATAATTTACATTTTCAATATTTTATTTTCACAAAAACGTAAATAAATTTCACCAAAAAAGTTAACTGAAACAAAGCCTTTACATTTATTATGCTTTCTATCTATACACACTAAAAAAAAAAGATGTTTGCTGTTTGTTCAAACTACTAATTTAAAATTAGCTGAAACAGCACAATTGTTGAGTTTTTTAGGGAGACAACTTAATTGTTTTATGTTCGTTCCACTTAAAGGTCCAATAGGTGATTGTCTTCAGAAACGTTTTTTTGCTGTGCAAGTCTCTTCACATTCCAGTAGTAATGATTAAAGTAAATGATCTAAATGTTTTATATGCATTTTTATATTCTGAGTAAGGCATAAAACTAAAAAATGTTCATCCAATTAAAATTTGTCAGGCCGACAATTCCCATAATTCTGATAAGTAGCTCAAACTGTCTGTCAACAAATGTACTGTACATTTGTACATCTGCGCACCCGTTTGCGCAGATCAGCCGTTTGAGTGTACACGAGTGCCACGTTTACGTACACACGAAAGATTGACAGCAGTAAAAACAAATGCGGAATTAAAATTTTTTTAAATCCTGAATAAATATTGGAGTTACTTTTGCATGCTGGAGAAAGGATGACACACCATGGCTGAAGTATTTCTTTTAGACAGGAAATGTTATGTTTTAAAACTATTTTAGTCACGCAAAGCTTATGTAGATTTTGTTGTTATGAATGGGTTAAACGCACGGAAGTGTTGTTCAGTCACTGAAATCTTCCCAGCAAAAGATTGATGTGACCATTTTCAATTTCTTAAAGTTCCTTTTACAGCATCGATGATGTAGATCTTTATTCAGTTTAACAACAAAACATCAGTAAATAGCGCTATTCCGCCTAGCCTGCTTTACTGAGCTGAAGTTGGTTTTATATTCACATTGGTTCATTTTTGAACAATGACAACCTGTGACACGCTCCCTATATTGTTTACCATGCTATTTTGAATATTCGATCTGAAATAGCATGTAAGTATGACTTAGTAATAAGTGTAATTCCTGCACGCCGCCGGCCAACCACTAAGCATACAGTAGTCGCTTTAGGACAAAGCACGTGAGAGAGTGAGACCAGCGATCCTTGCATGCATGAAATATTGCACATTATGACAAGTTTTGTTTGCTACACAACTGAAAACCTAGATATAATACAGTTTATCGTTCGGAATTGTAGCATTATAAAGTACTATAAAGTTTTCTAACTGCCGAATGACATGATCTAGTGGATTGTCTACTCTCATCTTTAAGGTGTGTGTTTATGATTTCAGGAGGAATGGCTTTGGATGGCAGGGGAGAGACTGTTTTTCAAAGATATTATACTAACGGATAGCATTTTGGCAGATCACCTACTGCAGCTTTAAATTTGCAAAAACTAATAAGTTAACTTAATTCCTTCATGTTGTCCCAACACAAATCGATTGTGTGGAACCCAGCATTTTGTACAGTGTAAAGTCATCCATTTGATGCAGACACAAAAATGGGAAAAAAAAATCTCGTCTTTGCCCACAAAAGAGAAAGCAGAGGCAGGACAAGTAGGAAAATCAAAACAGAAAAAGCGAATGACACCAAAAAATGATGCATATCTTCTTAACACACTACTAATAACTAGCAAAAAGGCGATTACAAAGAAATGGCTCAGGGAAGATCCTCCATCTGTAGGTGAATGGTATGATATTGTTAAAGAGGTGTATGACATGGAAGTACTGACATTTTCCTTGAGACATCAAACCTATAAAATTTCTGCATACTGGGGTAAATGGTTAAGAAGAGATGTATTGTTTTAATCTTATTGTGGTGCTTCTACTTTATATGTATATATAGATATATCTGAACCCTGTTGATCTTTGATATGTAACCCTTAACAAAACTTTATATAGCAACATTTTATCAACGATAAATAAGAATTTAAATGAGATTGTATTCGGTGACCTTTGACACTTGTACTGTATATCTTTCTATGTTCTTTTAAAAATGTTTTCTTTTTATAATTTTTTTTTTTTTAATTATTATTATTTATTATTATTATTTTTATTATTTCTATTGTTGTTTTGTTAGTCTTGTTCTGAACTGTTTTGAAAAAAAGGAAAAAAAATAAAATATATTAAAAAAAAAAGAAAAAGCGAATGACGAGATGACGAGTAAAACAAGCAGAGGAAGAAGAAGCAGGAAAAGAGGGCAGCGAGAGAAAGAGAGAGAGAGGAATGGAGTGGGAAGAGAAGATGTTTTGTCTGTGAACATCTGCAGGAGCGCTGGGATTCCAGAGCACCACATAACTCTGGTTATGTAACCCAGTTGCCTAAGATGTAGGTCAAAAAATAGAGAGCGCAAACAGGGGCAGAAGAGTCTGAGCGCCAATGTGTGTCATGCGGAACAGTATTATAATGATGACGTGCACGCTTATAAGCATACGAGTGTCATGTAGAAGCATATCACAAGATGTGTATTAATCGGGGTTATGTGTGTGACGTGTGAGTGTATATTAAGTGCTGGTTTATAAGAGGAAGTGTGATTCGCAGAGGCAGATCTAGTGAAAGGGCAGCCGAATGTAGGTCAACGTCTTGCCCACACCCCATTCCCTCAGTCCTAAAGCCTGTGACCCATTCAGTCCGCGCTCTCTCTCTTATTCACCCTTAGGTAACACAAAACGCTATAACTACAATTAAGGCCTGTTTGGCCACGTCTGCATTCATCCGGATATGTTTGAATATGCTTTCCATTCATGCTTGCCCATTCAATGGGTTTACAAAACTTTCTCATTCACACTGAAACTAATTTCAGTGCTAAAATCATTTGACTACACATACAGTGTAATAAAAAGATGATACAGAGATGTTAAAACGTTATCATGCTAGAAAATATTTTAGCACTCAATCTCCATCTGCCACCATTAGCATGTATAGTCTAAAATGTAATTGCTTCTATGTTCTGGCACCACAATCAACATCTTTAGTGGAATTTAAAGATTCTGTGAAATTAAAATGATGTTTTTTTAGTATGTAAGTATCAGTGTGTTAGTTTTAAGTGTATCTATAAGCTAGTGTGCTTCAAAACAGTGACAAAATTTATGTTTAGAAGATATACAGTACTGTGCAAAAGTCCTAAGCAATATACCAACTTTGTTGGTCTAAGACTTTGGCACAATATACTGTATAATCAATCAGTCTTTTTATTAAAAACAAAAAGAAAATATCAGAAATATGTACAAAAAGAACAACAACAGCACAACATTTCCTCTTCAAGCTAAAGTCTATGTTTAATGTGGCTTCCCTTGGCACAAAGCACAGCTTGAACCGTTTTGTTCTAGTTGTCCTGACATTTTCTAAAATAATGTGCTGTGTAATATCTGGCTTCTTTAGCTCTTTCCAGAGTTCTTCTTTAGGTTTAGTGTGTCATAGCTTTCTTTTTCTGTCCGGGTGATCTTTTATAGCTTCTATAATATTCAGGTCTGGACCCTGTGGAGGCCATTTCATGACTGTATTTCATCAGCTGTTTTCTTTCTCCAAATAGGATTTCACTGCAATTAGCGGATCATTATCATGCTGAAAATGAAAACTAATACCACTGAAGTCCTAATAGATTAAAATCTACTATCTGTACTTTTCAACATTCACAATTCTATCAATTCAGACAATATTGCTAACAACACTGGTAGAAATGCAGCTCAAACCAGGACAAACAACCACTCTCCAACATTGTCTTTTACATGTCTTAAAGAATTAAACCAATATAAAGATTCCAACCTAACCTAACTTCTACAAACCATCCATCAATTGAAAGCTAATTTATTCACATTATAAAAATCTCAATATATATATATATATATATATATATATATATATATATATATATATATATATATATATATATATATATATATAAAATCACACTGGTTTTGTGGTAAAGGGTCACATACAGTTGAAGTCAAAATTATTAGCCTCCCTGTTTATTTTTTCCCCAATTTCTGTTTAATGGAGAGAGGATTTTTTTCAACACATTTCTAAACATAATAGTTTTAATAACTCATTTCTAATAACTGATTTATTTTATCTTTGCCATGATGACAGCAAATAATATTTTACTAGATAATTTTCAAGACACTTCTATACAGCTTAAAATGACATTTAAAGGCTTAACTAGGTTAATTAGGTTAATTAGGCAGGTTAGGGTAATTAGGCAAGTTATTGTATAATGATGGTTTGTTCTGTAGACTATCGGAAAAAGGCTGAAAGGGGCTAAAAATTTTGACCTTAAAACGTTTTTTAAAAAATCAAAACTGCTTTTATTCTAGCCGAAATAAAACAAATAAGACTTTCTCCAGAAGAAAAAATATTATCAGACATTCCTTGCTCTGATAAACATCATTTGGGAAATATTTAAAAAATAAATAAAAGGGGGACTTCAACTGTATATCCATTATACCATCAGTAAAACAACAGATTTATTGTTGGCCTAAAACTTTTGCATATTACTGTAAAATGGAAAAAACATCCAAAGCTTGCAGTCTGTCACTTCCGCCTAAATGGATCAACAATTTAATTACATCACCTCATACTTCAGTTTCTCATCAAATCTTGACCTTTCAAATGCTTTCTAGTGTCTGACATGCCCCGCCCACTTCAGGACCCTTTTCATTTGCTTGCGCTTGAGTTTAACTGCTCTCACTGGCAGACCATGCCCCACCCGCTCTTTATCTTTCAGTTGAGATTATTTTAAACATCAAATATAAAAATGCAAATTTCAAAGCACTTCACTGGACCTTTAATAGTAAGATTGTATAAAGTAAAAACTGGCTTTAGCAACAACACTAAAAAGGCACATACCAGTGATGTCTAAGGTTACAGTATGCGTCCCATAACTGAATGTGTCATCGCACATTTTAAATTCATCAAACCGAGTTTCAAGTTTATCCACTTGGCAGTGCGTCATCAAAAAGCTCAACTTTCAGAAGACATAAATGCCATCTCTGTGTCGTGAGAAGGCCAAAATTTAGAAAAGATTATTTTTTGACAAGAGTGGAGTAATGATCAGTGATGGGTGTAATTAGTTACTGCAATTAAATTACTTTTCAACTGAAAAGTTATAGTAAGGGATTACTGTTCAGTTTTAGGTCATTTAATTACAGTTACTTATAATAATGTACTTGCCTTGTACAAAAATGCAGCAGTTCTGTATAAAGCAGTTTTTTGTTGTTGTTAAATTTTGCAGAATAACTCAATTTTTCAAATAAAAATCTGTCCAGACGATTAAACATGATTAAGAAAAAATAAGTGAAAAATTAGTATAAATGAGCATATTTTGCATAACTCAGTTTTTCATTTTAGTAAGAAATTAATGACAATTTATGGTATGTATTTTTAAAATAAAGCTAAAAGGCCCTGTTTGACTTAAAACAAAAGAATTAAGAGTTGAATTTCTATTGTTTATGTGCTGAGATTTATAGGGATTTATAGTCAGTTGATTGCATTTCTTAATTAAATTACTGTTCAGACGAGTAATTAGTCATTTAAATAAAACTTTAATTATATGTAATTGGTAAATTATAACTTTAAATTGGTAAATAATAACTTTAAATTGGTAAATAATAACACTTGTCATTGGTTAAGATGCTGAAAATTCAGCTTTTCCATATTACATTTTAAAAGTAAAACAGTTCAAAAAAATAAAAGTATAAAAATATGTTCATAAATGTATTTTTATTCAGCCTTGGTGAGAATTTAAGGTGCTTGAAAAAAAAAGTTTTACCGACACCAAAGTTTTCGACGTTATTGTATTTTAAATAATGACAACGCTGCTTTAAATGTGCGAACGGAAAATGAGCTTAAATAATATTCAATATTTGCTTTTTGCAATTTAACTGTTAAATTGTTTATTACTTGTTAATATTGTTAACAATTTCCTGTAAAATCTACAGTAACTTACCGGCAGCAGTTCACCAGTAACTTACTGTAAATCAATTACAGCAACAATACTGTATTTAGATTTGCAGCACTATTTATCTTGCTCTATGTTTACAGTAACTTAAAGGTAAGTAACTAAATGTAACTTTAATGTAAAATATACAGTAATTTCACATTGCAACTTTAATATACAGCAACATACTGCATAACTGTCCCACAGTAAAATACAGTTCATATTAAAGTTGAATACTGTGTAATTTATAAAAATCGTTAACAGTGGATCATCAAAATTTCTTCTATTGCTAACCAACCATCTAAACAACACAAAACACTCAAGCAATTACACAGAAATATGATAAAAACTGCTCTGAAAAGTGAATTCCTGTGCAGCAATCTTCCACCAATTACCTTTACAGCATCCTGCAAGCACCATTTACATTTTTCTCCAAAAGCATAAACATCTAGTTTACATATTCTCATTTTCTTTGTCATTTTATCACTTCAGCTGATAATTCTCTCAATCTCCTTCCTCTTCTGCACCTGTGGCACAGTCACCATTACACGGCAAATTCCTGTCATTATCCTCTCTTTTGTAATCAGTTACTTTAATCAGACCCAAATCTTTCCCAAACAAAGAATGAAATGATATCGACGTATACCCTATTGAGAAAGATTCCCCTCACGGTGACACATCGCCTGCTGTGATCAGCTCTAGATTACACGCAACAGTGATTTGTAAGACTGGAGTCTTAACACAGAGCTGCGTTCATTCTCTAGTACTGTAATGCTTAATATTATGGTCGGTTTAAGTAAAGGAATTTTGATCATGTGACTGGCAGAGACATAAGTTGTGTCCCAAATGTCATGTATCGTTGCATTACAAATAGAACACTATACACTATCGACTTATATGAACTTATGCACTTGTACACCATTTAGTGTATACAGTAGGTGCATCCCAAATCACATACTTATGCACTATTCTACTCCATTTTGTAGTATAATTAGTTGTTCATTCACTTCTTGCACTCAACGGTCACAGTTTTGCTCACCTAGAGGAAGGGGCGGAGCTATCAGACACTGATGTTGAATTAATTTTGGATTGTGAAAGCAAAATTTCCCCACATAAGTGATTATGCGGCATCCTGATGGTAATTGTGGTTGTACCCATGATAGATATTATTTAGGGGGTTGGTAATTCATTTCATTAATCTGGCAACTGTTAAACATCACCTCAGAAATGGTTTAAATTTTGTTTAGTCAAAAAAGTTAGTGTTCCATTTTGGATGATACTAAACTCCACACTACATAATTGAGTGTATAAGGGCATAGTATATACATGTGCAGTGTGTAGTGTGTCATTAGGGACACAACATAAGAGTTTAGTGTCGTCTCTGCATCACAAGTACCGTCCTGTACAAGGTGAGCTATACTGAGCAAACTGACCTTGCCAGAAAAGTTAAATAGATAGCTAGATTGATAGATAGATGAGTGTAAAAGTACATAAGGTATATATGTGTAGTGTATGTGTCATTTGGGACACATCTTAAGAGTTTAGTGTCGTTTTTGTACCACAAGTACAGCACTGTACAAGGTGAACTACTGAGCAAACCAACCATGGCAGAAAAGTTAGCATGAATTTAGTATGAATTAGCATGTTTGCTAGTATGATTAGTATGTTTGTTAGTATGTTTCCAGTATGGATTAGTATATTGTTAGTATGAATTAGCATAGTGCTAGTATGATTAGTATGTTTCCAGTATGGATTAGTATATTGTTAGTATGAATTAGCATAGTGCTAGTATGATTAGTATGTTTCCAGTATGGATTAGTATATTGTTACTATGAATTAGCATGTTATGTTTCTGGTATGAAATGGTATATTGTTAGTATGAGTCGGTATGTTGTTAGTATGTTCAATGTAAAGTCAATGGCAGTTTTTTTTACAATGGAAGTCTATGGTACAGTTGCTGGGGTGGCGTAAGTAGTTGCTAGGGTGTGGCTAGTAAGTTAAAAGGTCATCGGTGATTGGCAGATTGGTAGTCTGAGTTAAATGAGCCCAACATTAAGTCTACCAGTCTGGCGGAAAGTTATGATTTTCTCAAGCCACCATAAATATGATATATTGAATAATATGATGTATTATCTGTATTTTAATTCTAATATATATATATATATATATATATATATATATATATATATATATATATATATATATATATATATATATATATATATATATATATATATATATATATATATATATATATATTAGGGGTGTCAAAATTAATTGTTTCTTCGGTGCACCGCGATGCAGACGCCGACAATTCGGTATCGGTTCAGTAATAATCATAACCGGTTATTATATACTGACGTCATTGATCTCACATGCGCTATGTCGCTGTAGCTTACTATGGCGAGGGAGGCGAGCGCGAGTACAACGCTCTAACTACGTAAAAACTCTGAAACTGTGCACAATTTCACTGCGTGTGTGTTTGCTGAACACTGTTTCACTGACACTTACAGCAAAAGCCCCTATTTCACGGCGATTAAGAGAATGAAATTAAACTTCATTTCTCTCTCACTGTGGCCCATGAGCGCAGCTGTGAAGAGCACCAGCGTGTAAGAGCCAATCGCAGCCCTTTCTGTTGAGCGCGTGACCAATCAAAGGGGTGTAAGAAAGAACTTGGTAGTTGGTAGACAAGGCTCAGAAAGCGAGCGGGATATTTATATTTGTTTATTTGCTATAAATGCTCGTGTTGCTTAAAGGTACAGTTTATATATCTGAAGATAGAGGTAAAAATGGTTTTATATTCGGATATTCAGACATTCTCCTCAATAATATAATTTCAGAAAAGTATTATTTGCAAATTCTAAATAGGGAAATCATATTAGCAGCCAATGACTATCAAAGTACAACATTGTTCACAGTCAACTAGATAGTGTTAATGTTGTTTGTTACTTGTATGCTAATTCCAATCGAATATTCAAAGTAACATGATAAACAATATAGAGACTTCTAAATGAACGAATGTGTGAATATAAAACCAACTTTACCTTTATTCTGACTGTTGGTATTAAAGGACAAAATTGTTTTACAAAAAGTATATAAATATATTTATACATTTTAATACAATAATTGCTGTGCTGTGAAGAAAATATAAAACTGTATGGAAAGAATCGTCAATGCACCGTGATGCACCGAGATATCGAATTGAACCGAATCGATGGCATGATAATCGTAACCGAACCGTGAGACCAGTGTAGGTTCACACCTCTAATATATATATATATATATATATATATATATATATATATATATATATATATATATATATATATATATATATATACACATTTTTTTTCCTACTACTACTATCTATTGTGTGTACTGTTTTTTTATTATATATATGTTACTTTTTCATGTAAACTTTATAACTGCTTTGACAATGCAAGGTTTCCGCTACATTCATTCATCCGTGGCGGGCCGCCACGCCAAAATCCATCCCGCCACGGCTACATTACAGCTTCTTATTTAAAACATTTAGTCGTGTTTTTTATAGCGGATTATAATCGCACCAAAACATATTAGAGGTAAACCGCGCAAACTTTTCTGTAACCATAGTAGTGCTGTGCGCTATTTGTTCAAGGTGACATGCTGACTGACTCTCTGACAGACTGACTGACAGGTGCGTGAGTCTAGCAAACACCGCGTAGCTTTCAGTTAAGATGAACACAGTTTCCATAAGTATACTTTATTGATAAAGGTCAATGGCTTTGCATACAATGACTTTATCTTGCTGGAGTTTAATGCCGCTTCACTTTACTTCAGGACGCGTTAATGTCGGAAAACGCACAAAAACGCACTAATTCGCGCTTCAGCAGCGCTTACTGGAGAGCGCACGAGAAGATCTGCACTTGAACGTGTAAATTTGAGTTCGTGCAAGAAGTTCTGTGCTCGAACAGAGGAAATCGGCGCGCAAGCAAAGAGATTCGCATGCTCGTATTACATGAATGCTATCTCGACTTGTTATACTGCGTGTAATATTTGTCTTTGAAATAGTTGGCAGATCTGTGTAAAAAAAAAGTCCTGCCGCCACTGCTGGAAAAAATCCTAGAGGAAACACTGCAATGCATTTGTAACATTTGTCATGCCAATAAAGCAACTATTGAATTGAATTGAATTGAGAGAGAGAGATAGCGAGATAGCGAGATAGAGAGATAGATAGATAGATAGATAGATAGATAGATAGATAGATAGATAGATAGATAGATAGATAGATAGATAGATAGATAGATAGATAGATAGATAGATAGATAGATAGATAGATAG